>CM076577.1:153555695-154041726 GCA_034641835.2 Pinus albicaulis | reverse complement strand
ATTTAACAGGGAGTAACTCCCAAGCTACACTTCTCAACAACATCTTTGTTGATGGGATTGTTGCACGGGAAAATCTTCCCAGTTGGGATAGATTGTGGGATGATTCCATATAGCAAGAGACAAGGAGACATTCCAAAAATGCGGGCCAACAAAATGGTGGGGATGATGAGAAGAATGTTGCTATTACTGCAAAGGGAAAAGGTAAAGTAAAGGGAAGTGCATGATTTGACTCTGTGAAGGACATGAGCAAAGTGAAATGCTTTGCATTTCACAAGACTGGTCACAATGCGAGCTAGTGTCCATACAAGAAGAAGAAGAAAAAAGAGACTCAAGTGGTTGCAACAAAATCAAGTAAGATTGATGACCTTGCAGAGAAATTTGAGAGAGTTTTCTCTTTTCACCTGTATTTCAAGCAATCGCATTGTTGAGTATGAGGACAGTGGATTATGGCTAATGGACAGTAGAGCATCCAGTCACATGACGAGGATGAGGTCAGCGTTCTACCATATTTCAAAGAGGCGCAGACTGCCATGTGAGTTGTGGAGCTAGAAACACGCATGCAATAAAGGGGATTGAATGTGTTAGATTCCAACTAGAGTCAGGAGGATTTCTAGAGGTAACAGGGATGTTATTTGTTTCAAGGTAGATGGTACATGTGCTCTCAGTACCAGCCTTGAAGGATGATGGATATAGAGTTTTGTTCTGGGATGGACAGGTGCTTCTATATTAAGAGGGAGTGACCTTGGATGCAGCAATAGTGCTTGGCATCATACAGGGGCAGTCATACAGGTTGTTGGGACAACTTGCGGGTGTATCCGAGGAGATTTTGGATATAAGATCAATGTCAGTTACAGAGAGAGGATAGGTGACTAGGAAGAATGATTCTTCAAGTGTTTCCAGGAGACTCACTTGGTATGATATGACATTGATAAATGCTTAGGAGTGTGATAGGACTCATCTGAGCATAATTGGTTGTGATAGGTTCTCAGCTCAGGTTCCAAGTCAGGTAGCAGGAAAATCTTCAGTGTCAGAGGGAGCAGCTACAAATACTAAGATGGGCTTGGAGACAGATCCAGGTGGAGGAGGCTCTTCCAGAAGTACCTCCCTCACAAAAAGGGAGTGTTGAAGTTTGTAGCTCGAGCAGGTACTTCTACACAGGCTTTGTGTCTAAGCCTGTAGAAGTCGCCCACATCGCCTTAGAACACTTGCTCTAGGTTGAGCAAGTTGTCGATGTAACTTAGCCTAAGTTTAACTTAGAAAAAACACATATTAATATGTTAGCTTATTGGGCTAAAATAAAAGGAAAAGAAAATTATTTAGTTTAGGGAATAAGTTTTAATCTTAGTTGTTAATCTCAAGTGAGGCGAGATCTAATCTCAGTCGTCAATCACAATGAGATTAGGGTTAGGGTTAGGATTAGGGTTTTGGCTCAATGTAAAGTTATAAAAGCAAGGTTAAGGTGAGGAGAAGACACATAACAGTAGCATAAGTTTGAGAGCAACATCTCAATGAGCATGTGTTGGGTCCGAGAGAGTGCAGAGGGGCTAGAGATCCAAATCTGCAAGAGCGAGAAGATATGCTGGATCATATCTGGCATATTGTAATATGTATTTTCTCAGTTGGGCCATTATCCCAAGTAAGTACTGAATTTTTATTAATCATGAATTGTTTTGTTGGACAAAAATATGTTTATGATTATGTAATTCATATAGTAATTTGCCTCCACTAAATATTATGTGTTAGGAACTTAGTCGTGTATTTGTTCAATAATTAATTGCTTGCAATTAAATACCGAGTCCCAGGTTTGTGTAAATTTTAACACCAAAGAAAAATAAATCATTAAAGTAAAAGGCACACCAGAGGGGTGGAAAAAGCATGCCAAGGGGTAACCCATGCCACCATGATTGCTCCCGCCTTATATCATTACACTCAGGATGTTAGACCACATTAGCTGGTCTCATGGCTATGGCATCTTCCTCGAAGTCATTTCCATTCCATGACCACCTTATCACACACGCCCATGGATTGATGAGTCTACATAGTACCTCCACCTAAGGGTTGGAAACACTTAATAGGGTTGTTGAGCTAATCATTCCTAGCATAAGTGAGGTAACTTGTTTAAATATCTGGATATAGTTAGACCTTTGAAGGTGAGTTTAGTGTGAAGTATTCATGTACCCCTAAACATTAGATATGGTTCACTGATGCTTTAATAAATTAATGGTTTTATGTACCTAATGAAGTTGGTTTCACTTGATCTTCAAAGGTTTTGTTCAAGTGGTATTACATATGCAGTAGAGATCCCTTAAGGGATTATTTGATTCCTTCTCAGCACCTTCCAGTGGGTTCTTTGCCCCTTTCAGAGAGCAAACATGACTTTGTGGACCCAACATTGGCCCTCTAGAGATATGTGTTGGGCCTTGAACTGATTTCCAATGATGCTACACCCCTTGATGAGCCTCCAAATGTTGAAATGTTGAGCCTAAAAGCTTAGACATTAAACTATTTGATGATGTGCCCAAATGGACCCAAGACATCCCTAGGCTAGCCTTAACCCTGTTTGATGGATAGTACCTTGTTCCAGAGCCCAGATGAGGATCGTTACCACCAAGATGACGTGGGAGGGTTGGCACATCCCTCTTTGATGCCAATGCTTGCCCTTAGAGGTGCCACATTACTCCCAGATGCTTGAAAAGTGTAATGTAGGGCCTCTCTTCAATGATGTTGTGGTGGAGGCACCATTTGGCGAAATACAAATGTACTTTGGGATTTTCTTGGAGTGAGGAGCACTCTTGGACCCTTTCCTTAGTACTTTGATGCTTCATTGCCTATTTGGAGGATGACATCATGGTGGAGGCTACTTTTCTCCCACATGTGTGGGTTAATTTTGGCATTTTCTTATGCTTTAGAGCTATTTCAAGGTCAGCTTGTGACCTTTGACATAGTTGAATGCTCAAGTAAAGTTTTTGGGAGTTTTGCTTGTAAAATTAATGAAATAAGGCTTGGTTGCCCTCATATAAATAAAGGGTATCCCAAAAATATTTCCAACAATCTTCATCTTGCAATCTCTATCTTGACATCTGTAGTCTCCCCCTGTCTTTGACATCAAAGTTAACAATGTTTCCAACGATCTCCCCTTTGTCATTGATAGCAACCATTAGTTAATTCTGTAACGATATTGTAGTACTCCCTAACTTCTAGTTGGGTATCCATCTTGGTCTTCCCCTAATTTTGACATTCTCGGCCTCCCCCTATCTTTTACAAATGACAACACAATATTCAACAGAGATGTCTCGTGGGACAAGGGCAACCTTCTGCTAGAATGAGATATTGGAGGGGGGAGATTTAGAGAAAACAGGGGGGAGGGAGAGTGTAAAAAAGCTAGGATGTGGTCACGAGGCAACCATTCTACTAAAATAGGATGGGACGAGGAAGGGAGAGTGAAGACAAGGAGGGAGAGTGCAAACAAGGCTAAGAGATGGCTCACAGGTAGACATGCATGCTAAAGTGATACAAGGAGGGGGGTGGATAATGCAAATGAGGAGGGAGGGCAACCACCATTCCATCAATGGGCAACAAGCTTAGACAAATGGCTCATGAGGCAAGGCCAAATATTCCATGAGAACAATACGAGGAGAGAGAGAGAGAGAGAGAGAGTATGCAATAGTGAGAGATGGCTCACAAGGCAGCCATTCAGGTAGGACAAAATGGAGAGAGGGAGGGGAAGTGCAAACAGGGCCAAGAGATGGCCCAAAAGGCATCCATTTCACTAAAACAAGACAGGGTGAGGGCAGGAGATTGCAGACAAGAAGGGATAGTGTATACAGGGTTGCGATAGAGGGATGGAGAGAGAGGAAGGGAAAGAGAGTGGGAGGGAGGGAGAGATCGCACAAACTTCTAAGGGTTATAACATTCTCGAACAGCATCTTTGCCACAATCTGTGGCCACTCAGTTCAGATTGAGTGATCATCTCACAAACGATGGGTATGTAATCCAGACCTAATATAGATAGATAGATGGGAATGTGGTAAGAAAAATAATTGTGTGTGATTGGTTTAAAGCATTTCAGTCAACAATCATATACGAAACCCTTGAAGAGTTGGACTAATAGAGTAACAAACCTATATTTCTATCATCCTCAGGCCTTCGTGATTTGCCTTGAAAAAAATGACTTTTTTGTGTTATTGTGCTGATCATGGATGCTTATTGAAACAGTTGTATCGTGTAGGGAATCGTTACTGAGCTGCTACATAAATTCAACGTCACCCTCAAAAGCATGCTTGGCAGAAGCATCGTTATAGCAACATTTAAAATTATCCAGCGTAATGGGTATTTTTAATTGAGATAGAAAAAGATACAACTCTTTCTCGTTGTCTAAAATAACAGATTATATTTGGAGCACAATATTCATGATGTTCCAATACAAGATCCACTAAATTCACTGTGCAAAACAGTGATTACTCCCTTTTTTGGGATTATTCTTAGTGAAGATGTTAGGGCATCCAAGATTGTGCAAGGACAATCTGTTCATACAAATGCTGAAGGCCCAGCGATTGCTATTAGAAGGAACACTCGGAAATAAGTATGGAAGTTTAAAAATGCTTGTTTCCCAGCTTTGGGAGCAATAAAGACAGTTTTCAGCCTCACACTGGAGATACAGTTTTCAGCCTTAGATTGGATGTCTCCCGTCTGAGGCTGAAAACTGTCTATATCGCTCTCAAAGCTGGGAAAAAAACATTGGGGAGAAGTTCAAACCATGTGTAGCAATAACAGGGAAACAATAGAGGAACAATTTGTCAAATAAAGAAAACGAAATGCAATATACCAGCACGTGTTTTTATCTTTCAAAAATTGAAAAATGAGTACACTCAATGTACAGAGCCCTTTGACACGCCAACGAACTTACTTCATTCTAAGCCCACATATTGTGTTCAACCACTGCAACTTGATTCCGAAAATAATGCAGATATATTATTATTGTTGTTAGAAAAGAAAATACAATAAAAGGCGTGGGATAGGGAGAAAGTGTGTACTAGAATGAGTAGTTGCGGGAAGAAAGTGTGTACTAGAATGAGTAGCTGCAGGAAGAATCTGCATTGTTGATCTTTAAATCACGTAAATGCTTCTTTTGGCGAACAACGCTTCTGCGAACTATCAATTAACCTAGTAGAAATGAAGGTGAGGATTGACGTACTATCATCACACTGATTTCAAATGCTCTGCTATATCATTTCATTGATTCTGGAATCCTTAAAAACCTTCCATAATAATGCTGCCCAAATATCCCTTCAAATTTATTTGGGCTAAAACATGATTTGCTATTTTACACTCGTACAGAAACCCCGGGTAACATGAACAGTGTTTTTGGAGGTGGGAAAATGTCATCTCCCAAATTGGAAAAATTAACTATATATAGAAAAATTTAATATTATTCTATTTTTTTTACAAAGGGTGAATTGCCCAAATACAACGGTGGAAATCTAATTCCCTGTCCCTGATTAGATGATAAAACTAAGCAAAGTTAATTAATTTGTACCCTCTTAATGTGACAGAGAGTTTATAACCCCCGAAAAATAATAATATTTACAAATACCGAAAAATAGTAACAGTGATTTTTGCTTTTATGCTTCTTATTTTTTTAATCTTATTTTCACTTTTGTGTTTTATCTATTTATATCGTAAAGGTTGTTGTTTTATTGTTTTTATATTTTTTTAAGTTGGTAGAAATAGGAATTAACTTTTTAATTACCCTTGATGTGGGTGATAAATTTGACACGCTTGACAGTCACATCCCTCTTTCCTGGATAATGGAGATCTCTTATGCAAAGATTCATCTGCTGCGAATCCACATACCGTTAGCCGCTCGCACGAGACTCACAGAACCTGAAATGATGACGAGATGTCGGGAACTAAGTCACCATGCCCTGAGCATCACCTCGCATCAATCACCATTAATGTCCATCATGTTTAACCTGTATCGCACCCATACCCCTTCCCCCGAGCCTGATCGGGTTCTCAATCATAGCACGCAGACACGTGCAAAGCCCACTCATAGCTATCCTCATCGCACTCATTCTTGTACCTTTAAAAAGATGAGCTATCTGCCCCTCCCATTACTCAATCTGTTATCTTGGCCTTTCACCACCCTTACTCTACTATGGCTTCTCACTAACTTCAAAAGGCTGCGAAGCCCCACTCTTAGTGTGGTGCTACGCAGTCTCCTTTGGACTGTCGCACTCCTTCCAGCGCATCTGCCCCCCAGAAATTCCTTCCCCCTAAGCATCAAAGCTGCTCGCCCTTATATGTTACCTTTTCTCCTAAACTGCCCCCTATCTCATTGCGCAATGGCTCCAAGACTTCTATTCGCGGAGGTCAGAGAGGGGCTCTCCCTGGCCGTTATGATCATGGAGAGAACAATCGTCTTGAGTCGGTAGATAGCTCCTCTTCCAGCACTTTTGCACGTCAGAGTCCTTATCCCGAGCAACGTGCAGAAGCCTCTGGACACGTTGCGCAGAGAGGTGGTCGCAGTTCGGGGAAGTCCACCATCTCTCCTCAAACGCACCCCCAACTACGCAATATTGACCCTCTGCCGGCTCCGGAGAAGGAAGATGCGGACACGGACATCTGGGTCATGGACTCTGATGGCATATGGACGCATGTTCCCAAAGGCGTCGACCCAGACTCCCCCATCCTCTGCGCACTGGTACCCAATCCCAGGCGTACCGTGGCAGATGCGGAGGCAGTTGTTGCACATGCTCCTACCTTCCCCATTGAGGAGGAGGTCCCTAACAGTGATGGTGAAGATGATAAGTGAACTATGCGCAGCTGCACATTTCTCCTATGTTTTTTGTCATGCTCACCCATAGTGTTTTTCTGCTACCGTTTACTTCATGTTTCTTAGATATGTCAATGCAACTGCGCATAATGTATTTCTCGGTTTTAAGTTTTGTTTGGGCTGGTTTCCTCCCCCGAGGCAGCCCATAAACAGTGTAACAAAGGTTGGGATCGGCTAATTGCAGCTTGCCAACCCAACCTGTAGCATATGTAACGTTATGTTTTCGAAATTAATAGAATAGCCCAACTTACCAAAAAAAAATCTTTTTAATTAATTTTAAACTATATATATATATATATATATATATATTGTTTATATATATATATATATATATATATAATATGCCCATACCCCAGCAATCCTTCACAGCGGTGCTATGGCACCTGGCTCCTTTCGGCCCCCTCCTAAATTGCCAGAGCTGAATCCCATCGAAGGCTACACAGCTAGCACAAATAATGAGGTATGCCATGAACGTTTTTAGATTTTTATTAAGTCCCCTATGGAAAATAGTATCTTAATTTGGACATAGGGAAACAAAGAGGTTGTAAATCTGAAAAATAATATCAGTTTTGCATCTGGCTATCCTTGCCATATACAATCTTTAATTTTTGGTGGGAGGTCTCTACAAAAATATTGCTCTACTAGAGATTACTCCATATGTTCAGGATCCACCATTTACCTCAATTTGAGATTGAGAGGAGGCCTAGCAGAACAACACCGAACTCAAGGATTCACAAGGGGATCCAGTTCATCAAAACCTGATCTCCCTAAAGGTCCCTCTTACAGAAATATATTACAGGGGGGAAACAAAGCCATCAATCCAACCAAAATAGTTGAGAATGCACCCAAACCGTATATTGTGGAGCAACTAAATTGTGTACCAGAACTGAAAATAGATATTCCAAAGATAGATGAACATCGAACCACGTTTGAATCTCAAGCACTAATCTGCAGATTCAACAGTTTCTGGCCCAAACCAATGAAGCTCTTTCATTGGATATTCACTAAATGGACCATGGACTGTGATATACACCTCTGCTCAAAGGGGTTTTTCGTTGTCAAGTTTACATCCTCATAAGCTAGAGACATCATCCTTAGGGAGGGACCGTGATTTTGGGGATCCACTGGGTTATTCATCACACCATGGTTCCCGGAGTTCGATGCAAACACCATGGAAGTGACCAGAATATCAGTCTGGGTCAGGCTATACAGCCTTCCTCTTCATTTTTTGAACGAAAATGTATTAGAAGGCATAGGGAACATCATTGGGAGATACATAAAACCAGACACACATCAATTGGAGGAGAGGGTATACACTTTTGCACGAATATGTATGGAAGTGGACCTCAGGAAAGGGCTACCAGAAAGCATTCAATTGATACATAAACAACAGAAATGGATTCAACATCTTGACTTTGAAAATACTGCATTTAGATGCAGAATATGCAGGAATACTGGTCATCTGCAAAATACATGTCTGGAAGCAAAGAAAGATAACAAAAAAAATAAGAAGACAAGGAAAACTCCCAAATGATGGCAATTCGCTTCAAGTGAACAAGAACAGGAGACAAATGAAGAAGAGGATGTCCTCATCCCAAATGGGAATAATCAAACAACCACCAAACATGAGATAAAAAAACAAGAGATGCAAGACCCTATCAACCTTACTTGTTTGGAGCAGTCGATAAGGGACCATGGGACGTCGGAATGCGAAGGGAATAAAAGACAACACAACTCGGACACTTCAAACTCAGATAAGGACAACAAAGCAATTATTGAAGATCTACAACTTGCCCTTATCTCAGCCACGCCAACACAAGGTGCTTGGCGAAAGGTTGAAAAGAAGAAAGGGAGAAAATTTTATTTTTTTCTCCCCATGTAATATAGGTTCTTATTTGTAATTTATTTGTGTGTCTTGATTAACATACATGGCTACTTAGGAGAGCAATTTTCGAGCAGTTGTTTTTATATCTGCGATTATTATTGATTTTTGGTTGTTTTTGATAACGACCGTATAATCTGTTTTGCAGTCCTGCGTGACCCCAAAACAGATAGAATGTTGATGCATGTACACACTTAAACATTTTATTGAATAATGAAAAGTTTCGATTTTTCCTACGAAAAAATTAAAAAAATAATAATAATAATAATAATAATAATATATATATATATATATATATATATATATATATATATATATATATATATCTCAGGTGTGTGTGTGTGATTTATAACAACTTTGGGTTAGAAACATTCATGAATCAAAGTTAATAAAGGCAAAATAAGACCAAGGTCATGGGACATGTATTTCAAGTTGAATGTTGGGCAAAACATCCTAGTGGGTATTCATTTGGTTTATTATGTCTAAGGAAATTGGCAAAGACATTGAAAATGCAAAGAGACATTATTGATATTTTATTTTATGAAAATAATGGAAATTATGAGAAAAGGAAGGTGAAAGGTCACCAGTTGCATCTAAGGAGGAAATTGAAGGAAAATAATGGAAAAAAGAAGAAAATAGAGGCCTTAATGATGAAAAGGCTTCTCGCGATTAGTTCACATCTTTTGTTGGTTAACCTTTTGTCAGTTTTAGCTTGGAGCTCTCTCTCTATTCTCTCTCTCTCATACTCTTGCACACTTGGAGCATTCTTGGAGCACTCTAGCATTGGAGAAAGGAAAGAAAAGGAAGGAAAAGGAAGGCAAAGGAAAGCAAAGATTAAGCAAGGAAGAGTCGGATCAAGCTGTTATAGCGGGATTACTTGCATGTACCGAGTCGCATGTATGATTTCCTTGCTAGTTTGGACACACATGGTATATGCATGTATGTATTTGATTTTTTTGTTGTCATTGTCATGGATTTTGTCAAGTGCGACAGTGGTTTTCAACCTTGCCTTTCCATTTCTGGATAGCCATGGTGTGTGGGGTTCTTTTACTTGATTTAGTTGGATTGTCGGATGGTTTCGAAACTGAGTGACGTGGTCTAAGGAAAATTCCCAAAGGCCTAGAAATCCCTGGATCGGTAAAGGTGGGATATGCAGTAAAGCCTAAGGGTGGAGATGGGAAAAATCCTCGCGGTTTAGTTGGAGAGATCTAGAGGCATCCATGCTTGTTTATGGCCCAATGATTCCTAGACCGGTTGGTGAGCCCTGGTATTGCACAAAGAGTGTTGCAACTCCCAGGGGCTTCCCTACTTTACTTTATCAACCTGGGGTTTGTACAAACTTGGAGGTGACAGTGCTATATACACAGCAGATGCATTCTGCTCATGTCATCCTCTTCTGCTTTACGAAATGGTGTTATTTCCTAAATTGTGATAAGGACTCGAAAGTAAATTGTTGGAAGGAAATGACAGAAAGGAAACTAAACTAAATTGTAGGAAAGGAATGACAACAATGAAACTAATTTAATTTGCAAAAAAGGAAATGACTGAAAAGAAACTAAACTATATTGCTGAAAAGAAATGACGGGAATGGAACTAATTTAATTTGTAGGAAAGAAATGACAGAAAGGGAACTAATTCTAAACCACACTTAACTTGTCCAAATGGTTAAATGCACTCTATTTATCCTATGGTCTATCTACCATGCTTCTACCCATGCAACTAAGCTATCCTTGACTTAATCATAATTGAAAAAGTGTTGATTTTGCAGCTTAGAGGAAAGAAAAGGGGCTAAAGAGGCTAATGGAGGGCTTAACACATGAAACAGGGTTTAGAAGTGGAAAGCGGGGGTTTAAACCTTATAAAAGCTTTATTATGGCGCAAAAAATGGCTTTGGAGCTGAATGAATTGAAAAGTGTAATGGCAGAGACACGATGGAGGCAAAAGTTGTGATATGCGATATCGTAATCGCAACATCGCAAAGTTGGAGCGGTACGTGTTAAAGGAACAAACTAAAAAGTGTGATTTGTGATGTGTGATGCGGCAAATGACGTGGCGATGGGACCAGCGGCAAAGCACGATTGCAATATCGCAATCGGCAGACAAGAGCGGTAAGTGTTAACGGGAACAAGCTAAATAATGCGAAGTGCGACAGGGATAAAATTGCGAAGTGTGAAATGCGATATCACAATTTGAAATATTGCAAATCTTGGAGGAATAACGAAAGGGTTGTTTAGAAAGGACTACGAAGTGCGATTGCGAAAGGGAAATGCGATTGCGATTTGTGGTAAGTCTCGATAGAAAAATGGAAAAGTGTGATCTACAATATGCGGTATCGCAATATTGCAATTAGCAACAATGACTGGTAAGTGTAAAGAAATAAACTAAACACTGCAGAGTACGATGGGTGAAAAATGGATTGCGGTAAGTCTTAAGGGAAAGGAAAAATGTCACAATTTGCGAAGTACGATAGCGGGGATTTTGAGGAGGAAAGGCAGAGTTCAACCTTGGATGGTTTTTCGAGCGCTTCGTGACTAAAAAAAGGTGCGGTAGCTGCGATGAGGTAAAGGAAGGAACATAGTGTTACAAAGGTGTTTGGAAGCGAATACAGAGATGGAAAATGAAGCGGGGAAGCACCACGAAGCTACTCTGGGGTATTAGAAATAATTATTGCAATCAACCTGTTGATCCATGCACGAAAAAGAGATGAAATGTGTGATAAAAATAGTGAACAAAAAGCATTTTTTTTTGGGCCTGTGGGAAAGTTTACCCCCCTCAAGCTGTATTGGCAGAGATGAGAAGGGA
The DNA here is from genome assembly GCA_034641835.2 of Pinus albicaulis. NCBI lineage: Eukaryota > Viridiplantae > Streptophyta > Pinopsida > Pinales > Pinaceae > Pinus > Pinus albicaulis. The sequence goes on along the minus strand of CM076577.1, from coordinate 154,030,207 downwards.
AGTCTAGATTCATAGCTTTTAGATTTTTATCCTCTATTCTATTACTCATTAGCAAATAAAAACTATAGCAACACACTGAAAGTAAAACGTAAACAACAATGAAACTATCAGAAGCAGGTCTAACTAAATGACAGAAAGAAAACTAGCTTAATGGCAGAAAGGAAAAGATAGTAACAACATAGAAGCTGAGGCACATGGATTGGGCCCTAACCCACGAGCCGAGCTCTCTGAAACTTAAATCAGTTGAATGAAATCACTCTGCTCATTTCATAAAATAATAATCTCATACATCTCTAAAAGTTTGATCAATGAGTAAAATGATAAAAAGCTCAATAGATTGCAACAGAGTTTCAACTAGAATCAACTGGAATTGACTAACTCCTCCTAGCTCTAGCTCTGCTCTATTTATTCTACAGGGAAGCTACCAACGTCTCCCTAGAAAAGGGTGATTGAGTCCACTTGAATCCTAGTAAACAAAGATTGGGTGCACTCCTCTTTGAGTTGCTTAGCTGCCTCTAGAATTCGAATTGCTGGAGAGAATCTTGGGGATCCTTTGGCTGCCTTTGGAATTCGAATTGCTAGAGAGAATATTTGGTATCCTTCGGCTGCCTTTGAGAGTTAAGGAGGGTGGACAACCCTCCTATAATTTCTCTTTGTTGTCTCCAAGTCTTTATGATAAAATCCTTATAAAAATGCTAATAATTCATGATTTTCTACACTCAACCTCATATTAGGCACTCAGAGTTTGTTAGCCTTAATCACCACCTATACTAGCATCATAAACCAGATAATAATAAAAATGCAAGAAAAAAAGATCTAAGAAGGCAAAAAGGTGACTATTAACCCATCCAAATATGTCTAATGATGGAGTTCATCACCAGTAACAGTGGGATTGCAGTAAAGCGTGGTAGTGTATGTTTCTTGTTTAGGCCTATGAATCCTTGACTAGTATATGGTGGTATATACAATAGGTGTTTGCTTCCACCTAGAAATCCTTGACCGGTTTTGGTGTGATATGCAATAAAGCCTGAAAAGCATGGTCGGTTTTGTTGTGAGTCCCACATTCATGCTTGGAATATGACACAAGGTTGATTAGCTAAAATAAAATTTCGGTGGTACATGGAAGTACCTCACTTGGTTGGCTTTTGAATATGTTAATAAGAACTATTCTTTCCTCTTGCGTTTTATGCGTAAATGTGCTTGTTATTATGTGATTTAGTGGTTGTTCTATCACTGTTATTATTGTGCTTATATATTGGTTATAAGTATGGTTTTATGACAAACTTAGTCATGGCTATTATCATGTTTTGATTAGTAAAGGAATGGTTATTAAATGCATGACCTAATAGATGTTATTGTAGTTATTATGAGAGGGCATTAGATCTTCTTGGTGATTCTCATATAAGTTTCAAACTCCTATGATCATATATGCTTTCATGACCTATAGATTACATGTTTTCAATGTGTTTGACGAAATGTTTGTCATGGTTAGATCTGGTTAGGTCAAGTTCATGTCTAAGTTTTGTATGGAAGGCTTTGTCATTTGTTTTTTTGGAAAGTTTGATCAAGTTATGGGTAGTGGTCTAGAGACTAGCCATGAAAAAGCGGCTCATATCTCGCGGTAGCAGACATAGAACTGGGTGAAAAAGGTTGTAGTCACTCCGTTGCAGGCTTATGCATGTGACTGGAGGATTAGAGTCAAATTTTTGCAGTGTTGTGCCAGCATCTGGAGTCCAGGACATTGAAAAGGAGTTTTAATTTAGGGTTTGAGCACCTAGAAGGGTGGTTTATCCCTTGGGGGTCCTTTAACACATGAGGGAAGTAAATAAGTTTTTGGTTTGTCGATTCCACTTCTTTAAGGTGATCTATGAGGTTGAGCCATGTCATAGTAGCTCTTTCTCTCATGTTTACCCTGGAAGGGCGGTGAAAGTGGGTAGATATGGGAGGGGGTGGTTACATGACTTGTGAGTTTAGTATGTGGTTTAAAAATTCATGATCAAAAGGCATTTAAGATAGCACAACAATCCTTAATAATACTAGAGGTTTTTTTGGTGTCTCCTTTTGATTACCATGATTTGCAAATTTTTGTCACTTTACAAAACAAATCCTTCTAAACTGTTGGGTTTGTGACAATAATATTTTTTTCAAAAATGAATGGTTATTCGTCTTCTAAACAATGGGGCATTTCAAAACATTTGTGTTTTCAAATTCTGATCATGCAAACCAAGAATAGTATAAATGCATGTAGTGGTGAAGCTTGTAGGTATCCTGGGAATTTTTTGAGCAATAAGATCAGATATATTTTCCCTTATTTCTGTGTGTCACTCTGTTTCATTTGTTCTCTGCGAATTTTATTTAATTTTCTATGTCTATGTTGTGCATACCAATAAGTGGTAATAAATCCTAAACTCTTGTATGTGTGTTGTGCTAATAAGGTTCCCTTCAGTGGTTATGACTAGTATAAGAGATTCTCTTGGACATCCCTGTAAAGTTGGAGACATGGGAATGAAGAAAATAATGCCTTCTTGACTTATGTAATGTGAATCGGCTCGGAACTAACTAATACTGTTCTCCTCTCTCGTTACAATTGAACCGGCAAAAGATGGAGAGTTAAGGCACCAAGGTCTAAACTGTAGACTTCCTGGTGACATACGCTTAGTTAAAACCAATTTATATATTAGCAAGGCCATCCTTGAGGTTTAATGTTGTCTTCGCAAAATCTTTTTTATCAACTTTTTATCTTGAGTTGATAGGGTTAAAGACTCTGATATAACTCACAACTATAAGATATTAATGTTATTTATGAAGGTTCACATCCATGATCTTGTATGAAGAGAAAACAATGGTCTTGACCTAAAGGTATGTGTAAATATGTTATTTTCTCTATTAAAAAAAACGCTTATATGGCACAACATGGTATTTTTTGCTTTTTAAATTAAGCAAAAGGCCAAGTCTAATAGAGGCCATGAAAGTGGTGAAGAGAATGGAAAATATTTTGGGTGCAAAGTTCGAGGTGGATAAGTTCAATGGGAAGCATGACTTCAAATTGCAAAAGCTCAAGATACAAGATTTGTTGGTGCAAAAAGGATTGCACAAGGCTTTGGATAGCAAGAGAAAGAAACTAGTGGGTATTTCTCATGAAGACTTGGAAGATTTGGATGCGAGAGCTCTCAACACCATTTGTTTGTGTCTGGAAAACAATGTCCTTTTCAATATTGTTAGAGAGGAAACAACATCAAGCATGTAGAGCATAATGGAGAGCCTCTATGTCATGAAATCTCTAACAAACCAATTCTACTTGAAGTAGCAATTGTACAACATATGGACGAAAGAAGGTGCCAATATTATTGACCAATTAAAGGTACTTAATACTCCTATATGCCAAATAGCTAGTATAGATGTAAAAATTGATGAGGAAGATAAAGTAGTGACGTTATTGTGTTCATTTCCTGAATCTTAGGACCATCTAGTCACTTCCATTATTTTTAGTACAATTTATCAAGATTTATGCAGGAATGCAACATAATACGCATATAACCTTAAATATAAAGATGTAGCGGAAATAACACTTCATTTCATTAATATCAAAGAACTGAAATATGCTTACAGACAGAATGGAAATAAACTAGCTAAGGCGCTGGTAGCTTATCTCTGAGAAGAGATGTGGCAGCTACAGGCCTCTAAACTATGTTACAATGAGGCTCAAGGGCCTATTTATTATAGAGAAACAATGGAAAACCCTAAACATCCCAAAAACCTAACCCTAGGAGATGAAACGCCAAAACTATGGGCCTTGTTTGGGTAAATTGATGTTTCAACTTCCCGGGGTCGTAACTTTGGCATACTATCTGTCAGTGTCAGTATTTGCATACTTCCACAAGGGATCAAAACACATTTTGCATGTGAATCTTAGGTGTCCCACTCTAAATAATTTTCAATACCTCCATTAGGTCATGATATAAAATTGTTCCACTGGTGGTTGTCCTTGTCAAGTGTCCCATTTTCCTTCACAAGTATATGCCTGCTGGCCCTCTTCCATGTCTTCATCATGTTGAAAACAAGTCTGATCTCATTCCACTTTTAGTCAAATTCACTCATTGAGTCAGTTTCTTTCATTTCTCATTAGGTCACCAAGGTTTCATTAGGTCAAATCATTGCATTGTCTCGTTTTCAATAAAGGGCAGCAGAAGGTGTGAAGGTGACCCATAATAAACTCACGATTTTCTTCAATTAGGCTTGCCATGTAAAGTTACATTTCATCTTTATAAGTTTTCATCTCAAAAATCATATTTTTGAGATAAAAACAAAGTTATTTGATTATTCCTAATTTTATGTAATCTTAAATCATTATATGTAATAAAACCCTAAAATGTTGCTTATTCCTAGCTAAAGACATTTGATGAAGAAATAAAAAGGCCATGTCAATCATCCAAAGCATCAAAAAGTATTTTGAAAGGTTAATGAGAAGAAAGAAGCGTGGGTCCCAATCATTCAAAATCTAAAAGTCATTCAAATTATAAAAGCCTATTTTTCCAAAAAGAAATCCTCATTTCTTCATGTGTCAAGGAGGAAAACACGATTTTGGCGCAGAAGTGGTTTGAATAAGGAAAAACAACAAAAGTTGGGTGGCGCTGCGCATGGGAGTGTGGCGTTGCGCATAGGAGTCTGGCGTTCTGCATAGAGTGTTTTTTCGAGTGCAAAATTGCACAGCCCTGCGCATAGAGAGAGAGCGTTGCACACCTGGGTAAGGCGTTGCGCACAGGGCCAAAACCCTCCCAAACTTCTCTAAACACCTCAAGGTTGCTTCTCCATCTCCAAAACAAGTAAGTGAGCCCTTGTAACTCCATATTTCTCCATTTTATGCTTGTGTGTGAGTTTTATGTTGGAAAAAATTACAAAGAAACCCTAGTTTTTCTTTGTCACTCCCAAAATCCCTACCCCCCCCACAAATTTCCCAAAACCACATTGTCCCAAATTCATTGTCCCTAGACCCTACCACATCACCTCATACTTCTAAAAAACACTAAAACTACCCCTACATCCTCTTCCCTAAGTCCCTTTACTCTTTTCCATTAAAACCCCAATTTATAGGAATTTCACTATTTTTCCATAGATTTCCCCCCTACCTTTGACTTGTAATTAAATTCTCATTTTCATCTCCCTTCATATTTTCACCTCACAAGGTTTCTTAACCCTTTTTCCCATCTCCCTTAATTTTTTTGACCTATCCCCATCCCCTAAAGCCCTCATTTCATCATTTTCTTCCCTGCTCCCATTCCTTTCACTCCATTATTCACTCTCCCTTTCTTCCCTCTTCCCTAAGTGCCAAAAAAACCAGCATGGAGAGAGAGGATAGAGACTACAGAGAGGAGGAACATAGTGATGATGAGTTTGAGTAAGATGAGATTTTACAACAAAGAAGGCCACACAAGGGAGGCAGAATCATCATAGTAGAGCCAACAAACCTTAGAGAGCTAGAGGCTTCACCTTTAGCTGTGTCCTGTTTCAGATATGTCAAGTGTTATGAGTTTTGTGAAAAGGTGGAAAGAGTTCAGCATCACCCTGAGTTGACTAGGCTTTTCATACTGAACCTCCATGATAATAGGGTAACTCTCGCAGGTGTAACTTTTTCCAATTCGACTTCTATTATTGCTAATGCTACAGGGATTCCAAATGTAGGGGAGAGATGGTACAAAGCATAGGACCTGGGTGATCATTATTTTGAGCCTTACCTCAAGACCAGGTACAAGAATGAAAAAAGAAAGTTTTTCCCCTTCAGTTTCCTCCTCAGCAAGTATGCACCGATGATGAAGATTATCATGAGATACTTCACTTGCGAGGGCAAATTCTCCAGATTGTACACATATCATATTAGGCTTCTCTTGCATTTCACTAGGGTGAGGATGCTGAACATCCCATATTTCTTGCTCTTGAAACATTGAGAAGATGGCATACTTGGTGGCAAAGAAAGAATATCATCAGTAGATGAAACAACCTCTATCATCACTTCCTCATCAAACTCATTGTGCTTCATCATCTTAATCTACTCAACATCTCTTGGGATACCTTCATTTCCAATGACATATTCACAAATCCCAAAATTCCTCCACCAATGCCACAGGAGAGTAGAGAGACATCTACTATCCCTGCAGCTGCAAAAAAAAAGGAAAGATAAAGTCAAATCACCTAGGAAAATTCTTGCTCCACATGATGTGGAAGGGGCTTTGCATTCTTTATCAACAAATCAGGTACACCAGGCATTGAAGGGGAAAGAGAAAAGCATAGAGGTCAGCCATGGAGAGTTAGATCAGGAGCATGAAGATGCCCATGAGGTAGAGGCTGATTTTGAGCTAGTAAGACCTTGAAAATTTTGATGATACTACCACATTAAGCATTTCCATCAAAGAAAAGGAGGAATAGATCAGAGAGCTGCAAACCAATCTTGGGAGGGCAAAATTCATCATCTCTTTCGTAGAGCAAGAGAACAAACAGTTGACAGACAAGCAAACTCTTTTAGAGATGAAGTTGCTTCAGAAGAGGAGGCAAAACATGATTGATCAAGCAACCATGGAATATCCTAAGGAGGCTGAAAACATCAGGAAAAGGCCAAAGATAAGAGGCTTCAAAAGAGCATTGGAGAAAGAAAAGCAAGAAGCCCAAAGTTCGAGTTTTGACCAATAGTCGGCAAAGGAGATTGAAGATAACAGAGAAGTGTGGCTTGAGAGAGTCGAAATTCACTTGGAGTAGTTGCTGATGAAGGCCAATAGAGACAATCAGATGCTCAGGCACATGGCCCATCACTATCAGACCCGAAACAAAATTTTCAATATCAAGGTCAAACAAATGAAGGATGAACTGAAGAAGATCATGAAGGGCAAGAAAGGAGGTGAAAAACTCAAGATACTTGTTGATTCTCCCTTAGCTCAACTTGACATGTGATTGTGGGCTTATCCCACAAATTTTCAGTCAAATTTTTTTTGGAAATTTTTGAGTTTTTTGGGCAAATTTTGAAAAACACAAGAAAACTAGCTCTATGCTCAGCGCCTTGGCGTTGTGCACTCTTATGGGGCATCCAATGGACTAATGTAAGACATCAGTGTGTTCATAATGATGAGGACATGCCCCTTGTACTTTTACTAAGTATTTGGAGCAAAAATAGTTAGGAAAAAGGGCCAAAAACTCCCAAAAACTCATGTTTCTGCCTCCTTTTCAGGGTGGCGCTGCGCATAAAGGCAGTCTTGGGAGATTGCAGTTTTGAGGGATCAAAACATCTCCAAATCAGAAAACACAAGAATATCTCGAAAGTAGACAGGACAAGATTTCCAATGAGCTATCATGAGCTCCATTTGGACATCGAGAAGTTCTTCAAAAGTGACTTGCAAGAAGGGCTATTGTTTTCCTCCTTGGCGCTGCGCATAGGACAAATTTTGCTTGTTGGTCAATTTTCTCAGTTTTCAAAATTAACTTTCACTTGTGTAAATTTGAATTTTTAGTAATGTAATAAGTGGTTGATGATGTAATTATGGTGTTCTAGATGTTACCTAGGGTAGATACATTAGTTAAATGGCCTAAATGACATGTAATGAATCAGTGTTCTTAAATTAGGGATGAGTCACTTTGACCACCCTATTCTCTAGTTGTCAGTTCATTCTTTCTTGGAACAACTCCTCCTCTCATGGATTCGACCCCCTGAAGCTAGTATGAGTTGGTTTGAGGTCTATATCATGTATTTTCTTAGTGATTTGAAGGGTCGGACTCAGTTGGATGCTTGGCCTTTGAAGAGACACACTTTGTATCAGTTCCGAGCAGGAATATTAATCAAATTTGCAGCTATTTTTATGGGATCCCTGTGGTATGGAGTTTAGTTTCAGTTTCTCCTTTTGTGATAATATGTTAGAATTTTTTGTTTATTTCATCCATCATTTCATTACTATTAAGTGAATGTTTTCAAGTTTGATGAACATAAGCCATAATTTTATGCTCTGTTTTGGGTAGACATTCACAGCTTGTAATTTCTTCAATTTAGAAAGAACCCATGATTTTACTATGCTCTTTCTAACTCCTCACCTGTCTTGATCATCCCACCCATTGAAATCATAAAGTGCTAAATCATTGTGCCTACCTTGCCCCATAGAACACCCTGCAAATTTTGACCTAATTTCCTTTAACCTAAACTGTTTTTCTCCTTCTGATCTAGCATAACCAAATCAAAACAATCAAAACCCTGAGCTACTATACCTAGCCTAATACTTTCATTATCTAGTCATATTGGCTGTGATCCTTACGGAGAGATCCCTCTCCTTGCCTAGAAGGGCTAGCTACCTGACTAAACGTGGTTTGTGGTTACCTTGGAATTGCCTTCTTCAGCATTGTTGGCCGGATAAATCGATCTTGTGGACAAGATCGATCTCCCTAGTGTCAGAAGACAATCTAGCAACAAACGAACAACTAAGTTTGTCTTTCTCTAAATATATTCGTTTTACAAGTAAATGCTATGAAGGTGTCGATCCTACATTAGATCCAAATGCTTATTTGTGGTCGTAGTGCTTTCGTCGCATCAATAATCCTTCTATCGCAACAAGATTTCTTTCGTCGCAACAATAATTCTTCCATCGCAACAAGAGTTCTTTTGTCACAACAATAATCCTTCTGTCGCAACAAGAGTTATTTTGTTGCAAGAAAGTGTCGTCTTTTGTCGACCTACAATCACAAACAAGAAAATATTAAGTAGCACCTGTATAACAAATAATTATAAAACATACCTATCATAGTGATCAAGGAATCTATGAAATAAATGATCAAACGACAGCTTATTGAAATAAACAATCGAACGGCAATTTATTGAGAAAAACAAAACTTGATTGTATTAATCTTAAAATAATAGAAGAACCTTACAACCTTAGCATTGATGTTTGAATAGGCCTTCTCGGGGTCTGAAGCAGGAGTCTCCTCTACTTTGATAAGTCTTGCACTTTTCCTCCAGGAGCACAAAGAGGTATGTGATCTTTCCTCTCAAAAGCTCAGCAGAAAGAAGTCTAAATCTCAACAGCACTTCAACTCAATCACACATAAAGCTTGAACTCCCTTTGAGGCTACCCAATGCCTCCTTTTATAGAGAAGATGAGGAGGTTAGGGTTCCACCTGTGAAGGGATATAATCCTCCTTCAAAGGGATAGGCTCCTCACATCAAGGGATTATTTCCTTAAGGTGTGGTATACATGCACCTTATCAAAGCGTACTCATCCCCAAAAATTCTCATCTAGAAGCTTCTAGAATTGACCTCAAATCAGCTTTTTAACTTTTGTTTCTCGCTTTTTTTACTTTGAGAAGGGTACGCAGGCACTACAAGGGAAAACTACATTCTGGAATGTAGGTAAGCAATGTATTACCTGTGTACCCAAGCTAGGAACGTAGGCAGGCTTCATGTTACCTGCGTACCCTAGGGTTTTTTAGTTTTTTGGGTTTTTCTTCTAGTTTTAAGGCTTGACATGATGAGTAAAGGTTGTAAGACCTGTAGAGGAGGTAAGTATGAGTGTCAATGAGCTCATACAATCAGCAGAATGTGAGGGTGACAATTTTTAAGTGCAACAGATTGCTCCCTAGAGTGCGAAGTCTGGAATAGATGAAGATGAAGTCTGTTATATATGAAGAGTGAAATACTTTATCATTTCAAGGATCATCCTGTGGACACCCCGGTTGGAACCTGTAAAAGCATTCAATGTGCAATATATATATGTAAACATATCATCGTTGAGGTAGGCATTCCCATACTCAGACCAAAACTAACTAGAAAACTGATTTAAACTATTCTGATACATGAATGATTTTCAATACATCAACAGTATAGACATATGTAGACACAGCATGGACGCAACCATCTGTTTATGAATAGTCTACTGTATAAATGAATAACAAAAATTCCTCGCAACCTGGATGGTGGAAACTAGATCCAGGTTCTTGATTTCCGCTTCTCGAACTAGTACGATTCTATCCATGCGAATGAATGTGTCGAAGTTGAACATGGTAGAAACCACTTGATTACCAGTCAATAATGTAAATTGTTAACAAGTGTGAGAGTAACCACAAGTAATGTCAATGGCTCTCAAAGTACTCAGTAAAATCCATGAAATGTAAATGAATGAGCTGAAGTCGAACATGTCATGGAATCATTCGATTGAAGGTCAATGATGCAACCTGTCATCGAAGGCGAGAAACCTACCATTAAGGCATGTGGATTTCAAAGTACTGACGATTTCTGGATCAACTTCCTAGATAAAGAGCTGTCGTCGATAGAAAGTGATTCGTCGTAGGCAAGCCCACAACACGAAATCATAGATCAAGTTTTGAAGAAATATATTGGCAAGGAATGACTCAGGGATGGTCAAAATGGAAGACAAATATTTCGCAAATGAATGGTTTGTTTGAATTGTCCTCTTGAACACATAACGACACTGTAGATGATTTGGTGACAATTGACCCAAAGCTAATACCCAGAAACCGGTTGAAGACTTTCAATATGGTTTGATTAACTGTTAGGAAAATGATTTTCCCAACCCAGGTGAACAAAATTGTAGTGTTCAAGGGTGGTTAACGGTTTTCTGAATAATCAAAATGTAACAAACAGGTTCGTTTTTCTCTCTTTCGCCCACCATTTTAAGGAAAGTCACCTCTTTATTTTTGACAAGCTTGAATAGGATAACATTTGCTTGGTTATGAGCTCATCCTTCGGATAAGTCCAACTTAGTTTAAAATTCGAAACCTAAGAAGGAGTGGTTCGTTCCTGTTGAAAATTAAACAGGTCCTTTACTATTAAGTTTTAACGAGTCCAGTATAGGAGAAACTCGGTGTTTTTCAGTTTTAGGGAGTCAGAAGAAAAACTTAAGAAAACTCCGTGGGTGTAATTTTTTGTAAATTTAGTCTCTCGAGCCCGAAAAAGGATAAAATAATGCGGGAGAGAACTCTATTTACTGTAATTAGTCAACGTATACCTTTTTCGTAAATAGTCCATTTCAGTCCGTAAAAGGGGTAAACTTATACTGAAAGGACGATCATTCATTTACTTTAACGAGTTCGAATAATCAAGTGCTCATAAATCTTTTCATGTTTAGAGAGTCTGAAAAGGGCTTAAAAGAGGACTCCAATGTTTCTCTTTTTCATAAATTTTTGAAAGAGTCCGAAAAAGTGATAAAAGTATGCTCTTTGTTGAAAAATGATCAGTTTTACTGAAAAATCCAATATTTTGCACAAAAACTCGAAAAAATTACACATACTTGTTTAAGATAAGTAAAAATGTTTTCCAAATTACCTTTTTAAAGTGAAAAATAAATAAATTAAAATTTCATTTATTCGAAAAAACTTATAAAAAGGACTTTTCTAACTTCATTTTTACTATTTGAATTCAGAGTGAAAAAGTGAAGCTTTTGGATAAGAAAAACTTCCTGTGAAGATCTTGGAAAATATGTTCGTTGGATCAGAAACCATAAGCTCCAAGTAATCTGTATAAATTATGGACCATATGAGGGCCCAAGTTGATTTCCTGATATGGCTAGTGAACAGATGGGACACACAGGACCAATGTTTCTTGTTTTTCGGCCACCGGCTCGAAGTTGAGCTGGAGGATATACATTTTTTGACTGGTTTGTCTAAGAGGGGCGGACAATTATCTCTATTCAGGACTAGACCAGGTGGCCAATCTGTTGCTAGTCTCAAAGCAGAGTTTTGCAATGGTTGAGTAGACCCCAAGGATAAACGGATAGATATCATCTGTCCTGAGTTCAAAGTTATTGTCTTCACTGTTACTAGACTATATAGGAGTGCAGCATTATGTGTTTCCAATCTCATGCCGAGGGCATTGAGATTGTTAGATTTATGTCGGCATATTTTCGTTGGTTAAAAAACCAAATCTTTATTATTAAGGATTTTCCATACGCCGGGATGAACTATCGTGGCGACAAAGACATGGATTTTTCTCCAGGAGAGCAATGGGATGATTCAAGTAAAAATCATTTTCAACATGTTCTAAGTCCTAATTTTTTTGTATTTTAAATTTTAAATCGTCGAACACAAGATGATATATAGTTCGAAACACACTTCTATGCTATGATATATCACTATTACCGACTATCTGTGTACATGTTATCGAATGTTGTTTAATTTACTGTTTTGATCATTGCAAATGTCTATTTATCATACTAGAAGCAACTGCATCTGCTAATCTATTTAAATGTCTTGGAATATGTTGATATTCAATATAATCAAATTCACGTTCCAAGAGACGAATTCTTAAGAATAACCGCAACAACACTGGATTTCTAATGGCATAAACCCTATTAAGCTGTAATACAACAAATTCAAAATCCAACCTAACAATCAAACTCCGAATCCCAAACGATATGGATTCAGATAGTAACTCAATCACTGCACTATACTCTGCAATGTTATTCGTTGTTTGACCGAGGCTTACCCCATGTATGGATACTAACTCGTCAGAGGGTGAATAGATAACCCAAGCTGCGGAAGAAATGTTTCGTGTACTATGACAAGCACCATCAGCAAAACCAATGTAGGTTTGAAGAGACACCGGCATCTACAATATCAAGAGTAAAACTCAGATAAGCAAGAATAGTGATAAGAACACACTCTAAACTAGGCATGCTTTTCTAATCTAAGACACACCAATAGTAAAGAATATAATCCAACTAAAAATATCCACACCAAGTTTAAGCATAATATTTCTTCAAATAAAGCCCATTTCTGGGTTTATCTAAAGAGACATCATCAAAATCTATCAGCTCATAGGCCCCTTTTGCCAACTTTCGCTTAACAATGAAAGGACCATGCCACATAGGCACAAATTTTCCAGCCCCTATCTTATCGTTGGCTTGATCGTACACTAAAACTAGGTCTCCTTCTGAAAATTACGAGAGGTAACATTTCTATCTTACTGAGCTTTTATTCGTTTGACATGAGCCTCGTTTGCTAATGCAGCATTTCGTCGATTCTCATCTAGTTGAGCCAAGTACAAAAAACGCTTCTCCTTTTCAGACGTAGCTGGAAGTAATTCTATGGCTAATTTCAAAGACGAAATTTTGCATTCAATAGGCAACACAGCTTCCAGTCTGTAAACCAGTTGAAAGGGAGTGAAACCAGTTGAAGTTTTTACTAAGGTCCGATATGCCCAAAGTGCTAAAAATAACATGGAATGCCAATTAGACTTATGAATACCAATAATTCTTTTGATCATAGTGACTAAAACTTTATTGATAGCTTCAACCAGACCATTATCCTACAGGTAATAAGGAGTAGAACTATCGTGGCGCAGGCCAAGTTGATCTGTCAGTTAAGTCATCATGATATTCCGAAAATGACTTCCATGATCTGTAATAATGGCTTGAGGAACACCGAATCTAGCAATTATATGATTGAACACGAAATTTGCAGCAGTCTTGCCGTCTGCTGAAAATGTAGGCATCGCCTCGGCCCACTTAGTAAAATAATCTACCGCTAGGATAATATACGCATGCCCCCCGACCGAGTGAGGGTTACATGTAATAAAGTCAATACCCCACTTTGCGAAAGGACCGACAACAATTATAGGGTGAATATGAGCAGGTGGTGCACGCATTTTACGATCAAAGACTTGACAATTGTTGCATTTCCGGACTACATAGATATAATCTTTGAATAACGACGGCCATAAATAACCAGCGCGCAATATCTTCATGAGTAAGATAGTGTCGGAAAAAAGAATCCGCTCCACGACGATAGAGTGTATCACCAATAATATTGTATTGTTGGGATTGGAAACGTATTTTCTGTCGCCGAGATCGTGAAATTTCAGGCCGAAAAGATTGGGTTTGGAGATAAACAATAATATCTGCATACCATGGATCAAGGGTACTGATAAGAAACAAGGTTTCATCCGCAATGGGTTGCTCCGCCATAGTTTCAGTATCAGTAGAGGGGAAATCACACATCAGTTCGACAAAAACCAAAGATTTCTTTGCCTTGGATTTTTCAAATTCCAAGTCAAATTCCTGTAGGATAACTATCCATTTGGAATACTTTCCCCCTACCAATTGTTTGGTCAAGATGTACATCATAGGGTTACAATCAGAAATTACTATGGTTTTGCGCAATAAGATGTAGTGTCAAAATCGTTGGACAACTTGAACAGTTGCCAAGGCCAATTTCTCCACATGCATGTATTTGATCTCAGTCGGATGCAGATTTCAACTAAGATAGTAAATCACATGTTCATTGTTGAATTCATCTTCCTGAACTAATACCATCCCAATGGTGGAATGAGAAGTGGCTAGGTACAAAAAATAATCCCGGTTGTAATTGGGAGGATGCAACAACGATGCATGGGTCAATGCGTGTTTGAGTGCATCAAAAGATCGATCAACGATCTCATCCCAAAATAATGGAATGTTATGTTTTAACAACCTGGTGAAACCCTTTTTTAACTCGGCGTAGTTAGGAATGAAACGATGTAAAAATTTTGCTTTCCCCTACAAACTTTGGAGTTGGCGCAGAGTCGAAGGAGGAGGTAGATTGACAATAGCTTCGACCTTTGATGGATCAACGCGAATGCCTTCTTTCGAAACAACAAATCCCAGTAAGCGAGCCGATTCTACATAGAAAACACATTTGTGTGGATTCATCCGAATTCGATAATGCCTACATCTCATAAAGATAGCTCGTAAATGAGTGAGATGGTCGGCCCTACACGATGAATGAGTTGGTAAATCATCGAGATAAGGCTGTACAATGTGCTTAATGTCATGAAATGCATAAGACACAACCATTTGAAAATTTTCCCCAACGTTCTTCAATCCAAAGGGTAGTTTGCAATAAGAAAATGTCCCCCATGGACAAATGAAAGCTGTTTTTGGCTGATCAGCAGGAAGTATGTTTATTTGATTGTAACCGGAGAAACCATCCATAAAGGAGAACATTTCACTGCTGGCACAATCATCAATTATTTGATCGATATAGGGGGTTGGATAATTGTCTTTAGGACAAGCTCGATTAATATCCCTATAGTTGATACATACTCTTATCGTTCCTTGTTTTTTGTTAACAGGAACAATATTCGATACCTAATCTGTTAAAGGAATTGGATAAATGAAACTTACACGAAGTAATTTTTCAACTTCGGCTTTGATAGCGGCAGATTTTCACGGATGTATCTGACGTAAGCGTTGTCAGACCAGTTTGGCATCCGGGTAAGTCTTGATTTCATGTACAACAATTGACGGGTCGATTCCCGGCATTTCCTCATATGAACAGGCAAACGCTTCACGAAATTATTGAAATAGGGCTTTATAAGTTTGAATTTCATCGTCCGTACAACAAGCACCTATATGAATGTTTTCAATTATTCTTGGCTTAACTAAAATTTCAATTGGAATCGTTCGAGAGATATTTTCCAAATTTAACTCAGAATCAGGATTTTGCAATGGATTCTGCGATTCCTTGACATATTCAGCAGTAAAAATAGAAGCGAAATCATTTTCAAAATGATCTAGCTCAGGTAAAAACGAAGATCTTCCCATGGTAAATCGTCCATAGACAAAAGTTCACGAATCTGCTCATCAGTATGAACAAGATCGGGAAATGTCGTTGTGGCTGAGCTAGATATAGAAAGTGATTCCTCATGGATCCCATTCATTGGATCAATTTCAATTGAAGAAGGATTGGAAAGCAATTGTACAACCTGATATGCAATTTCAAAGGGACTCAAAGGCATCGCACCATCAAATGAATCCAACTCGGAGTCGGAAGGTACGATCCAAGGATCATCAAGTATAATAGTATTTGATGAAATCATATGAATATTTGCGATAGAAGGTGATACGTTAGGAGGAGGAAAGGAAAAAGTTCCTAGTAAACCAGAATATTTAATCAAACCTACCCCAATATCCTTGTAAGGGATAGCCGTTTTACCGATGTGCTGGATAGTTTCTGTAGAGGCTGGATCGGATGAAAAATAAGTGAGCTGATCTACTGTAACGATCTTTCCTTGATGTGGAAACTTGATAAGCCAAAATATCGATGAAACAACAACAGTCATAGCATAAGACCAACTGCAACCCAAGAGAAGGTTGTAATCTAGAGGGGTATCAACCACCTCCACATCTAGATTTACAGTTTTGCCTTTGACCCCTATAGGTAAATCTTGCAAAATACCGAAAGGATGGAACACTCGGCCATCAAAAGCCTTTAGAATCATCGGAGACTGATTGAGTGTAGGAGAACCAAGTGATTTCCAACACTGGATTGACATAATACATGTAGAAGTCCCTTCATCAATCACAGTCCGAAAGATGAGTCTGTTTTTTACTAAAACTAGAATCTGGAAAGTCATTTGATGAGGTAGGCGAGGTGTACTATTCTCTAAATCGAAGATTATTAGGTTTGAATCTTGAATATCGACTACTCCTATGGCAGACAAAAGTGATTTATCCTGATGATGAACTGCACTTGGTAGTTCAAAAACGCGTCGGTTCCAAAAATTCCTTATGTGATTTCCCGGAAGATCTATAATTAAAATGTTATGGATCATAGAAGCTCTCACTCTCAAAAATTAATTTACGCTGTGCTGGGCACGATTGCAGCACTTCCAAAGCCGACATTGTTGAAGGGGAAATAACTAAGTCCTCAACAATGTTGTAATTCTGAGCACCTCTTGCGTGTGGATTGAAAGTTGATTTACGAAGTACACCTTTAGCAGGCGGTTTGATTACTAAGTCTGGATTGGGTTTCTCGATCTGTAGCAGATCAGAAACAGGAGGAGGTGTAGTTGATGTATTTGAATTAGAAGATTCTGCTTCTTTACCACCAACAGGATTCTTATTACCATAATCTTGCGATCGCGTCACAATCCTTACATGACACATCATCATAATAGGTTCTTTTGAGGCATTCGAGGAAGAACCAATCATATTACTATCTTGAGTGGGAAAAGGATCCTTCAAGACAGCGGGTTGTTGAGAACCTTTAACGAATTTCGCAACCTCCACTCGATGCAGGCATTCTTTAGTAAAATGATCCTCGTCGCAAATGAAACAAGGATAGCGAGGCTTGCGTTTTTCGTCATTAGATTCAGTTTTATCTGTTTTTTCTTTTGAATTCTTTTTGTTTTTATTCTTCCCCTTCTTTTTACTGTCGGATTTAGATTTGGCCATAGATGTCTCTACGACATGAATGTCGACAGAAATTTCAGCAGAAGACTCTCCTTTCGAGGAATTAGGTAAAGTGATTATAGGAGAATAATTTTTTGAAGATTTCTTCTTGATTTTAGTATTAACTGTACCAATCATACCATCAGTGGCATGAGACCCTGAAGGAGCTGTATTTATTTGACCTTGTTTTGGAAGATCAAGGATTTTTTCATGTAAAGTACCTGATTGTGTATAGACGAGGTCAAGATACTGAGCTTGAGCAATGGCTTGCTCCTCAGTAACAACCCCTGCCTTAGCTACATATTCAGTGATTTTGGGTAATAATGATTTAACAAACCATTCCTCCAAAATTTGATCCAGAATGTAAACTTTCACAAAACGCCTTCTACACTGCCATTCATGAATATGATCAGAAATATAAGTGGACATGGATTGATTTAGCGAAGTCAATAGTTCCGTGCCATTGTCGTATCGGACAGGAAACTGAAAATGAGTTAAGAAAGCTGTTGCTAACTGACTGAAATTATTAAAAGAGCCTCATGGTAACTCAATGTACCATTTGGTGGCAAGACCAATAAGAGTTCGTTGAAAAAGACGTAAGCGAATTGAATCATCAATTATCGAATTAGACGCACACCAGAGGTGATAAGTCATAACGTGATTTGACGGATCCTCTCCTGACTTACCCTCGAATTTCGGTATATCATTGGGCAACTTATGCAGCATTGGCAGCCAATACGGATAATAGAAAATTGGATCATTTGTAAGGTGTGTCAAATCAGGTAAATCCAGAGTTGCAATAAATGGTAACTTATGGTTAGGGTCTCGAAAACCTTGAGTAGCAAGAGAAGTTCCGGGAGGAGGATACTCGGGATAACTGGGAATCGGATTTGCATTAGGAATGGTATAACCTCTCGGGAAACCAGGATTAACCAGACCAAACTGGGGTTGTTGAGGCTGTTGATAAGTATAGCCAGGGTACGGTTGATACTGATAAGCTAGGTTTTGTGAAACAGGACCGAATTGATACTGTCCCTGGTACGATTAATACGTGAATTGCGGTTGACTTGTGACAATCGTACATGTACCAGTTTGTCTCGCAGGTATCTGAACCGAAGTCTGAACTGTAGGTCATGACTGGGGTACAGAGACTTGAGGGATTTGCACGGATGCAGGGATAAAAGAACTCGGAGCTACAGATACTCCAGAAACAGGTGTTATAGATTGAACAGACATTGCAACAGTTGCATCAGTTTGAGGCGGAGTCTGAGGTGTACTAGGCCGAGATTGCTGAACAGAACCAGGTGCAGGGGTTTCAACAGTAGACTGGACAGGTTGCTGGGCTAGACCAGAAACCAAAGGCTTTCCATGTTGAGTATACAACTGCACATTAGGTTGCATATCCTGTTGAATTTGGGATGGATCCCACACCATGTTCATTATGGGGTATTGTCCCACAGAAGGTTGAACGTAGGATTGATAAGTAAGAGATAAATTTACAGCTCCTTGTACAAATGATTGACCAGAAGGCGGTTGAAAACCTTGAGTTGGTTACTGACCTTGAGGTTGATAACCCTAAGGCGCGTACTGAATCTGGGGTTGATAAGGACCTTGAGGAACATATTGAGTTTGGGGTTGACCTTGGGGTATGTATTGTCCTGAAGGTTGATAACCTTGAGGTATGTACTGTCCTTGAGGTTGTTCTCCAAAATAATATTGTGCTACCGTTTATCATAGGAAAAAATTACCCTGTATTTGCCCCCCATGCGGTAATTGACTGCCTTGAATTTTACCCGCAGGTGGTAACTAACTGCCTTGAGGTTGCCCCCTAGGTGGTAACTGACCACCTTGAGGTTGCCCCCCAGGCGGTAACTGACCACCTTGAGGTTGAGGATTTGGAATATTACCAGACATCATAAAGATTTGCTCTATGTTCGACGTTTCAGTTTTAATTCCATTAAGACCAGATGATAATACTTGTTCAGTCGTTCGAGGAGATGCTCCTAAGAAACTACCAGAGAGATCCTGATACCTCGAAGGAACAAAAGGACCACAGTGTAAAAATGCTTCCGGTGATTGGGAAAACATAGATGACTCTCTTGCCATGATGGATGAAGGATAATAACCTCTGGGCGTAGGATGAAACAGAATTCAAGGTGGAGAAAAAGCAAGACCCGGATTTTCTAAAAAGTTTGTCAAAGATAGATACCAAGCGTCACTCCTAATAGGGCTGTAGAGAATAGATTCATGCTCCCTAAGATTCAAAGACTGAGGGGATTCACGAAGAGATATCTCTTCATCTGGACTAGCAAGTTCTTCAATAGAAATAAGGCCAGATGGAAGATCTTCAGTAACAATACTTCTTACCCTAGGTGAACCAGGATCGCTAGAAGTTGGAGTATTAAATCCTGAGGATGTTTCCAAAACAGAAGGTTCAGTGTCAGGCTTAGAAATTTCAGTTCATCAGCTAGTTCACTGGAAGGAGAAATACTACCAGTAACTTTGGAAACTGAAATCAGTTCTTGAATGTGTTCTGTCGTGGGTATTTGATGATCAGGATGAACAACTATAGATGAACTTCCAATTTCTGTTGATTTAATTCTACCGCTACTAGATGATACTAGAGCACGCAGCCCTTAAAGCTGACTTGGTGTATACTCAGGGGGCTTCCCCTGAAGTCTCTGGGATTGTCTCAGTAATTATGCCATGATTAAATATTAATCAATCACACGCAAACAAAGAAAATTTCAGTGAAAACACCTAAAGTATCTAAAGAAATAAACAACTAAATCACACGCCTAAAAACAAATCTAAGAGTTCAAAACACGCACAAACAATAACTTCCCGTACTAAAAACACTAGTTGGTGATGAAATCAAACTTAGTAGAAGTTTAATACAGAAAGGGCGGTTGGAACAGTTACCCTGACAACCTGCTTAATGAAACAGACTGGCACAAATTTCTTCACAAAACCATCTTGAGTGAAGAAAACCCCCCAAAGAGTCCAAGCGAGTCTAGTCGACGTCTGCTCCAGGTATAGTGAGATCTTTCCTTCACCGTCACCTTAGGAAATAATCTTAAGCTTATGGACACTAAGGTTACCAAAAGTAACAAATACAACTGGGAGAACAATCTACAATCCGATTCCACGCACAATGGCAGAGTAACAAAGCTCAATCCCCTTGAAGGATCCTCGACATGGTCAATCCGAGGTTTACAGACAAGTGACCCCAGGCTCCTCGAAAATGGTTAATCTGAGGTTTACCGTTTGTAATGCGCGCAGAATCTTCTATCTTTCCCAATGAAACAAAATTGATTGTCTCAAAGGTTCGGACATGATCTCATGATTAACTCCTTTAAGAGAAGCTTCCCAGATTGTACCAATTACAATTGAATTTATTTCCTACCGCAAGATTTATCTACTTGTTTGTTTTTACTATCTTGGAGAGTTAATTACTCCCTACTCCAAGATACTAGCATAAGCTATATTGGTGATAAGAGCCCTAGAAATAAAAAGATTACTAGTTCAATTTTAATTAAGCGTTGTTTTTATGGGTTGTTCTTTAAGTCAACAGGTATAGAAATGAAACTTTGATCGTGTGAAGACTCGACTTCCAAATACACTAAAAAAATGCACCTAAAATTATAAACAATCCATTTTTCTTTCAATGAAATTCTAGCTAAAGAAAGAGTTCGAGAATGCAATTCTTTTAAGAGACAATTCCTTCTTTAAACATGAAGAATAAATGAAAGAAAATCTTTTTGTTTTTTCAATAAGAACTCAAAACGAGACAAATAATCAATGCTCACAATAAATCCCTTTTTCTTTCAAAACTCGAAACTACAAAAACGACTTTTCTTCAAAAGAGATCTAAAAATTCTAAAAAGCACTCAAAACTATGAAAACTAATTTTTAGATCTACAAACTTTGAAAAACATAATTGAATAAAAGATTTAATTTTTTTTTAGAATATTTTTCTTAGTTGTTCAGTAAACTAAGGATTAATTTGCCCAGAATAACAAATAAATCAAAAAACATCCAGATATGTTTTATAAAAATGAAATTCAGAACTTAAAAACAAAGTTTGTTAAAAGATTTGCAAAGAGAAAACTAGATCTATTTCTCAAAAAGAATGAATTTCACAACCAAGTTAGACTCATAAAAAATATAAAAGATACCAAAGTGATCTAATGACACTTTTAAGCTTCTAATCTTTGGGTCACTACAGAGATAAAGTGAAAACCACTCTCAAAATGCAAAACTTCTAGAAAATCATTCAAAACAAAAGTGCTATGAGACTCATTCACAAGAGATTTTAGACAGAAAACATACAGATTTGGGCAGACACTAAGAATTCTAAATCAAATCTAAAATAAAACTTAAAGAAGAAATCTAATTTTTTCAAGACTTTTAACAGGGTCTTCAACGATGTGCGATCCCCAGAAAAGTTCAAGAGAAACAAAGAAGATTTCAAAGCTTTCCAAATCAAAGTAAATCTAATTTACCCAAGCTCGTACAAATCAATCAAAAATCAAGAAAAAGCATTTTCTCAAATCAAAATAAAGGAAAATCAAAAGAAGTTCTTTCCCCAGTGGAGTCGCCAATTTGTTGCCCGGATAAATCGATCTTGCGGACAAGATTGATCTCCCTAGTGTCATAAGACAATCTAGCAGCAAACGAACAACTAAGTTTGTATTTCTCTAAATATATTCGTTTTACAAGTAAATGCTATGAAGGTGTCGATCCTACCTTAGATCCAAATGCTTATTTGTGGTCGTAGTGCTTCCGTCCCATCAATAATCCTTTCGTCGCAACGAGAGTTCTTTTTTCGCAACAATAATTCTTCCGTCGCAACAAGAGTTCTTTCGTCGCAACAATAATCATTCCGTCGTAACAAGAGTTCTTTCATCGCAAGAAAGTGTTGTCTTTTGTCGCAACAAAGTGTTGTCTTTTGTCGACCTGCAATCACAAACAAGAAAATATTAAATAGCCCCTGTATAACAAATAATTATAAAACATACCTATCATAGTTATCAAGGAATCTATGAAATAAATGATCAAACGACAGCTTATTGAAATAAACAATCAAACAAAAATTTATTGAGAAAAACAAAACTTGATTGTATTAATATTAAAATAACAGAAGAACCTTACAACCTTAGCCTTTATGTTTGAATAGGCCTTCCCGGGGTCCGAAGTAGGAGTCTCCTCTACTTTGATAAGTCTTGCACTCTTCCTCCAGGAGCACATAGAGGTATGTGATCCTTCCTCTCAAAATCTCAGCAGAAAGAAGTCTAAATCTCAACAACACTTCAACTCAATCACACATAAAGCTTGAACTCCCTTTGAGGCTACCCAATGCCTCCTTTTATAGAGCAGATGAGGAGGTTAGGGTTCCACCTATGAAGGTGTTACACAGTAATTTGTCACCGTCCCTGCAATCCCCATCTCGCCCATTGGAGGGTCGTTTATGTGACCAATAAGCAGTGTCATGCCTTGCAAATACCATCATTGCATCCCTTTCCATGAGGACAACATTTCTTCTGCTGATCATTTCCTGAGAAGACCCCTAAAAACACTTGTTTTTGCCTTGGCGCTGGTAGCCCGTTATGTACTCGCTCCAATGAGGAAAATGAACATTGAGCCTGCGCCAATTGGCGCTCTGTCCCAGTTGAGCACCCGCGCCAATCTGCTTATGGAAATTTTTTTAAAAAAAGAGGCGAAGTTTCGATTACAACAGCTTCGTGGATGAGTCATCATGAGTGGTTTCGACTGAATAACCATGACCTTCCTCCTTTGGCCTCTTGTTTCCACCTTATGGGGAACCTCCCAAGGGATAAGGCCTCCCTTCCACTATTGTAGGGATCCCAACCTCCTCCTCTCCTTTATAAATATAGCCTTCATCCATTGATGAAGGGGCTGAATGGTTGAGTCTCCAAGAATCTCCAAGAGCCTTCATAGCCCTAGGAATTAGCTAGATAGCCTTCGAAACGCTCTTGCTCTGCATTAGCGAAAGTAGATGAATGCTGCTTCAGTCAATCTCCAGTTTAGTTTATGAACTGAACACTTGGAGTATTGTCTTGTCTTTCGGCCGATTCTTGACTTTTCCTGCTTGATCAGCTCTTTTGGCTGGCTCTTGTCGTGAGTTTGGCTTTTGGTTTGAGCTCCAACATCACTGGTTTGCTTCTTGGATTGCTTATTTTTATTTTTTCATAGAAAACTTGACTGGCGTGCTTAATAGCCTGACAGTCGCGCCAATTGGCACTAGTTGCCAGTTTACTACCTGCGCCAATCCTGTCATGGCACCAGTTTCAGCCTGACAGTCGCGCCAATGCTGAAAGGTGCTAGGGTTTGCTTGGTTTTGAGCTTTCTAAGCCTGATCTGTGGTTTTGGTTTCATTTTTTCGACTGCTTGAGTGTTCTGAAGCCTTGTTTGACTGAATGTGACCTTCATCCTTTGGTTGTTTGCCCGTTTCTATCGATTTTACATTCTAGCCCTAGGGCATCTAGGTGCTATTGTGTGTCGAGCCTCCTGTGGGAGTTTTTGGTTTTTATCTGTTCAGTCAACTTTGTGATTGCTTCTCTGCATTCGTTTGGTGATTGTATATCGCGTTATTTGAGTGATTGGCTTCTTCTTCATTCGAATTCCGCTTTGTCTCGCTTTGTGCCTAGTTTACATGGTTCATTTAAGTCTTGGAGATTCTGCTTGAAGTGGTGAGTCTGGTCTTGGTTGGGAGAAATTCTTTGTTTTTTCATTTTCAGGCGTTGGCACTTGTTGTCAGTTAGCAACCCGCGCCAATTGGCCATTGGCGTTAGTTGTCAGTGAGCAAGTCGCGCCAGTTGACGCTAGTTGTCAATGATAAAGTCGTGCCAATTTCAGGGTATGTGAAAATTGAATTTTTTTCCCTAAATCCTTCACCAGTGTGTCTTTCCCATCTGGTCTTTTCTCTGTGTGAGCATAGATTACATTGCTCATTGTTTGGAATGTCTTCTTGCTATGATTTCTTGATGTAAAAGAGAATGAATTCCTTGTTTTGATCTCATGCTTTGGAAGTCCTCTTTGTGCTTGACCTCATATGTCTTATCGCCTTTTGAGGGATTTCGTTACAAAGTGTTTGAAACAACGATTGCATTCTTAGTGTTTGTTTACATCTCTTTTTCATTCATCCTTCATTAAGGAGTTTTTCATTCTTTTAGTTTTCATCTCATAGTTTGCTTTTCGTTAAAATGCATTAGATCACATTGCATTGAAAAGTGTTTTTTGAGATCCATCATTGAACTTAGATTACATTGTTTAATGATTGAAAGCTAAAATTCGGATTGAGTGCATTCTCTTTCATTAAAAGCATGCATTAAGTAGATTCTCATTTCATAGAAAAATGCATCAAGTGCATTCTTATCATTTGAAAAGAAAAAGGAAATTGTGCATAGATTACAATTGCATAGTTTTCGAAAAAGAGGATTTTTCTTAGATTACATTGCATTATTCGCATCGTTGAATGTTTGAAATTACTTTTGCATAGTGAAAGTCATCTAGTTTGGAAAATATTTCATTTGCAGTGTTGTTGTTTGTTGCATCATTGTTTGAAACTCTTCCCTTAACTAGATAGCATTCATCGAATTGAAAAGTTTTCTTTTCTCATATAGCTGCATATAGGAGATTGTCATATGACATACGATAGGGCCTTGAAAATGAAACATAAACGAAACATAATTGAAGATTAATAAACCATAAAATTTGTTATTAACCTAAGGAAGCATTGAAACATTAATACAAAATATTTAGAAGTTCTAGGCTAGAGACGTGTTAGGCGTCTTTAAACCTAGTAGCTGTCGTTCGCCTCTTGGCTTTAGACAGCACTAGTATGGACTTGTGCTCCCCGTACCGTCGCGTATATAAAGGGATACCCCACTAGGTTTCTATCCTTTATCTATAGGAATCCGAGTCTACTGCCCTATACCCGTGATACACCGGACACAACATTCGGGGAGATTGCCTGCACGTACGTTAAGTCCTTGGTTGATTTCTCGTTCATTTTGAAACCAAGGTGTATATTGCAATTCACGGTTATTTGGTACATCCTGTGCCTATAATTCCTAAGCAGTCATTTCGATCTTTTCTGACTCCTTAAATTTGAAAAGATCATCAAGCGCTTGTCCTTTCACGCTTGCTTAAAAACTGAAAGAGATAGAGTCACCTTTCATCCGTTTCTCGACTCTTAAAACATGAAACGGTGAAGTTCCTAAGTTTCAATGTGGTAAAATAAATCACTCGCGATCACATGCCCTTTTAGAGTTTGCTTATTGGCCGTTTGATTGTGTGCCTTGGTTTTTAGCCCGTGTGCGGTTTTGAGTTGTTGATGGCAACTTTTCCAGAGTTCACCAACCAAGGAATCCCTCAAGGTGAATCCTGGTCATTTGCCTCCTTTTGGGAATGTTGGCGCTCCTTACATGGCAACGTTGTCCCTTCCTGGGTTAACTGTTGGATTTCCTGTTTGGTTGTTTTCAACCTCTGTGGTCCTGAATGTCTCGGCTACTGGTCAATCAGTTCCTCCACCTGAACAACATCATGTTGATTCCAAGGTGGACCTCTCCCCTTCTTCGCCTGTTTCTGCATCCTCCTCTTCTACTTCGCCTGGTGAAAGTTTGGATTCGAGTAACCAGGTGGCTAAGAAGAAGAAGAAGAAGACAAAGAAGAAGAAGTCCAATAAGAGAGAGGCTAAAGCTGCCGCTACTACCTCTGACACGTCTCCTCTTGATAAAATTCCCAACCCTCCACGGAAAGTCAAGTTCCCTTGTATGTTGTGCACAGGAAACCATCTTCTTCGAGATTGCCCTGGCATTCCCAAGGTGCTCGAGCTATGGTCCAACGGTCGTCCGCCATTGCCTTTGGCTTCCGGGAGTCAAGTTGGGGGCACGTCTTGAACTGGTGTTGGTAAGGCTCCTAAGAAGCAAGGTAAGATTACCAATCCCTGTAAGTTGTGTGAAGCGCACCATGCCATCCACCTTTTTCCTTATATGGATGAAGCCAAACGAGTTTTGGACAACTCGACTGCTTCTGCACCATGCCTTCCGGCTGGTTACAAGAAGCTTTCTTTGAGTCCTCCACCAGTTGATCCTACGATTGGTCAAGATTCATCCTTGGTCGATCCCGCTCCCTCGGAAATTCAGATTCAGGAATCCATTCCCGACCAACCATTGGTCGTGGGATCGGTTGAGCTGGTCCCTTCTATGGTGCACCAGGTCTTTTCCATAATGGGGAGATTAAAGATGATAAAGAATGACAACAGAGGTTTAAATACTAAAGGTTAATCAAAGGATTAATAAATTAAACATAGATAAGGCAGAATAAATAAAAAGGCAGTAAAACATACAGATAAAGGTTAAATCAAAGTTTTAAGGCGTAATACAAAGGTTAAAGATAAAACAGAGGTAGATTAGCCCATGAACACATTCGAACGACTAAACCTACAACAGTTACTTCTTCAAGGGATATTTTTTGCCACGTACAACATGTTTTCTTTTAATAAAACATCAAATAGTTATTATACACAGTCGGAGATATTTTTCATCTACCAACAGTTATTGTAAAGTTATTGCAAAAAGCCTTAAAGTCAAACATTTCACAGAAATTAACTCAGAAGTTAAGATATGAGTTATTATTTCAGAGAAACACCTTCAGATATTTTTGCCTTGGACCTTGCATGGTCTCAAAGGTAAAAAATCATTAGCTCTATAATAAATGACATTCCAAACCCTAGATTAACACCATATCCTCATTTTGCAGATAAATACTGCATATAAGTTTCATTTTTAGTGTTGGTTAGTTGGTGGTTATTTGACTGATTTCTGCTGTTGAGCTAGTTGAGGATTGCTAGGCTGGATTTGAGAAAGCTATGAGTTGTAGAGAGCTATTGTACATGGAGTATTGTAACTGGTTTGATCATCAATAATACAAGCACGTTCACAAGATTCTTGAGCTATGTTAATGGTGAAGTTTTCCTTATTTGTCACTGTTTTTCCTATGTTTTCCATTCTGTCCACCTTTTCTCTGATAAAAGAACAAAAGTTTTAGAGTAGGATATGCTGTCTTGGCACCCTATTTCTTTCTGCATTATTTATCTTTTTGTTTTCTTCTGCAAGGTCTAATTGGAGGATTATTAATTGCACTCTAGTTTCATCTAGCTTGTTGTCTTAGAAATGATTCAATAGAGTGAAACCAGGGAAGTTTATGGTGAGCCCATGTTCGTTGGTACGACTTGAGATATTGTTTTTAAGACCTTTCTTTGAAGTATACTTAGTAGAGTCTAAACCAAGGAAGTCTATGGTATGCCCTATCCTCTGGTCTTCCCCAAAATGTTGCTTTAAAGAGTCTTTTGAGTGTTGAGTTAAAGAAGATAGGCTTTAGTTTTCTCTTTAGCTGATCTCATTGTTATCTTATATGTTTTCTTTTGTCTGAAAGTAGTCTTAGGACTGTTGGATTGTTGTCATAAAGGTTTACTTATTAAAGTCTGGCCAAAGAAATCTATGGTATACCCTGTCCTTTGGTTTGCCTCAAAGAGTTACCTTAAAAGGATTTTCTTGTCTAAGTAGAGCTAGAAGATTATTAACTGACTATAGATTTGCTACCTTCACAACTTTTTATTGTTTCATATCACAATCTAATCTAAGAGATCCAATTGATATAGTTAGCTTGCCCTATGAAAACCCTTGCAGAGTTGATGAACAATTAAATCCTTTTATGACTCCATTGCCCAATGGATTAACGTTTTCTCATAGTCTATCTATTCAGCTGAAACATACCTTCAATCAATCACACCACAGATCTGTCAATCTACCAATTAATTCAACCAAAATCAACAAGTCCTTGGAACTTCATATCTAGCCTAATATCTTAAAACAAAGAGCATCAAGATATACCATTTGAAAACACTTACAAATAAAGAGATCCCTCTCTGAAACTGGGAAGGCTAGGTCATGGGATGCCCAAGTGGTTCTGATGTGGCCCCTACAGTGTTTGTTCTCGCCAATATTGCAAATCACAGGGAGCCAACAGAACACTTTCGAAGATCAATTTCGTATACATTGGTACTATTCTTCTATTTTCTGTGTTTTATTTAAATTTATCAGTGAATAAAGATTCATCGCAGAACGGTGTATTGAGAGTTTTAAATCCTTATATGACTGAATGTTTGATTTAAAACGGGGCAATTAATTCATTATAGAACCTTATTCCGCACACAATTGTGTGTGTTGGATGAGTACAACGGCTTTTTAAAAAACCACAAATGGTATATCACATGATTTCATAGCGGTATATGATAGTTGCTCAAACCGTGTGATACACTCCCAAATGTGACACATAGCATAAGGACGGGCTAAAAAAACCACTTTTATTGCAAATCTTCAAAGTGTTAATTGTCATGTTAGTTTATATGTGATGATTGTTGGATTTGGAAATAAAACGGAGGTGGAGTGTGATGACCGTAGGATTTACAAAAGGTTTTTTTGAACGATGGTGATTGCACGAAGGAAGGAATTAGAATGGTCAACGAGATTGACCACGTTTCAATATTTATATGGATTACTTCACTCTTATTTAAATTGCCAGTAATCATGTTGTTTCTGTTTTGAGGGTGCATATCATAATTAACATATGATTCCACTCCTTGATTGATTATATTAAAGAGAAAGGAATTTAAAAAAATAAAAAAAAGTGAAATTTGCTGTTTGAATCTGACATCATTTGGTATCAGAGCGAAGATTGTGGTTGTTTTTCAAAATGCCACCAATAAGAGGCATAGGAATAGGTCGGGGAAAACCTACAAAAAATGCAATTATTTTGGAAGAAGTGCGACATCTTCGTACATGGATGGAAGCTATGGAAACAACCCAGAGAAGAGCACCTGATGAAGGAGGTGCTAGTGATGTAGAGAAATATTCTGAAGAAGAATAAGAACAAGACAATGAAGCAAATAAGGTGTTGAAGATGTTGGTGAAGGCAACTAGAAGACCAAAGGTGGACATACCTATGTATGAGGGAAATCTCAATGTAGAAGAATTACTAGACTAGATCAATTCGTTAGACAAGTACTTTGACTTTGAATAAATTGAAGACAAAAAGAAAGTGAAGATTGCAGCTACTAGATTAAAATGCCATGCAACTATTTTGTGGGAAGAATTACAGCTATCAAGACAGAGAAAAGGGAAAATCAGAATCAAACAATGGGATAAGATGGTTAGAAAATTAAAAGGTAAATTCATGCCCAAGGATTATCAACTAAATATTTTTAAGCAATTACAGAATTTGAAGCAGAAAGGAATGAAAGTGAAAGAATATACGTAGGAGTTCTATAAATTTAATATTAGAGCTGCACATGTTGAGGATGATGTTGAGAAAGTGGCCAGGTATATAAATGGTTTGAGATATGATATCCAGGATGAGATCAGTTTATTACATCTGAAGACAATTGAGGATGCTTATCAGGCAACCTTAAAAGCAGAAGAGAAGATACAGAGGAAGAAAAACCAGAGGAATCGAGGAAAGAATTCAGTAAGAGGCAGAGGAGAATTTAAACCCAGATTTCAACACTCCCAGAATGAAGCAGGAGGCTCAAGTAGCAGATCACCATAGAGAGGAGACTCTGGTCGAGGAAGGTTTGTACCTAGAGGTAGAGGTCTAGGAAGAGAAATTCGGTGCTATACATGTGGTGAATGGGGACATGGGTCATGGGAATAACTTCATAATAAATCAACAACTCAGAGAAATGTGAATGTTGCTAAAAGAAAGGAGGAAATTACTCTGGATACAGGAAAAGAAGAACCACCCGAAGCAGGAGAATCTTTGTTATTGAAAAGGGTATTTCTTAAAGCAGAAAAAGAAGCAAGAGAGCCAGCTTAGAGAAATAATCTATTCAAAACAATATGCAAGTCCAAGGGTAAATGTTGCAAAGTGGTAATTGACAGTGGTAGTACTGAAAACCTTATTTCTATAGAAATGGTAGACAAGTTAGGATTAGAAAAGACAGTACACCCTACTCCATATAAGGTATCATGGCTACAAAAAGGACATCAAATTATTGTGACAGAACAATGTAAGGTGGAGATCCAGATAGGCACTTACAAGGATGTTATATTATGTGATTTAATGTCGATGGATTTATGTCACATATTTTTGGGAAGACCTTGGAAGTTTGATCGGAAAGCCATAAATGATGGTAGAAGAAACACTTATACCTTGGATAAGGATGGAAACAAACACACACTGCTACCATTGAAGGATGAAGCTGATAAAGGAACACCAAGAAATAGCGTTATGCTGATGAACTGTTGCAAGAAATTGAAAAAGATGAATAAATGCATTTTCCTGTCATAGGGAGACCTAAGGTAATTTTGACTTCCACAAACTTAGATTATTTATCTGAAGAAATCAATTATGTTGAATAATTTTGCTGAAATTATTGTGGATGAGTTGCCAAATGAATTACCACCAATCAAGAGTATTAGTCATCACATTGATCTAACACCTGGAGAAAGTTTGCCGAATAAAGCAGCATATAGATTAACTCCTCAAGAAAATGCAGAAGTTGGAAGACAAGTGCAGGAATTGATGGATAAGGGGTTGGTAAGAGAGAGCCTTAGTCCATGTGTTGTACCAACAATACTCAGTCCAAATAAAGGAGGAGAATGGCGCATGTGGACAGATTCCAGAGCCATAAATAAAATCACCATCAGGTATCATTTTACTTTACCTCGAATGGATGATTTAATGGATTGCTTGAGTGGATCAAAATATTTTACTAAGATAGATTTGAAGGGTGGTTATCATCAGATAATAATTAGAGAAGGGGATGAGTGGAAGATTGCATTTAAAACAAACAGTGGGTTGTATGAGTGGTTAGTGATGCCTTTTGGACTCACTAATGCACCCAGCACATTCATGAGGTTGATGAATAAAGTATTGAACGAATATGCAGGTAAGTTTGTAATTGTTTACCTTGATGATATTCTAATTTTCAGTCGAAGTAAAGAAGAGCATATGGAACATCATAAGTTGGTTCTGAAAACTTTGCAGAAAGAAAAAATGTTAATAAATCTGAAGAAATGCAATTTTATGAAAGAAGAGGTATCTATTTGGGGTTTGTAGTTTCTAAAGAAGGTCTGAAAATGGACCCAGAAAAAGTTTAAGCAATTTGGAACTGGCCAACTCCAAGAAACATATTTGAGGTACGAAGCTTTCATGGTCTTTCAAGTTTTTATAGAAAATTTACCAGAGGTTTTAGTTAGATTTGTGCACCGATTATTGAAACAATCAAATAAACTAATCACCCATTCAAGTGGACAGAAGCAGAAGACTGAAATTTTAAGTTGCTGAAGAAAAAACTTACAGAAAAACCAGTTTTAGCTTTGCCAGATTTTGAAAAAGTTTTCCAAGTTGAAACTGATGCTAGTGGAGTTGCAATTGGAGCAATTTTAAGTCAAGAGAAGAAAGCAATAACATACTTCAGTGAGAAACATAATGAAGCTAAGAAAAAATACTCATCTTATGACAAAGAATTTTATGCTATTGTACAAGCTTTAAAAAAATGGAGACATTATTTGCTACCAAAGGGGTTTGTATTGTATTCTAACAATCATGCATTGCAGTTCATAAACAACTAGCCAAAATTGAACCAGAAGCATGCCAAATGGGTAGAGTTTATGCAGAGTTTTAATTTTGTGATAAAACATACAAGCGGTAATTTGAATAAAGTTGCTGATGCTTTGAGTAGAGTGAATCTAATCTTGCAGGAATTACAAGTTGGTGTTGTAGGGTTTGAAGGAATGGTTGACATGTATAAAGAAGAAGCAGAATTTAAGGAAATTTATGTAGCTATACAAAACCCAACAATTCATAATAGGAGCCAGTGGTTGGATTATCTTATCCAAGGATATTTTCTATTAAAAAATAATAAATTGTGTATTCCTAAATTTTCTATGAGGGAAAACATAATTAAAGAGAAACACAATGTAGGCTTGCTTGGACACTTTGGACAAGACAAGACTTTTGCTCAGGTAAATGCTTTTTACTACTGGCTAAAGATGCAAACTGATGTTAAGAGATTTGTTGAGAAGTGCAGGATTTGTCAGTGTGCTAAGGGAATAAGCCAAAATACAAGATTGTATCAGCCATTACATATACCAAACCAACCATGGGATGTAGTTAGTATGGATTTTGTTTTATGTTTGCCAAAAAATCAAAGTGGAAATGACTCCATTTATGTTGTGGTGGATATATTTTCTAAAATGGCTCATTTTGTTGCATGCAAGAAAACTAGTGATGCAACACATATTGCTAATATTTTTTTTTCAGAAGTTGTAAGGTTACATGGATTGCCTATAAGTATTGCATCTGACAGGGATACCAAGTTTGTCGGGAATTTCTGGAGAACTCTTTGGAATAAAATAGGTACCAACCTTAGTTTCAGTTCAGCATATCACCCTCAAAAAGATGGGCAGACCGAGGTAGTAAACAGAAGCCTGGGAAATATATTGAGGATTTTAGTGTATAAAAATCCTAAGCAGTGGGTTTTAGCAATTGCTCAGGCTAAGTTTTCTTATAATGATACTCCAAATCAGAGTATTGGGATGAGTCCATTCCATATTGTTTTTGGGATGAATCCAAGAGGTGTGTATTAGCTCAGGATTTTTGGCAAACAAGAGATAAGAAGTGCAAAGGCTAAAGATTTTGCAGAGTAGATGCAGAAACTACAAGAAGATGTTAAAGACAGATTGCAGGAAAGCAGTGGAAAATACAAACATATTGTTGATATGAAAAGGAAAGAAAAGGAATTCCAAGTAGGAGACCTAGTCATGGTTTATCTGAGAAAATAAATATTTCCTGTTAAAACTTACAATAAATTAAAGATGAAGAATATAGGACCATGTAAAATTTTGAGGAAATTTTCTTCAAATGCATATGAAATAGAATTGCTAGAAGGGATTAGAATATCACCCATCTTTAATGTTGCATATTTGTACCCATACAAAGGAACAAAGGAAGAGCTACAGGAAGACTCTACAAAAGAGGAAATCCAAACTTTAAATTGGGAAGAACAAATGCCAAAGACAGTCAAGAAAGAGGTGGAAACTATTTTGGAGAAAAGAGTATGCAAAAGAACCAGAGGACAGGTTTATTTTAAGTATCTAGTCAAATGGAAGGGATAGCCAATGGAGGATGCCAGTTGGTTGACAACAGCAGAATTACAGAAGTATGGAGTAAATCCTGAAAGTTTGATGCATGCTTCTTTTCTTCCCCGGGAGTCTGATGCAGGAGCATCCGAACTTAGCCAGAAATGTGATTGGATGTTCACATGTTGTGGCTAAATATGAGAAGGATAAACAATGGCCATTAATTTTCTATCTTAATTTTAAATCAAATAAATTAGTTTGTTGGATTTGTTAGATTAATTAGGAAATAAAATTAGAAATTGGTTCCTCCCAGCGTGGAGATTAAGCCAAGAACTGAGAAATAGGAATAAATTAAACATAAATCTATTTTA
The DNA here is from genome assembly GCA_034641835.2 of Pinus albicaulis. Classification (NCBI taxonomy): domain Eukaryota; kingdom Viridiplantae; phylum Streptophyta; class Pinopsida; order Pinales; family Pinaceae; genus Pinus; species Pinus albicaulis. The sequence continues at coordinate 153,996,478 of CM076577.1, read as the reverse complement.
AGAGGAAGGAAGTTTTGGGTTTTTTAATATAAAATGTGTGAATAGGTGAAACAAAAAGATAGAGAGAGAAAAGTGTAAAAGAGAGACCAAGAACTGAAAAATCAAGCCACAAAGGGCTAAATATCTGTAATTTATATTTCCAGAATAATAGATTGAAGTGTGATGTGGAAAAATCGTGTTTCTGGGTACTGGAACATTTCCAAAATCGTATTTCTGGGTGCTGTATTTTGTTTGAAAACTTTCGAAGATCAATCCCGTATACATTGGTACCATTCTTCTATTTTCTGCATTTTTATTTAAATTTATCGGTGAACAAAGATTGCAGAACTATGTATTGAGAGTTTTAAATCCTTATATGACTGAATGATTGATTTAAAACGGGAAATTGATTCATTATAGAACCTTATTCCACAAAAAATTGTGTGTGTCAGATGAGTACAATAGTTTAAAAAAAAATCACAAATGGTATATCGCATGATTTCATAGCGGTATATGGTAGTTGCTCAAACCGTGCGATACACTCCCAAATGTGACACATAGCATAAGGACGGGCTAAAAAAACTACTTTTATCGCAAATCTTCAAAGTGTTAATTATCATGTTAGTTTATATGCGATGATCATCAGATTTGGCAATAAAACGGAGGTGGAGTGCGATGACTGTAGGATTTACAAAGGTTTGTTTGAATGGTGGTGATTGTACAAAGGAAAGAATTAGAACGGTCAACGGGATTGACCACGTTTAAATATTTATATGGATTTCTTCACTCTTATTTAAATTGCCAGTAATCGTGTTGTTTCTGTTTTGAGGGTGCATATCATAATTAACATATGATTCCACTCCTTGATTGATTATATTAAAGAGAAAGGAATTTTAAAAAACAAAAATAAAAATTGCAATTTGCTGTTTGACTCTAGCATAAAAAAGGGTACTCTTAGTTTTTCAACTTATTTAAAAAATTGAAAAAAATATTATGCGAACATGTGTCTGGAAAATGCAAGTGAAATATTACTTCGCCAAATTCAAAAAATAATAAAAAATATAATTTTGCATAAAAAAATAAAATTTAATATGAAAAAATTAGTTCTCTTAGTGTAGATCATGCTCATATATATATTTTTTAAAAATTACACATTTTAGAATAAGTTATGCTACACGAACACACACATACCTCTTAAGATGTTCAAAATTTGCAAGGACAAACATTGCATTTAACAGAAATTTTATAGATTATGCGATGCTAATTTATCATTAGGACAACAACATAATTCTCCACAAATTGTATTTTTACTCTGATTAAAAATTCACAATTCTTATATGAACTTTGAAGGCTTCAATTCGATAAAAGAGAAAAAAATTGAAAATTCATCGCCACATTTGGCCCAAAAGTGAACTTATCTTTGTTGGCCTATTTTGGCTTGAACCAGGTTCGGCTTTGCACTTCCCACCGAAAAAACCCTCATACACCATCCCTTGCGGCAAAGACCTGCAAGTAGACTGTAGTCTCACCCAAGGTGGCTATGGGTGTTTGCAAAATCAAGTTTCTATAGCCTTTAGGGACTGCGCAAGGTGGATTTTACTTCGCTTTCCTATATTTACTTGATCTTCTAACATACATATAACTATTACGATGTATACCTTAACCATTTACTTCATCACATTCAGATAAACATAAACATATGAAAAAACTGCTCTATTACAACATATACTTGAAACCATTAGTTTGCATAAACAAATAAACAACAAACATAACACATAAACAAAGAATATGGCCCAAAAATTCTTCTTCTTTATTAAGATGGATCTATTCTGTACATTTGGCTTCTCTGACCCGCCCAAACAGTTGCAGGTGGTCTGCACACTAAGCTGCAAACTCTTCCAAGGTCTCTGCACACTCAACTATGAAGCCTTTCCTTAAGGCCCAAAACAAAATAAAGACAAAAAATACAACAGTTCATGTTCATCAACTATGCATCTTATTACTCCGACACAACACTACATACCTTTATATATCTTTACATAATTACAAAAACATGGTATATATACCATGGGATGGACAAAAAAACTTGCTAAAAGCCCGAAACCCTTTACAAAATGAGGGGCTTCGATCCACCCCAAAGCCCCTAGACTCCGCACAGTAGATATGACTTCACGGTACCGAGCACTTCGCTCCTCAAAATGTAAATTATTTGAGCAAAACTTGACCAATTTGGGTTGTGTCAATAGCGCGATGATCGAGAGCAACCACACATAGTGAAAAGTTTTTCCTTCTTCCTGCGCTTCTCGGTAGTCCCCCAAAAATTCCTAGCATAACTATCCTGCCCAGTTAAACTGAACCCCTTTACAACACTGCGTGACTAAGGAAAATAAAACCGTGGGGACTTAATTCACTCTTCATTTCCTCATTATCTTCCCTACTAGAATGTGCACGATGAAGCGCACCCCTTGGTCCCTAATAGAGTTTATATCATAGCCTCTTGATTTATTTATTAACCCATACTGCCTTTTCATATTGTCCACAACTTCCTTGTCATGAGTTTTGCCGACAAAATCTTCGTCGGGGTCCTTTCCGTAGTACGGTAGTGCGGTGATCCTTCTGATCAACATCTCGTCAATTAGGATCCTCTCTCCCATCTAGAGGCACTTGTCATGCACTAAAACAAGCATCTGTCGAACACAGACCGTGTTGATGGTGCTTCTACCGAAGTGCGACACATTGAGCTTGTTTAGAAGTCCTCCATTCCGCAATCCTTTAGCCCACTACTGTGGCTCCAACCTGGTAACATCACTCTAATGATAAGAAACCTGATGGAGGTACCTGCTTGTCTCAAACTGTGGGTACTTGCTACGATCATTAAAATCCCAATCTTCCATTTTCAGTTGTGGGATTTTTCCCAACAATTATCCTTCAAACGAGACCTTCTTTGGCAGCAATAGTGTGAAGGTGCTGAACTTCGCATTTTCAATATCATTAACTGGCTTGGAACTTGAATTTCGTGGTGGAAAGTATGATGGAAGCATAGAGGGAAGCTCTGCGCCCTCTCTCTCCATCTGTTGCATCTCAATTTCCTACATACTGTCCTTGATTTATTTAGGTTCCTTCTACTTTAGAGGTTTCTTCGTTATCTCTGTGGGCTGCTTGTCATGTTTGTTCTTGGTCCATTGTTCTTTCGCTACCTTCTTCCTTGGGGATTTCCTTACTCTAGAGGCTTCAACTGGCCTCTTTTCCTGTCTTTTCTTCAGTATTTCTTCTGTGGTTGTTTTTTTTTCGCGACGATATCATGCACGTTGGGGACATAGGTACACTTGGTACTACAGCTTCCATGATGCATGGTAGCCCTTTCTTCACAAACTCTCTAAAAAGCTCTTCAAAACTCCTCTCAGACATAAAACAAGATGCTCAATTCTCACTTGGTTGCAAATTCACAATTTGAATTTTTGAGAGCGCAAAGTGTAATATGTTGAGTAGAATATAGATTTTATAGTGAGTTTGAATTTCAAACCTCATGATATCTTAGATCTTGTTCATTTAATGCAGATATGGCGCTAAATTTGACCAGATGTTCTTCATAAATGAGATTCTCCCACACCTCTTAACGACAAATTTCTTTTGACAACAAATTTTTCCTTCCAACAATCATATTTTTGGAAAACTTCGACGCGTCCCCTTCTATGTCAGAATAATCCTTCCTTCGTCGCAGTTCTTTTTGACTTTTCCATACTCCTAAATTCACAAACTGATCATACTTTAGCATGGTTCTTTTGAACTTCGACATACTCCTGAATATCGCACATTAATCTTCCTTTAAAGAAGTCCCTTCTACAGAGTAGTTTATAGTCCAGTGCCCATTTTCAACTACATGTGGCACTAAGGATTTTCCCCTTTCATTCTTCAGTGTGCAACACCAGGGATAGAGTATTCCCTATATATGTTCAATCTTCTACCATTCACGCGTCCTAGAATCAACTGACCATTTAACTTCGTGAGCTGAAATGTGCCACGATTAGATGTGCTTGATGATATATGGTTCTAACCAATGTGTTTTAAATTTTCTTGGGAACTTCGTGATTTTTATATCATATAAAAGTACAAGATCTCCTTCCCGAAATTTCTTCTGTTTATTATGCTTATCATGCAAGGTTTTTTCCCTTGCATTTTATACTTGTTGATGAAATCCTGCGATGAACCTGTCTTCTTCTAGAGCAAGCAACCGTGCCATCCTTTCTTCCATTATATAAAAGTCTACCATGTCTGTGAAAGTTACGATTCTAAAATTTGGCACAATGTACTCCATAGACATGACTTCTTCTTGTCCATATACCAACCTAACAGGTGTCTGGCTTGTCAATTTTTTACATGTTGTCCTATATTCCCATAATACCGCTAAAATCCTTAAATGCCAATAATTTCTATTCACATTACACATCTTTTTGATTGCATTCTCCATAATCTTATTGAAGGCTTAAACTATCCCATTTGCGGTGGATAATATGGGATAATTTTCTGATGGTATACTTGGAATTCTTCAGTCAGCGCCTCAATAGTCTTATGCAAGAAATGTGAACCTCAGTCACTCATCAATATATTTGGACACCCAAATCTAGAAAAAATATATTCAAATATGAACTTCGCAGCAGTATCTATGCTGTAATCCTTCATTGGCTATGCCTCGACCCAACTCGACAAATAATCAGTTGCAGTGATTATATATCTTGCGCTGGTCCTCTTTCCTGGTGGGTTAATAGGTCCAAAAAATTCAATAGCCCATTTGTAAAATGCTTGCAACGTCACTTGTGGATTTAATGGCATTTTGTCTCTTCTATATGGCTTTCCTGTTCTTTGGCATACATCACATGCTCGAAAACACTCCTTTGTTTCTTTATGCAGCATGGGCCACCATAACCCACCTCTAAAGATATTCTACGCAGTGGCATTTCCTACATAGTGTCCTCCTACAACTCATCCATGAGCTTCTTCCAGGATATTCTACCTTTCATGTTTAGGGACATATATGTGTAATATTTCATCTGGTCCCATTTTGTACAAGTGTTCCGAAATCAACGAGAAATCACCTGCTTGGAATACCAACCCCTTATTTTGATGCATAGTGTACTCTACAGGCGATATTACTATGGAAAAAAAATGAATAATATCCATGAAGTGATCATCTGTGACCTTGATTGAGAATAACTCCACGATGGGAAAATTATCTTCGATACTTGTGGGTTCTTATCCTATCTCTATCCTTGATAGATGACCAAGCCCGACTTTCAATCTTCCTGGTTTGACTACAACTTCAAATTCATACTCCTAGAACAACAACAACCATCAAAAAATTTTTCCTCCTAAAATAGGCTTATTCACCAAATACTACAACGGAGAGTGATCAATTAACTTCTTGAAGTGCACTCCCAAAAAATAATGCCTGAACTTCTATAATTCATAGAACATAGTTAACCCTTCTCTTTTTGTCGTAGAATATTTCTTCTCTTCCTCAGAAAATTTTCTTCTTACAAAGCTATGGGGTGATCAATTTATCCTTCTCCTGGATGTGCCAATATTATACCCAACGCTATGCAATATGCATCGACATGTACATGAAATTCCTTATTCGAGTTTGGGAAAACCATAATAGGCACACTTACGATATTCTCCTTAAGTATGTCGAGGCTCTTCTCGAATTATTCATCTCATTGAAAAGTGACATCTTCTTCAATAACTTCTCCATTGGCGAAGTTATCTACGCATACCCTTGTATAAAATTTCTATAATAGACAGTATGTCCAAGTGTCGTACGCAATTTTTTCACTATCTTAGGTGGATCTGGGTTTATAATAAAAAAATATTCGTAGGGTCCACCATCAGTCCTTGCTTACAAAAAACATGTCCTAGTAATATACCAAAAGGTACAAAAAATATACACTTCTTCAAGTTCAATGATATTTGATATCGCCTACATGTATCCAACATCAGCCTCAAGCTCGTAACATGCTTTTTCAACAACCCAAAGACTGTCCAGTCATCAAAGTAAAATTTTATAAATTTGTGTATATCCTCCTTATAGTTGCGACTACAACTCTAGAAAATATGGCAGGAGCATTCTTCAAGCCAAAAGGCATCACCGTGTATTGGTAAGAACCCCATTTTGTAGAAAAAGTCATCTTATGTCTATCTTTTGGCATAATTCTGATCTGATGGTAACCCAAAAAGCCATCTGTAGGCCTCCTGTCCTCCTACATTTTCCAATGCTTTGCTGTAAATGGTGTGGGAAAGGGGTCATGCAAGCATGCATCATTCAATTTCCTTAGGTCCACACATATTATGATCTTGTATTTTTCCTTCTTTTCATAAACTACCATGGGGCTTACCCATTTAGACTCTTCGACTGGTTCAATGATCTCAACTTTGATCATTTTATCTAAACTCTACCTTCACTTTTTCCTTGTATTTCAGATTCAACCTACTGGGTATTTTCTCTACTGGCATTGCGTTAGGTTTAAGAGGAATCCTCATAACTCCTAGGTCTCCTACTATGCCCTTCAATTTAGAAAAATTCATGGGGAAGAGCTCTTGATATTCATGCAACAACTCTGCAATTTTTCTAACTGTGTCTTCATCCAAATAATCTCCAATCGTTGCAAATTTTGGTTCTTCTTCTGATCCGATATTCACCTTCTTCGTTTTTGCAGGCTCCACTATATCAAGTATTTCAAGTTTTGGTCCAACAACTTCGCAATGTCCTTCTAATTATGGGATTCCAATATTGCATGGATCCTCATCATCCTTTTCCGCAATCACATTATAGCATTCCAGTGCATGCTCCAACTATGTTGTCTAATCTTGCGGCCTCCATGTGAGCAAAGTTGTGGTCTTAAAAACTTTTTCTCTGACTTTCTGAAGGGATTCATCTACGCACATACAATCATATTCAAAACTAAATTTCAGTATGAACCCTTCAACCAAATCTGTCCAATTTGTAGTGCCATGTCACATTTCTGTCTCAAGATACCAATTCATAGGTATCGTTTCCAATGTGTGAAAAAACACACGTACCCATTCTTGTTCTGGAACTTCTCCCTAAATTGAAGTGCAATGATAAATATGCTCCCAGGGGTCAACCTTGCCATCATATTTGGCTTTTATTTTGGTATCTATTGGCCCAAATATGACCCTCACCAGCCTTCGATATTCTTCGCAACTTCCTATATTCTCTGTACGAGTACCCCACCATCTAACAGGTGTAGACATCACGGCTACATCCAAAGATTTGAACCTCTGTTATTTTGGTATTTTTCTTTCAAATTTATCAAGAAAAAGACTTAAATCTCCTATCCCATCATAATAAGGTAGATTTCATACCTCCGAAGTTATGCAATGAAGTGATCTTTTGATTCTGACACATCGTTTTGTAGATACTTCATGTAACCGATTATGAAAATTTTCCAGTTCTTCATCAGAATTTGAAGTACCGGAACTATCTTGTTCCAAGATTAATTTAACTTCTGCAGTGGGATTAAACCAATCTTCCTCCTTAGCTGTCATCTTGTAAATGTTGTCGACATCTACGTTACAGTACTCATCCCTAACATGCTCTGTATAGTGCACTCCTTCTGATGGGTATAGAGGAAAAATGACCCTCATATTTTCCTTTTTCGAACACCATTTCCCTTTTCATTAAATTCATTATTGTCACAGTATCGAAAGCCCAATCTAATCCAAGTACCGCTGGATATGGGTTGTTATCATAAAAAAATTCAATCACTTCGAAATATGCAAGACTGCACACTCCATCAATATCTACTATAACGCCAGGTAACCTTCCCATAGGGAGAGTCTTCTATTTGTTGGCCATCCTCAACTAGATCGACGACCATTACAAATTTGTACTCCCCATTAATTCCCAAGTTTTATTAGGAAAAACGTTGGCATCAGATCCCAAATCTAGGATTACCCAATCCATATCATATTCTCTGATCTTTTTTCCTGCCCTGTTCTCTTCTTATGTTGGTGTAAATTTTTTATTGCGCGCTGATCACTTTGTGGCACTTCTTTATTAGTGTAGGAGTATAGAAACTCATGAAGTCCTTCAAAAACCTTCTGATTCCTCAACAAATTCATGAAAGTATGTAAAAATGACCTCAAGATACTTGGATCGATTTTTTTGTCTGAGTAATTACTTTAGCGCTGTCCTTCTTTGGTATTGGTATTAACTTCAGAATTGGTTTCTCTTTAGATGTTGAAGCTCCAGGACCCATGAAGCTTTGCTTCACCTCCATGAAGAAGTATTTTTCCTGTTGAATATTGAACCCAGGGGATTTTTTTGTAGTCTTTCTCACCCATGTCTTTCCATCAGCTTCTTACCTTTTGCTTTATTATCTCCTATCGTGGCTCGACTCCTTGTTACAATATTGATGTGTGGTTCATCCTCCCGTGGTTTAGTGGTCATCATTTGCATATTTTGTGTAGGTTTCTGGTTCCTTTTCTACTGCATCTTTGCCATAAGTACTGGACATTATTCTATCACATGATCAAAATATTTTCAATACTTTCTGGTTGTAGTAGGATTTTGACAATCTCTTGCGTAGTTTCATGTTTGTCTATAGTTATAATAGATAGTCTGGCCACATCCTCGCCCAAATCCTCATCATCATCGTTAGAAACTTCCTCGACCAAGATGTTTCCCTTGATCCTTGTTTCCATATTCTTTAGCTTGCATTCTATAAGAATCAACAATATGTTCCATCATCAAATCATAATTTGGAAATTTTTTCTCATCATGCGCTACTGATTTACAAAATTTGCAAAGTAATTTCCTAGGTGTCTGCACATACTTATGCAATAAATAACACTATTCTTGTCGATGTTGTCCTGAAGTTCTGCATATCGCGCACCACAGGCTTGATCCTGGATTTAATGGATTAGGTGCTCCACTAGCCAAGTAATCTATGAACATAGGGCATTGATCCTTAGAATGGCCTTGAGATTTGCACTTTATACACCACACTTCCTGTCTAAATTCCTTGTCTTTCTTGAGATATTTCAATTCCACGGTCAATTTTTCTAATTGACTCTAAATATTATTCCAACTTCATTAAAATTTCCAGAGCTTCGCTTTGAGTTGATATTGTCTATTGTGTTAATGGAAACCTGATATGTGGCAGCAACGCAACTATAAACCACTCCTTATTCCATTCTTCAGGAATGCTAAAGCTTACTTGTTCCATTAAAATTTTGAACCTTTGATCCAACTCCCAAATAGATTTATTTGTCATCTGTTTGATCTCCTTTAGTTCAATAATACATTCCCACTGTGAACTAGGCTTCTTGAATTATGATACCAACTCTTTCTTAACATCATCCAATGAAGCAACTTGAATAATCGTAGAATAATTCATATACCAAGTCAACGCTCTTTCTCAAAATGCCATGATGAGTTGTGCCTCCTTTACATCTTCGTCAGTTACTCGTCTTTCTTTCCATACTACATCAAATACAAACCATAAATAATTGGGATCCTCGAATTTAAGTCCTCAAAAAATAGGAAACTTAATGTCATCGACCATGTTTCTTCGTGGGGGGTTAGGGGGAGGGGTAGGGGAATTAGTGGGATTGGGATGGGATTTAGGGGAATTTTGGGGAGGTGGATGAGGGGTAAGGGGAGTATAGGGATGGGGAATCACAAATGTGCCCTAATTATTCCCAACTCCTAGCTACAACGCACCTCTAGGGGTTGCGATGTTACTTCTTTCTTCTTCTCTTTCAGATCCACCTAACAAGGGACTATAGCCAGTATCAATAAAGTTCTCGTGATCTAATTTGTACCTCTTTCCACTTAGAATAGATATGACTCTAGACTTATTCCATTTTATCCAAAACATTAATTTGACTACATTCATAGCACACCCTTTTCACATAAAATAAATTTAATCCACAAATTCAAATAATTTAGATACTTACCTCATGGTCCCTTGAAAAATCATCACTCAGCTTCTGTGTGAGATACAAACGTGTCTATGGAGAAGTATGTGATAAATCCTCCCATAATACTATCGATCCAAAAATCGACAGATCTTAAGATGTTATTACTGGTGTCCTTGAGTCGTTGTACCAATTCAGGGCTGTTGGACAGAGGACCCCTTGAGGATTTTTTTTGAGAAAGACACTGCAGATCGAGGAGCAGAGTGCGCATCAAAAATCTAACTTAGAGTCTTATGGGATTTGGGTTGGGTCAAAGCCCCTTATTTTGTAAAAACATGGGAATATTTTGTATACGTGGAGCTCCACCCATGGATTTCAGATCATGGTATTGTAAATGTAAATACTATATAGGGAGTCTAGGATAGTCTTGATAGAAGTGTAATAGATGATGCTTATGTGATGCACTTAGACCTATGATTGTATTGAGTATGCATTATATGGTTTGGGTTAGAGAAAATGATCCTGCAGCTGAGTGCGCGGCGACCTTAGGAAATCTGTAGTTGAGTGCGCAAAACCTTGCAGCTAAGTGTGCAGGGTGGAATAAATTATATTGGGGAAATCTGAGGATTAATGAAAGACTTTGAAGACATCTGTGTTTTGATTTTATGTGTTGCTTTACTTGAATCTTATTTTATATGTGTTGTTTTACTTATAATTGCATCACGAAGTCTTGTTTATGGTTATTTATACTCTTTTTTTCTTGATAAAGTAAGACCGCGTAGTCTATAAGTTAGGTAAAAAAAAGTGTTGAAATGCAACTGTATAATGAGTAGATATATTCTGAGAAGCTTTGTCAAGTACTGGAAGGAATATAAGTCTTAAATCCACACTCTGTTGTCCCTCTGGATTCAGAAACCTGGTTCTAGCATCCTCCTATATTGCCTCGAGTGAGACATTGGTCTACACAGCAGATCGTTGCCGAAAGGGCTGGTAATAGTGGGTTTTGTTGGTTTGCACAATCATATATGAACCTGGTTCTAGGTCCCATCAAGCCAAAAAATGGTTCTGTTGAACATATGACCCCTCGAGGAAAGATTTTGAGAAAGACACCGCAAATCGAGGAACGAAGTGCCCAACGAGAAGCTAAGTTAGAGTCCTAGGGGCTTTGGGGTGGGTCAAAGCCTGTTATTTTGTAAAAAGATGGGAATATTTTGTATACGTTGAGCTCCACCCATGATTTTCGAACCATGGTATTGTAAATGTAAATACTATATAAGGAGTCTAGGATAGTCTTGATATAAGTTTAATAGATGATGCTTATGTGATGTACTTGGATGTAATATTGTCTTGAGTTTGTATTCTATGGGTTAGGTTAGAGAAAAGGCTCTTGTAGTTGAGTGCACAGAGACCTTAGGAAGTTTGCAGCTGAGTGCATAGACCCCTGTAGCTAAGTGCGCAGGGTGTATTAGATTGTATTGGGGAAATATAAACATTAATGAAAGACTTAGAAGACATATCTATGCTTTGAGTTTATATGTTTATTTACTTGAAACTTATGTTATCTGTGCTGTTTTACTTATAATTTCATCGTGGAGTCCTGTTTATGGTTATTTATACTGTTTTATGCTTGATAAAGTAAGATTGCGTAGTCTGCAAGTTATTTCAACATAACTGTTGAACTGCGACTGTATAATTAATAGATCTGTTCTGCAAAGCTCTGTCATGTACTGAAAGGAAGATAAGCCCTAAAGCCACACTCCATTGTCCCTCTGGATGCCGAAACCTGGTTCTAGCATCCCCCTATATTTCCTCGAGTGAGACTTTGGTCTGTGCAGTTGATCGTTGCTGAAAGGGCCGGTAATAGTGGGTTTCGTTGGTTAACGCAACCATATATGAACCCGGGTCTGGGCCCCATCAAGCCAAAAAATGGTTCCATTACCGAGACTGAGATCTGAATGAGTGATATGTGGATGTCAAATCCATATAAGAAAGATATTCAAGACTGGGTAGATCTAAAAGAACATGAATTTTCTATGCAAGAAAATAGATTTTCGTGCCTATCTACTGAAAATTGGTTGCAGAATAAATATTTACAGATCAGTACGAGATATTTTTCTCATCATTTGTTAGGGAGCTGCATGTGTGGTTATAAATAATAGATGATCAAATGACCTGTTTTAAAAATAGTCCTACTGCGTGGACTCTCGAGTTGATTAAGAAATTTAAGGGGACTAATAATGAAATCACAAGGGCTGTTGATTATTGGATCGATAGTATCCTCAGAGGTTTTATTACTGAGTTCGCAATCGATACATCTGTATCCTATAACGAAGATGAGTGCAATTTTTTCAAAGGCCCGCAAGGTAAGTACTTGAATTCATTAAAGCTCTGGATCAAGATGCTATTGTGTGAAAAGGGTGTACTACGAGTGCAATTAGATTGATGTTCGGAGGAAAGAAAACCGAAACTACGTGATAGGGTAAGATATTTAGGGTAGATCATAATAATTACGTTGAGTGTGAGTACAATCCATTTTTTGGGTCTGAAAGCGAAGAAGGAGAAATCCACCTTGCTACCCCTAGAAGTGTGTTGGTAAAATTAAAATATCATCAGGGCATTTGTGGAATTCCCCAACCATCCACCCCCATCAACAGCCATCACCATTTTTTTCCTCCACCTCCACCTCCACCTCCCCCGTTCATCATGGATCACTCACCCAAGATGCTTATTTTCAAGGGATCATATGATCTTGAGCAGTTATGGTTTGTTGCAGAAGCAATATAGAGATCGCAAAACATCACTGATGAGAATATGAAGAAAGCACAGTTGGTCATAGTGTTGTAGGAAAAAGTGTTATCCCGGTATATGAAATTTACCACAATGAACAAAAATGCTATACTGTCAGATTAAGGTTGCGCTGAATGCTGAATTTAAGAAGCTGAAGTCACAGTCCCAGTGTATTAAAAAGATAAAAGAGATCAAGCAATTAGCTAATGAAAAAATCTAGAAAGTTGATCAAAGGTTTAAGGCACTGATAAGTCAAATTAGCTTCCAGATCCCTGACGAGCAACACAAGGAATGGTTTTTTGCTACATTTTTACCTCATCTTAGATTTCCATTACCAAAACTGAAGGTCACAACCCAAGCTGAAGCATTGGAGATCACGATGAAGTTAGAAGCTTCCCCGGTAGCAGATACTAACCTAGGGGCTTAACATATTCAGACCCATTTGGCAAGCTTACATATGGAGCTCCAAGATTTAAAGAGGGGAAAAGAAGTTCATGCATAATTATGGTGCATAAAGTGCAAAGATGAAGGTCACCATAAGGATCAATGTCTTGTTTTTAGAGACTACTTGGGCCTCGGTATGCCAAATCCATTGAGACCTGAGCCAAGTACTGGACCAAATATGGGATCGAATGTTTGGTGTAGTTTATATGAAGTTGTAGGTCAACACTCTACAAACTAATTTCATATGTTGCAGAAGTACATGCAATCGTCAAAGTAATTATTCTGTAATTACTGTAGTTTGGTGGGACATGATGACAAGCACTGTGAAAATCTATGATCTAATGTTGTAGAGTCCTGGAGCATACCGAGTACAAGCTGAGGGGCATGAAGATCCATGTTATCCAACAACGCACAGAGGATTCCAAGGCCGAGGAGGAGGCATTTGAGGAGGCCGCAGAAAAATCATATGCTATAACTGGTCAGCTTGGAAATTTTGCTAGAGATTGTCAGAATCCTGCTGCTATATCATGTAGGTATTGTCGCACATTCAATTACGAAATAGAGGGTTGTCCTACATTATTGGCTAAAATGCAGGAAAAGCGCAAATCAATAGCCTTCCTAGAGCATACAGATGATGAGACCTGAACCACACGAAGAAGATCTAAGCATCAAGATAGTGACACGAAGTGGTACAAGTACGAGAGAAGGTAAAGTAAAAGGCGAGAAGCATGTGGAGGATACATGGGTCTGGAAAGCTAGTGAAAAGAATAATGGTTTCGATATAAAACACGAAAGAGAAAAATTCATGGACACGAAGAAGAATTTCATGAGCCCTGGAACTTCGACATCAACAACACAAAAACAACTGATTTTGTTGAAGAATAAACTCGAGGAGATTACTGAATCCAAAGAAGTTTATCCATCCATTATGATATGTTTCTTGCAGACATGTATGAAGTTTCTTAGGGATCATAAGGCCATGGAGGGATTACAGGAGTTGATCGACAAATGCGCTGGTAAAGAATACCAACAACCAGAACAGTGTGAAGTGCACAAGGTCTACAAACATATGAAAAGAACTGGTAGATAAATGTGGCTAACTGCACAGATTAAAGATTATGAAATGGATCAAGTAATCCTTGATATTGGATCAGATGCCAATGTTTTTCCAAAACAAACATGGGAATGTATGGGAAGACTTAAGCTGCAATGGTCGCCGATTCAGCTAAGGATGGAAAATCAATAGAAAATCATTCCTATGGGTCGATTGCATGGCATCAATGTAGATATTGATGGCGCAAGTGTATTGTATGATTGTGAAGTTATTGAGATTGTTGATGATAGCAATCTATATCCTGTGTTGCTTGGATTTGATTGGGATTATGAAATGGATGCTATAATCAATTTGAAAAGTTGATATATGGTATTTGAAAAGAATGATACTAGGGTCATTGTGCCTTTGGACGCCTCTGAAGGTGTGCACTATACATAACCTGTTGAACCCAAATATGGTGATGATGATATTAATTATAAATATAAGATCACTGCGAAGGAGAAAGAAAGGATTAATCTGACCACTGATGGAAAAATACGATGGGAGCACGATAATTCATGTGTTTTAGAATTTGATGAGGAATTGGAACATTGGCAGAGCCACTTGCATGAAGTATCTACTAAGAGGTGTAATAAGGTTACCAAAACACTGTGCTATGTCACATCAGAGGTATGTGAGTTGCCTTTTTATGATGGGACTAGGAATGTTGTCTTATTTTTGGAAGAATTTGAGAAGAAAGTGCTTGAAGAACACCGATATGAAACTTTAGACTTCGTCTTGAGGTCCACTCCAGGCTGTTGGTGGGGTGCACACAGAGAAAGCTTAGGAGGATGGAAGGAATTTTTCAAGTTGATAAGGCTCAGGTTTGGTCATGTAGACACTAAGATTGCGGAGAATTACTATGGTAAAGATGATCCCCGTTAGGATTTTTCTCACTAGATTATAGCTTGGGGCAAAGAACCTCAACCTGAATGGGTGCATATATTCTTCCATACGTTGGATACGATACCTCAACAGTGGTATCTTAAAATGGAGCTGCGCCATGGCACCACAGATTTGTATGAGATGACGAAAGGGTTCTTATTGAATTATAAATTCGTTGATTAATGGGATTGTATTAATGATGATATTCAAGAAGTAAGAGCAAGATTATTACGAGTTACCACTGAACTAAGGGCTTTGGTGCAACCTGATTGGGATGCGAAGTTGGAACAAGCTCAAGAATAATGTTACAATCTGACTGTGGAAGAAGGTGAGGATGATCAGCGTAATATCAATATTATTGAATTAGAATGGCACCATGAGGTTGCAGGTCCTGAAGTAGAGATTCCAAAAATTGCAAAACTTGTCAAGGCTCAGCAAGTCAACATAGGCTCAGAAGCAGAGCTCAATTTTGCAAAGATTGGGGACTATTGGGACAATGACACAGTGAGCAAGGTCACTGAATAACTGCATGAATACCAAGATTCATTCCCAACAAAGTTCTCGGAGTTGAAAGGAATTATAGGAGATTTGGGAGTTATGCACATCACCTTAAAGCCCGATGAAAATCCAGTCAAGAAACGACCATATCGACTGAACCAAAAATATAAAGAAAAGGTGCGAGAAGAACTAGACAAGATGCTTAGCGCTGGAATTATTGAACCAATAGAAGAGTCCAAATGGGTTAGCCCTATGGTGGTCCAAGAAAATAAAACTAAGGGAGAAATAAGGATTTGTGTTGATCTCATAAAGTTGAACGATGCATGTGTCCATGATCCGTTTCTGACACCATTCACTGACAAAGTTTTGGATAATGTGGTAGGGAAGAAGGCCTACTCCTTTACAGATGGGTTCTCAAGATACCATCAGATGAGGATTGTGCCAAAAGATAGAAGAAAAACCACCTTCGCTACTGAATGGGGAACATTTCTGTACACAATTATGCCATTTTGGTTAAACAATGCTCCAAATATCTTTTCCAGAGTCATCGTTGCAACATCTAAGGAATATATCCACAAGTTTTTGGAACTATAGTTTGATGACTTGATAGTCTTCAGACTGTTAAATAAGAATGTTTCTAGTCTGTGTTTAATGTTGGATACCTGCAGTAATATCAGATTTCCTTGAACTTGAAGAAGTTTATTTTCTGCGTACCATAAGGTAGATATTGGGGCATATTTTTTGCAAGTAGGGGTTGATGGTAGACCTTCAGAAGATCTCCGTGATTATCAATTTAGCGTCGCCAAAAAATGTGAAGCAGCTACGCATGACGCTTGGGCATACATGTTATTATAGGAAATTTATCAAGGCCTAGACGCAGATCACTGCGTCGATGGAAAAATTATTGAAGAAATATGTCAAGTTATATTGGGATAATGATTTTCATAAGATCCTTGATGTACTGAAAGAGAATATGGTAATTGAACCTATTCTAGTCTTTCAAGACTTTAAGAAGGAATTTCATGTACATATCAATGTGTCTTGCATAGATTTGGGAGCTGTCTTAGTGTAGCCAGGTGAAGGCGGTATAAATAACCTTGTTTCTTTTGCAAGCAAGAAGTTTTCTAAGATGGAACATAACTACTCCACCACAGAGCACGAAGGACTAGCCATGGTATATGCGCTATAGAATTTTAGACACTATCTATTAGGTGCACACTTCAAAATGTTCACACACTACTCTGATCTGAAATACCTGGTCAACAAGCTTGTGTTGGGTGGGGGGGGGGATTTTTTGATGGCTATTTCTGTTCCAAGAGTACAATTTCAAAGTAATTTTCAAGCCCAGATGTTTGAATTCCAGACTCAACCACTTGTCTAGGATCGAGACAAGCGACGAGTTGACAAATATTGAGGAGGGATTACCTGATGTGTAGTTGTTTGCTATTTGGGTTACAAATGAAAATTTTCTAGATATTATTCAATTTATGACTACGGGCGTTGCACCCGCAGAGTACAATATGCAGCAGAAGAAAGAGCTGGTAGTAAAGGTATTCGATTTTACTTTGATCACAAGATATCTATATAAGATGGGGGTTGACGAGATTCTGCAAAGATATGTTCATGAACATGAACGACACATTATTTTAGTTGAAGCACATAGCGTAGTTTTCTGAGGTCATTATGCAGGAAAGACCACTGCGCAGAAGATTCTCCAACCTGGACTTTGGTGGCCTACAATGCATAAGGATTCGAAGAAATATTGTAGCGACTGCCATGTTTGTTAGAGAACCAAAAGACCTTCACGAAGGGATGCAATGGCACTGCACCCTCAAGTTTCTTTGCAAGATTTTGATAAATGGGAAATTGAATTCGTAGGATCAATTGATCCACCTGGGAAGAAAACAAGTGCGTGGTACATTATTATTGCGACATATTACCTTACTAGATGGGCTGAGGCACAACCAGTGAAAAATTGTAGTGCACATATAGCGGTGAAGTTTATTTTTGAAAATATTTTGTCGCGGTTTTGGTGTTCGAAGATATTGATGAGCGACGAGGGTACACATTTCTTGAATAACACTATTTAAGCATTGATCGCAGAGTTCAGAATGCATCAAAAAAAGGTAAATTTTTGGAGGGACATATCGATGAGATGTGTAGAAAAAAACAACTTATTAGAGCCAGAACACAACCATGGGAAGCCGAAGCTAGTCAGACCTCACAGACCATAGAGAGGAATTTGAAGGGGCTACGCCAAACATAGAAGGACATTGCAAGCAATGTCACAGGGCCAAGCTACTGAGATGATGTTGTGAAAATTTTGAAGGACCTCACAGAGCAGCAGTTCGCTAAAGCAGTTCCACCTCTGAAGGATTCCTTGAGCAGTATCAAAGCAAAGATCAAGGGCACACCAGTAGAGTGACTCGGGACGAGTCAAAGTTTTATGTTGGGGTCCTATTGGATAGAGGACCCCTCGAGGAAATATTTTGAGAAAGACTCCACAGATCGAGGAGCGAAGCGTGCAACGCAAAGCGAAGTTAGAGGTTTAGGGGCTTTGAGGGTGGGTAAAAGCCTTTTATTTTGTAAAAATATGGGAATATTTTGTATACATTGATCTCCACCCATGGTTTTCAGACCATGGTATTGTAAATGTAAATACTATATAAGGAGTCTAGGATAGTCTTCATATAATTGTAATAGATTATGCTTATGTGACGCACTTGGATGTAAGATTGTATTGAGTCTGTATTCTATGGGTTGGGTTAGAGAAAAGGCTCTTGCAACTGAGTGCGCAGAACCTTGCAGTTGAGTGCATAGGGTGGAATATATTGTGTTGGGGAAATCTGAGCATTAACGAAATACTTTGAAGACAAATTTGTGTTTTTAGTTTATGTATTGATTTACTTGCATCTTATGTTATATGTGTAGTTTTAATTAAAATTGCATCGTGGAGTCCTGTTTATGGTTATTTATACTATTTTATCCTTGATAAAGTATGATCATGTAGTCTACAAGTTATTTCAATAAAAGTGTTGAACTGCGACTGTATAATTAGTAGATCTGTTCTGCAAAGCTATGTCAAGTATCGAAAGGAAGATAAGCCAGAAATCCACACTCCACTGTCCCTCTGTATGCAGAAACCTGGTTCTAGCATCCCCCTATATTTCCTCGGGAGAGACTTTGGTCTGTGAAATAGATCATTTCCGAAAGGGTCGATAATAGTGTGCTTTGTTGGTTTGCACAACCATATCTAAACCTAGGTCTAGGCCCCATCAAGCCAAAAAGGGTTCCATGTAGTAGGCTTGTCATTTTTAAAGCAAGTCTTGTTCTCAGTCAAACTCGACAACCATTCATGTAGTTCATTAGCAAATGTCGCAAAGAAAATATCGTGCCTTTGTGTGAAAATATACCTCTGCAACCAGGCTTTATCATAAATCATGGATTTCTGTTTTCCTGAGTTGTGAACTCTCGTTCAATATGATCTACCCAATATTGTATTTCCTTCTTTGATGGATGCCACATCCACATGTCCCTCAAACAGATCCCGGTCCCAACAATTGAACCATTTATTGGCTTGTTTGGGCTTGAACCAGGTTTGGCTTTGTAATTTGCACCAAAGAAACCCTCAAACATTAGCCCTTTCAACAACAACTTGTAAGTATATCGCAGTCTCACCCGAGGTGGTTATGGGTGGTTGCAGAACTAGGTTTCTGCAACCTTGAGGGACTGCGCGAGGTGGATTTTACTTCTTTTTCATGTATTTACTTAATATTATAGTATGAATATAGCTACTGCACTGTATAGCTTAACCATTTACTTCATCACATTCAGATAAACATAAACATATCACAAAACTGCGCTGTTACAACATATACTTGAAACCATGACTTCACATAAAAAAATAAACAACAAACATGACACATAAACACAAAATATGACCCAAAACTTCTTCTTCTTTATTAATATGGATCTGTTCAGTACATTCAACTTCTTGGACCTATGCACACAATTTCAGGTGGTCTACACACTAAGCTACAGACTCTTCCAAGTTCTCCACAAGCTCAGCTGTGGAGCCTTTCTTTAAGGCCCAAAACAAACTAAAGACAGAAAATACAATAGTTTGTGCTCATCAAATATGCATATTATTAATTCGACACAACATTACATCCCTTTATATATATTTACATGATTACAAAACCATGGTCTATATGCCATGGAATAGACAAAACAACTAGCTAAAAGCCCAAAGCCCTTTACAAAATGAGGGGCTTTGACCTACCCAGAAGACCCTAGACTCCACATGGTAGATATGAATTCACGGTAACACACACTCTACTCCTCAAAATGTGGATTCTTTTACCAAAACTTGACCAATTTTTGCTGCGCCCAACAATCTTCATGTATTCAGCCTAAGACTCCGCGCAGTTCGAAACACATTTGTCTAGTGGGCTCACCTCTTAAATATTGTTTAGTTGGTTTTGCTAGATAGTATCGTGATTGGTGAATTGGAACATTGTACTCTCTATTTGTTGAAAATTTTGTGAAAATATATTAAGAAGAGTAATTTAAAAGGGTTTTCCCCCTTGTGAGGTTTTCCCCTAGTCTTTGACCAAATCCTTGTGTTTCTTGTTGCTCTTGATTGTGTTCTATTTTTCTAGTGCATTTATTGTTTTATCTACAATTGACATTGATATTTGGAGGATTAAATTGTATTGAATATTGATAATTAAATAAAATAATTGGGCTAAAGTGATTGTATCTGCATATAACAATGGAAAGTTAACACATGGTGCCCCAACGTTTGTCAAAATTTTGATTACATTCGATCTTTGTCAGGCTTCTGAATCATATGTAACAAATCACTAAGGAAACATGACACTTCGTCATGACCCACAAATGCCCCATGGCATACCACCATGGTCCATCATGTGGCACCAACATGACATTTCCATGTCAACAAAGTATTCATATTATGGCTAGTATTGGTGCATTGGGGCTTAATTATGCATGCTAAGTTGCAATAGGTTGGCTTGTGTGAGATGAAAAGGGCATGGAATGGATGGAAAAAATATATATAGGAAGATAAGATAAGATACAAAGTTTAGACATATCATATAAGATAAGATACATAATACATATGGATAAGATAAAATAAGAAGGTACATTGATGTCAACAAAAAGTGGGAGAGCTTAAGTGGTTCCTATACAAATAGAATGTAGTAGTGAAAATGAAAATCTAACCTAAATCACGAGGAAACAAAGTCCAAACTCCATAGTTGGGGGTCACTCTAAGAGAATGATTTACAATATAGGTGGATCCAAGAAATGTAAAGTGGAAATAAGAGATGAGAAATATGTCTCATAATCTATTGGATCTATATCTATTTCTCTTATAAATGTAAAGTGGAAATAAGAAATGAGAAATATGTATCATAGTCTATTGCATCTATATCTTTTACTCTTAACATATGAGGCTGATGGAAAACAATGATCACCATTCAATAAGATAATTTTTGGCACGAATGGATCTTAAGTGTCAATTTAGTTAATACGGCTAGTCAGGTTATATGATGGCTGATATTAACTGATGCTACCTAGAGTTACTATCCTATCCAGGTCAATGTATGAAGCTACACTAGTCCATGGCATTATAAGGGTCCTCCACCAATTTGTAGCTGCATCAACTTCTTGAAGTGAGATTGATCATTCTAAGTGAGCATTGATGATGTTTTATCCAGGTATAGGATATATATCGTGGCAATTGTCTCGTAATAAGGCCATGATAAGTAACGGTGAACATATATGGTGTGCATTAAATTTCCATCCTTTCCTAATCCTTTGTGTTGAGTTCCTACTTTGCAACACACCATCAAACTTTAACCATCACTTCCACTTCTCTCTTACTATCTAGTGGTTCACCGCCCATATTCATATTGTACTTTTTATTTTCCATCAAACCATTATATGTACTACCAAGTTTGGAACCCATTCACTGCAAGCTAAGTTTACACTACCCTGTAATGTGAATATGATAACTAGATAAAACACAATTTTGAGTATCAGTTGGAGCATTTGAATGCTGCCAACAATGCGGAATGTGCCTCAAGAAAGCATAATGAGCGTATGCTTGAAGTAAATATATGGGAAAGGAGAGGCTTTTTAGAGAGACCTTAGGATGAAAATTTGTAGAGAAGATTGTTTTACACTTTTCCTAATTTTGTAATGGAGATTATAATTGTGATATTTTTCATGTAAAGATCCTACTTTTATGATAAGTTAATGTAAGATCAATATTTTTTTGACTCATCTTATATGTGACGCTTGTTGTGATATTTAGTGTTTAAGTTCTATAATCTTTAAGAGATGCTGAGTTCATATTTATAATAATGTTTGAATTATGAATGCTCTATTTCTAAGACATTCCTCTAGCTTTGTTGCATGAGTTCACAATATAAAGGTTAGTATGAAATTCATATAAAATGTAATTATGTACAAAAAATAACCATTTATGAATAAAAATTCATCCTTTTCCTTTTCTTCTTAAGCAAAAAAAAACAACAATGATTATGTATGTTTAAAGTTCATAAGTAACCATCGCTTAAGATTATCATCCAATAACATTCAATTCATTCACAAAATATCATAACATAACTTATGATAAAAAATACTTAAAATTATTGTATTATGCAAAATTATACTATATTCATAAAAATGATCCATAGTCATAAAATGGATCCACAATTACAAAAAGAATTTATTGTGAAAAAATAGGCAAGAGCTGCATGGTAAAACCTTACAAATATAATTTTTTTTGTAAAAAGTAAGCCAAGGTTGTATTATACCTTAGGTTTTGTTATGAATTTTATGCCTTGAAAATAATAAAAAACAAAAATCACTCTCCACTTCAAGGGAGAAACCTCCTCTTACAATGAATACAATGAATACAATGTATAAGACAAAATTTGATGATCCTAAGACTAGGTCTCCTTATTATATATAGGAGACAAAGGGTACAATTACAACGAAATGGTACAATGAAAGGCTTGAGATGACACAACAATATAACAATAAAAATTTAATAACTCAATAACTAGGGAATATAAGGAGATCTTGCTGTTTTTAGGGTTATACTAACCCTCTCACACTTAAGTTCATAGTAATCACGAAGCACACAATCTAGGGTTGTGGTATTCTTTAAGGACGCCTTCAATGGGGTTCTACTTTCCTCCTAATATATCCTTTCTAGCTATTTTCTTTGCCAATTGTATTGTATAATTCCAAGCTATTTTTGGATCTATCATTACTTATGGGATCAAAGAAAAGTATGTGACATTCTACCTCTTATAAATTAACCTTAAATCCTAAATACTCGGGTCTCAAAGAATATATAGAGGATCTCCATAAAATTGTCTCTTTCGATCGATGCAGCTAGGTATAATAAAGGGAATTGATCCATAATGTTTTTTTCCCACTTTGGGTGTTTGAAGGAAAATTCACTAGGGCTAGGGTTGGAAGCCCCAATAGAACAAAACATAACATTAAACAAAAATATTCAAAAATGCAATAATACAACTTGAATTTACAAAGTACGCGTGTTGTAATCATCCATAGCTACTATGGTTGATGAAGATCTTGAAGGGTCCAAAACCTAACTTCCCTTCCCAAAATTTCAGACCTGCAATATGGACAAGAAACCAAGAATGCATCACAACATTCAAAGTATATATGAATATAAACAATTTAATTCGTAATATATCCATTATACATTCACATTCATAAGAAATTAACAATGAAAATAGGAATGACAAATGAGAATCTTTATTGAAACAATATCAACAAAGAGGTGGTTATGATACAACTTGATCCTGGCTGTGAACACCGATGAAACCTTCCTCCAGCTCCTTCCTACATGGGAAAATGAAGACATCCTCTCCAACAATAAAAATGAGATGTGAAATAAGAGATATCAACATCAATGTAAGGAAACTATGGTTTCCTAGAGACATGAAAGTATAGAAAGCATGAGATAACACATACCTAATCTGGAGGAAATTTGACAGAGTATGGATGCCAATTACTAGGATTCATATGAGGGAAACCCATAGTGTGTAATTATACCACAGAAAATCAGTTGGGTTGGTTGTGATACGATCTCTTGTAGGTGGGTTTTTGGTTTAACCCGTAAACCCTTCCTAAAAAATAATTGAACTATATATTTTTTCAAAATTTAAAAAGTTGTACGTGGGAAGCTTTCAGGGGAACTGCGTATATAAATGTTTTTGCAATGAAAAAGTGCATATATATTTTGAAAAATGTTTTTTTACTATAATGATAGGTGTATAAGGAAAAAGGAGTCTGCCTAAGCCAACATAAACATTTGATCAAAAAGTGTGGCAAAAGATGCTATAAAATTGGGCTACACCCTCTTATTCTAACCTCTTAGACCAACTAGTGGAAATATACTCTTATACTTATCATTTTCATCATATGGGTTGGGGTGGTGCTTTTTGACAAACCTTAGCTAAAAACATGAATCTAGGTTAGTATTTTAACCTTTTTATAGTCCAAAATGTGTTAGGTGATTCCATTTTCTCATTATTAACTATTCAATTTTGACATGGTTTTTTGACAATGCATGAGTACATTAATTTTAGTAGTGCTTCACTTAATTTTTCAAAAAAAAATTGAATGTTTGGAGACTCTTAATATATGCTTGAATAGTACGATATCATAAAATATGAACCCAATTTCATGTTTTTACCCCTAAACTTTATCCAAATTATCTATACTATTCAATGGGAAACATAAAATAACATACTCTTTTGGGAGTCCCCTTGTGGAAGAATTATTGTTTCTTTGACATCACAACGAAAAAATTATTCATGATTAACATGCAAGGAAACTTACAACTTGAGATATGGAACCTCCTCTTTCTCTTTCAAAGGAACCTCAACATCCTTTTGAGAAACCATAAATTTTGCAATATATTTTCCATGCTTTTTCACATAGATTTAGGATATGTTTTTTAACCAAAACCTAATGGTTTATATTAAGGGAGAAATATACTACCAAACGATCATATATGTGGCATCTTAGGCACCTAAAAATAAATATATATGTAGTTTAATATCCACAAATAAGTGATAGAACCTCTTTAAACACCTATTTTCTCCTACTAAAACCTCAAAAAGATTCAAACCTACTCAAATATGTGAAAATGTCTCGAATCTTGTATTTAAATAGCTAAAATTACTTACATAAAGGTGCTAATAATGTTCTCTATTTGTTTGAAAAACTTATCTTACTATAACTCCAAGAGAAGAAAAATAAGTTTAACCCATACTGGAACAATGTGGGTTTTATGCAACTTAAAATTTAAGAAGGGCACCTATTTCTTGAGGATTAACATATTTGTTGAATTGCAACTCTAGCATTGCCTTAATAAATATTATGCATCCTCAGGAGACAAGAAAACACGACGTCCAAATTTTGGTTAGTATATGGAATTTTCAATGTACCTAGGGAGTATAATATGGGGTACTTAGGGAGGTTTCCATGTGAGGTAATGAATAATATGTGGCAATTATAATAATGAGAGCTAGTTGACTTAGGCCCCATTCATGAGACAATATAAACACACATGAGTATCATGTATTGAGATGTGTCATGTGTTTTTTAATATATGGTAGCAAGCATGGGTTGTGGAGTGATTCCTTCTATAAGGAGTAATTGATTGTGTTACCTTACCTTAAAGGTTCTCTTTATATTTGTGTGTTGTCTATTGTTTGAATGCATATTGGTGTTTCTAAAGTTAATGGTTATATTTATCTTTTATCTACAAAGGTTTACTATAAATGTATTTTATCTATTTCTTGTGATAAAAAGATATATATATTTTTCTTTTGGTATATTATTTATGTATAATTTTTGAAGATTTCTATGTATAATATTTAAAAATAGCCATGTATTTGAGAGATCCATATTTTAAAATTTCTATGTAGAATCCTAAAAAATAGCCATATATCTGAGTTCCCCCTCAAATTTAAAAAACGAGATCGTCCAAATTGAAGTTTGGTAAGTGAATATATTGGTAATTTAAAATCAGTTATTTTAGGTTTTTTTAGTGATGACCATGCCAATTGCAGAGTAAATATATTTTTATAAAGTGCCTATTTCCATGAACTAGTGCATGGAAAATGTAGAGTGGTGGTGGCATTTCATAATTTTGGTCATAATATTCAATCATATAATTATTATGGAAGTTATTATCATTTTAAATTTGTCACCTCAAAACCCTATATGCATAAAGGAACTCCATTGAAAAAAAGAGTTATTTCTTCAAATTTGTAATTCTATTTATTAGTTTTTTTCCATTTTCTTGTTAAATAAGAAAATTTGATGGTTTAATATTGGTGAATTCATAAATATTTATAAGTAAAAAAATCCAATGACATGGCCAAATAGACTATACTTAAATTTAGAAGGTAATGTTTTTATACAATAAAAGTAACTCAATGTTGAGGAGAAGTGGAGTCTTTCAAATGAAGAATATAAAAATGTATTTTTAGATAGGTGGTCTTATGCCATGATGCATTAATGAAATTTTGAGGTATGAAATGAGTCTCTTAAGGAATATTATAAAATAACAATGGAAATACTAAAATAAGATTAGATTACCTCATCAAGTTTTAGACCGAAAAAACAAAAAACAAAAACTACCTTTTCAACTTATCTCCTTATGATTTGACTCAAATTTCGAGCGAGAACACTCATTGGATGTGGAGTTTAAATTTTCATCCAAGGAGTACCCATGTTTCATAATTTCGATGGACCCTATTGCATGAAAAATGTGAAATACATGAAAAAACGTGATTGCTATTACATTTTTTCATGTATTTCACATTTTTCGTGCAATAGGGCGCCCATTGAAAGTATGTAGCATGGGTACTACTTGGATAAAAAATTAAATTATTCATCCAACGAGTGCTTCCACTTGAAATTTAAGTAAAATAGTAGGGAGATAAGTTGAAAATACGAGTTGAAAAAATAGTTTCTTATTCTTTTATTTTATTTTATTTTATTTTTTTTGAACTTTTTACTCCAAAAATGGTGAATAATCCCCCATGGTTGACATCATCATGTTGAATCCTAATGGTTCTTAAAGTTGATTTTTGTTGTGCATTTTTTTTAGGCCCATTTTTTATTTCAAAATTTCTCTAATGAAAGATTGGGTTTACATTCAAGTAAACGCTTCATACTGCAGGTTTGTGGATACCTTCAATAACAAAAGGCTATTATTTCTATAACTCTAATAGAAAGTATAATTTCATCAACGTTAACTTGGTTTGAGGGTGAAAATGTTCAAATTTTTAAATATTTCAAGGTTACCATGGATAAATATGTGTATTAAATTCATATGTTCACACTGTAGATATTGATTATGTGGATATGGTTTTAAGATATGCTTGGATGGAATAGGTTTTTATATTTAATATTAATGGGAAAAAGAAGTTTGTTAGTCTTTAATACAAGAAAAATAGAACACTTCATGACATGCCTTTTTAGTAAATAAGATGAGCCCAATGTGGTACATGTAGAAGTCATTGCAAGGAACTAATCATAGTACATAATGATACATCAAATGAAGAGTTCAATGTTGAATTAGAAGAAGAATCTATATGAGCATATGATGAAATCCCCATGAAACACATAAAAGTAAATAAGACTATAAGGATCTACATGAAAAATCAAAGGCCAAAGCATCAATACTTAAGGTTGTTGTACATTGCCACCCACATCACCTAGAGAAACAAAAATCATCGAGGTAGGGTGTGAACATAAAAAAAATTAGTATGAACCAACATGGAACCAGAATGGCACCCAACATGGAGGCACATGGAGTAAATCAATGCATAGAGATATTTGAATAATACAACAATAGCATATAATGAAAGGAGAAATAGGAATCAAGATCGAGATGGCAAGGGAGAAATGAACCCTATGTCTTACATTTCACTAAAATGGATCTATGTTCATGATTGGTACTAATTGAGTACATTACTTAGCACATATTATTTTTTTGACTCATGTTTTGAGGATGAAACATGTGAAGGTGGATAATGGAATATGTGAAGAGGGATGTAATATAATTTACCTAGGAGGATAATATGGGATACTTATAGAGGCATTGAAAGGGAATAAAAAATGTAACATGGCCATAATAATATGATGGAATAGGCTCACCAAGTAGTTAAAGTAAAAGAATATCACAATGATGGGTAGTTACCATTGCTCCTTAGGAATACTCATGAGAAAGTATAATTATATTGAGATATATAAAAATTTGTTTATTATCATTTAACAAGTATGTCTTGTGGAGTGATTCCTTCAATAAAGAATATTTGATGGTGTTATTGTACCTCAATTTTTCTATCTATCTTCTTGTGTTTGTGTATATGGATATTGGAATTTTTTAAGTTAAAAATTATCTTTATTTTTTATATGTGAAGGGTAATTACTAAATTGAATATAAAAACCTAATATTTCCTCTTTATTTTGAACCAACCATTCCTTTAGGGTTTTAACACATTTCTTATGACCCTCAAAGTTCCAAACCAATGCCTATGAAGCCATATCGACCACCTAGGTCATCTTCAAATCACCCCCTAATTCCAATTGAACCTAACTTCCTTTATTTTACAAAAACCTTTTACTGTGTCTTTAGTTTGAACTACTTCTTTTCTAGATTCTTATACCACCATTACAATTAAAAAAGGTTTGGGGAATTCAACTCTACCTTCCAACCCTAACTTTGCTTCAAATTTCATAATTATTGATCAATCCCTTCCTATAATATCCCTCCTTCCCCCAATGGTACTAAATATGTTGCCATCATGTCTTCCCTTACATAACGCTTTTTCTTCATAATCAAATAATTGGGTACATGAGATGAAACAGAGCTAAAGGCATGAGATTGAAAGAGAATGTTTAATTTTTTTGTTATGAATCTAGAGGAACATAAAGGTGAATTATATGAATTCTTTTAATCCCATGTATATCATTTATAATTCCTCCACTATTAATAAAACCCATGTCCATTTGTTGTAGACCCTCCCTATACAATTTCACTGAAGTTGTAGGCATAAAGAGAATTGTATATAGGGGAATTTCTTCAACATATTGCAAAATTGAATAAGGGTTTCCATCAATGACAAAGGGGGAGATTGTTGGAAATATTTTTGTCATTGATGTCAAAGATAGGGGGGAATACATATGTCCAAGATAAATATTGGAAAATGAAGATTGTTGGAAATATTTCTTTTGTACTTTTGATGCCCAATTTGGATACCTATGTTTTAATACATTTTTACTCTAATTTCCTAGCTAAAAATGGAGCATATGATATATTGTTGGAAATATTATTTCTAGGCCTTTCCAAAAATATATGGTAATCCCTCTAATTACATAGGAATTAGGAGATATAAAATATTTCATTAGGATGACCCAACCAATGTACAAGCAAGTTGACCCAACCAATTTTATAAGTTGGATCCATAAGTGAATGTAGAAACACTATAATTAAAGGATATATGAGTTCATTTGAAGAGAATACAAGCAAGAAGATATATGATATTCGCAAGAGGAGATAAGGAATAATTTTTGGGTTTAAAGGTAGAAGAAAAAATGTGTTTTATGGGGTGAACAAATCCTTTTGGCATTTTTTCTATAACTTTTCTTCTAGGATGTTTCAAAATTGAAAATTAGAGGAGCTAGAGAAATGATATTCATGCTATTGTGGTTAAAATTTCATACCTTGGTTTGTTATAATTTCAGATATATGCTTTGAGGAATTTGGGCGTCCTAAATGCTTTTGAAATATACTTCAAACATGTTAGCTTGGTATTTTTGCTATAAATTTGATTTTGGGATGTTTCAGACCATGAAACTTGAAGGATACAAATAAATATTTCCTTGACCTATGGTTCAAATTTCAAACATTGGTTTGATATAATTTTAGATACATTCTCTCAATAAGTTAGGATTCTTGAATGTGCCAAAATATGTTTCAAACAGGTCAGCAGGGAGTTTTCACAGTAAATTTTCTTCTGGGATATTTCAAATCATGAAACTTAGAGGTACATATATGATATCTCTCTTATACCTATGGTTAAAATTTTATCCCTTTTTCTGCTATAAATTTGGATATATGCTTTGAGGAAGTTAGGCTTCCTAGATTCTCATGAAATTTGCTTCAAATAGGGAAGATTAGTAGCTTCTCTATAGTTACTTCATTTATGTGATGTTATAGACTATGAAATATGGAGGAGATAGAGAATATATCTCAAGATAATTGTGGCATAAGTTTTAGATATTGTTTCGCTATAATTTTGGATATATGATATGAGGAAGTTAGTTTTCCCTAATGCTATTGAAACATGTTTCAAACATGTCAATTTGAAATTTTTATTGTAACTTTTTGTTTGAGATGTTTCATATTGTGAAATATAGAGGAGACAAAGAAGAGATCTCAAGGGAAATGTAATAGAAATTTTATACCTTTATTTATTATAATTTTGGAGATATGGTATGAATAATTTAGTGTTATTGAATGCTCCTTAAACATGGTTCAAACATATAAGCTTGAAAATTTTGCTACTTTCCTTATGATATATTTCAAACTATGAAATATGGAGGAGACAAAGAAGACATCTCCAAGTATTTGTGGCAGAAATTTTTAAATTGTATTTGCAAAATTGGATATGTCACGTTGTGAAATTTATTTCTTGATAAGAAGCCAAAAAAGGAAGTTTTGGGAGAAGTAGATTTGGTGAAGGAAGATGCAATAAATAGACCTGGTGAAGGTCGAAGTAATTAGAAAACCTAGTGAAGGAAGAACAAGCAAGTGGAATTGGTGAAATTATAAGCAACTCTCAGGAATTGTGAAGAAGCAAGCAAACCCAGTGAAGTAGGTTGGTGCATAGGGCTATTTGAAATAATGGAGATTGGTGTCTCTCGTAGGTTGGTTCCAATAAATCTTGCAATAGTGGGGATTGGTGTTCCTTGTAGGTTGGTGCTCACAAAGTAGCAGATGGGATTGGTATCTTGTAAATGTTGGTGCCTACAAATATTGTAGTAGAGGGGATTGGTGTGTCCTGTAGGTTAGTTTTTGTTATGGCTCTATAATTTCAACGCTGAATAAAAAACCATAGAGATAACATCAAAACCACTTTGGAATCTAGGATCTAGCCCTGCCAGCTTCAAAGAGGGATCTCTCTGTAACATTTAGCTATGTTTTTATGTGAATTTTAAGCTATTTAATGGGTTCAGAGTTTGGTTTTTGAATTTTTTTGGTTGGAACAACAAGGGAAGGCCATTGGGAAATGGAGTCAGAAGAGATAACTAGATCTGCATCAAAATTTAAAAGAGTTTCACATGGAAAACTAGGTTGCACTAGTTGGATCTTTCAGAATTTAAATGAATGTGAAACAGAAGAAATGAAAGGTTCAATAGAAACTAAGGAGAAATTAAGAATTTCTTAATTTGACTTCAGCAGAAAACATAGAAATTAAATACAGTCAGGATAGGGTGCTCTCTACAACAAATCCTATTCGTCACAGTTTTTTTTTTTATGTAATTAAGCTTTTAAGAAATTACAGAGAAAGAAAACAATGAATAACACATGAACAAGAGAAAAAACATCACCAATTCGTACACCACATGAATCCTGTGAAGAATGTCCTTGTATTATTGATGAGGTCACTTGAACTCAGTGAACAAATTTACAATGAATGGTAGTCTTCCTCATTACAAATCCCAACATCTATTACTTAAAATAATGAAGTATTTATACAAATTCTAAACTAAAATATCTTGAAAAAATATCAAGATTTATTACAAATATTTCTACATGTGTTATACAAATAGAAATGGAATATAGGACATTCAAAACTAATGAATCTACTTGGCACTATCTTTGTGGATTTCTGGTGACAAAGAAGAGAAGTTCGAATTTGATAGCAACTCTTATTTGATGAGGTGGTGTCCAAGTCACTTATTGTCTTTGAGCTTTTTCCTCCCGAATTTATGAAAAATAGGGTCCAGTTATCCCTTTAAATATATCAATATGAGATAGATATGTAAAACATGAAAGAGTTTATTGTAGATGAATATTTTTTTGAGATAAACCTCTCTCAGTTTCCTAAAATTTTCCTCTAGTTGTTCACAATATTCTTTGCAAAAAGATGTCTAAAACAGGAGTTTGCACAGTCATGAAAATAGACTATGAAGATGTGAATGTATATCTCATTCTGTAATATCCGTGCAAAAATTGAGTTAAAATTTTGTATTTTTGAATCATAGGAACACAAACCTCATCCAATTTCTTAATATTCATCTCTGATTGGCCACAATCTGTTATGCAAAACGATGACTAATAGGACATTTCTGGAAAATGTGCCTTCAAAGATTATTTCAAATTTCCCAAACCATAATTTCTATGTAAAAATAGAGGGAGGTTTTTGTAAATGATTATTTTACCAACAAAAACCTCTTTTATGTTTTTCAAATTCATTCTCATTTGTTTTTAAACCATGTTTGAAATTACTTTGTTGTATAGGGAAAAAACATAGTTTTAACTAACCATGAAAGGAACATATAACATGGAGGCGGAATGAGACATGGAGGTGGGAGATAATTGGAAATTTTAAAACCATCATGATAATAATACTGTATAAAATCTTGAGAGAAATTTCAACCTTAAACCCCAAAATAAATTTTCCCATATAAATATTTTTTAACAAAAAATTATATGTGATAACATCTGGCTCCATTTGGGGATGGCAGCTCCTTTAGGAGGTGTCAAGAACTGCAGATCTATGAATTTTCAGATCAGTGGCTTATCCATTGGGCTGCTCCCAACCTCAAAAAATAATAACCTGCAACCTGCTCTTCAACTAAAACCCAACTACAACTACAAATTGTACAATGCTGCAAACAATCAACGCTCCATAATTTCAAGGCTGAAGAAAAAACCACGAAGATAACATCAAAACTTCTTTGGAAGATGGGATCTAGCCGTGCCAGCTTCAGAGAGGGATCTCTCTGTAAAATTTAGCTATGTTTTATGTGAATTTTAGGCTAGTTAATGGGCTCAAAGTTTGGTTTTTGAATTTTTTTGGTTGGAACAACAAGGGAAGGCCATTGGGTAATGGAGTCAGAAAGGCTAACTGGATCTGCATCAAAATTTAAAGGAGTTTCACAAGGAAAACTAGGTTGCACTAGTTGGATCTTTCAGAATTTAAATGAATATGAAACATAAGAAATGAAAGGTTCAGTAGAAACTAAGGACCAATTAAAAATTCCTTAATTTGACTTTAGCAGAAAACATAGAAATTACATACAACCAAAATAGGGTGATCTCTACAAAAAATCCTATTTGTCATAGTTTCTGTTATGTAATTAAGCTTTTAAGAAATTACAGAGAAAGAAAACAATAAATAACACATGAACAAGAGAAAAAGCATCACCAATTCACACACCACATGAATCCTGTGAAGAATTTCCTTGTATTATTAATGAGGCCACTTGAACTCAGTGAAAAACTTTATAATGAATGGTAGTCTTCCTCATTACAAACCCCAACATCTATTACTTCAAATGGTGAAGTATTTATACAAATTCTAAACTAAAATATCTTGAAAAATATCAATATTTATTACAAATATCTCTAACTATGTTACACAAATAGAACTGAAATATAGGAAATTAAAAACTGATGAATCTACTTGGAACTATCTTTGGGGATTTCTGGCGACAAATAATAGCAATTCGATTTTTATTGAAACTCTTATTTGATGAGATGGCCTCCAAGTCACTAACTGTCTTTGAGCTTTTTCCTCTCGAGTTTCTTAAAACTAGGGTCAATTTATCCCTTTGAATATCTCAATCTATGATAGATACATAAAAAATGAAATATTTTATTTTATATGAAGATGATTTTGAGATAAACCTCTCTCATTTTCCCAAAATTCTGCTCCAGTTGTTCACAATATTCTTTGCAAAAAGATGTCTAAAACATGACTTTGCACAGTCAGAAAAATAGGCTGTGAAAATGTGAATGTATCTCTCATTTTGTAATACATGTTTAAAACATGAGATAGGTTTTTTTATTTTGGCATCTTAGGAACACAAACCTCCTCCAGTTTCTTAATATTCATCTCTACTTGGTCACAATTTGTTAGGAAACAAAATGACTAAATAGGACATTTTTGGAAAATGTGCCTTCAAAGATTATTTCAAATTTCCAAAACCATAATGTCTGTGTAAAAACAGAGAGAGGTTTTTGTAAATGATTATTTTACCAACAAAAAAATCTTTAATTTTGGAAAATTCATTTCCATATGTTCAGAAACCGTATTTGAAAACTGTGAATAAAAACAGGAAAATTGGGAAAATATGGCTACAAATATTTCTACGAATCTCTCAAACCATAACAGCTGTTAAAAAAATGAGAGAGATTTTTGTTGATAACATCCTCATATACATAATCCTCCCTCAATTTTATAACATCTATTATGGTTTAGGAGATTCAGAGAAATCTTTGCAGGAATATTTTCCCAAGTTTTCTTGTTTTAGTCATAATTTTCAAATACGACTTCTGCATAGATGTATATGAATGTTTCAAACCAGAAAGAGTTTTCTGTTGATAACATAATCACTTACTAAAAACTCTCTTCCTTTTTACACAAACATTATTTTTTGGGAAAGTTGAAATAATATTTGAAGGCACATTTTCTAGAAATGTCCTATTTATTCATCTTTTTTCCTAATAGATTGTTTCCAATCACAGATGAATATTAAGAAATGGGATGCATTTTTGTTCCTAAGATGCCAAAATAAAAAAACCTATCTCAATTTTTTCACGGGTATTAAAAAATGGGAGATACATTCACATCTTCACAGCCTATTTTTTTGACTGTGCAAAGTCCTGTTTTAGACATATTTTTGAAGAGAATATTGTAAACAACTGGAGTAGAATTTTGGGAAAATAAGAGAGGTTTATTTGAAAAAAAATATTCATATAAAATAACCTCCTTCACTTTTTACATATCTATTTCTGATTGAGATATTCAAAGGGATAACTGTACCCTAGTTTTCAGAAATTTGGGAGAAAAAAAATCAAAGATAGTTAGTGATTTGTTGGCCACCTCATCAAATAAGAGTTGCTATCAAATTCAAATTTCTCTTCTTCGTCACCAGAAATCCACAAAGATAGTGCCAATTAAATTTAGTAGTTTTGAATATCCTGTATTTCAACTCTATTTGTGTAACACAGTTAGAGATATTTGTAATAAATCTTGATATTTTTTCAATATATTTAAGTTGAGAATTTGTATAAATACTTCATCATTTGAAGTAATAGATGTTGGGATTTGTAATGAGGAATACTACCATTCATTTTAAAGCTATTCACTGAGTTCAAGTGACCTCATCAATAATACAAGGACATTCTTCACAGGATTCACGTGGTGTACGAATTGGTGATGTTTTTTCTCTTGTTCATGCGTTATTTATTGTTTTCTTTCTTTGTAATTTCTTAAAAGCTTAATTACATAACATAAATTGTGATGAATAGGATTTTTTGTAGAGAGAACCCTATTCTGGCTGTATGTAATTTCTATATTTTCCGCTGAAGTCAAATTAAGGAATTCTTAATTTCTCCTTAGTTTCTACTCAACCTTTCATTTCTTCTATTTTATATTCATTTAAATTTTGAAAGATCCAACTAGTGCAACCTATCTTGCCTTGTGAAACTCCTTTAAAGTTTGATGCAGATCCAAATAGCTCCTATGACTCCATTGACTAATGGCCTTCCCTTTCTGTTCCAACCAAAAAAATTCAAAACCCAAACTCTGAGCCCATTAACTAGCCTAAAATTCACATAAAACATAGCTAAATTTTACAGAGAGATCCCTCTTCTGAAGCTGGCAGGGCTAGATCCCAACTTCCAAAGCGGTTTTGATGTTACCTTAGTGGTTTTTTCTTCAGCCTAGAAATTACAGAGTGATTACATAGTGGTGAACATACTTGGGAACGATGTTTCATGTTCCTCAAGAAAGATTATCAAGTTTCAAATCTGATTGCTAATGGTGGACAGTGATCAAGCACAGGAAGGCTTAATCATTCACCTGGAGACTCCATTTTTAGACAACCTAGAGTTCAGAACATTCATGGCGAATACACTATCAGAAGAATTCAGAGCTTAATGATAGATCTAGTGGCCTAATCAATCACAATGGCAGGGTATGTAGAAGATCGAGTTTCTATTGATGGTTTTAAAGAATATTGGGATATGTTTGAGCATTATTAAATTGATGAATATTTTCGAAGTTTTTGTCTACTTATTTAAAGTCATGCAAATGTAGCTCTAAATCTAAGATAAAATTTTTAGATGAATTTGATGACAAAATTGAGAAGGATATTGAGGTCTTAGAGGATCAAATTAAGTCCCACAGTATTCACTATCAAAATCCGCCTTTGGGAAACCTTTTCCTACCAAAACAAGAGGATACAATGATGCCCTACGATTTTCTGATTAAGGAGTGTTATGCTTTTGAGGATGAGTTTGACAATTTACAATTGGGAAAATGGTATGATAAAGAGAGCACACATAAGCTGTCCAACCATAATGATCAAATTGCAGAAATCCTTCACGATCATAAAAAAAAATATGTTTTTTATGATCTCGTAGCTAACTACATGGAGGGTCCTTTCAGCTCGAGTTTTTAGCCATTATTTCCTTGTGGAAATTAAATGCACCGTGAATTGTCTTTGCCATTACATGTTCCGATTTTAATTTTGCTAAAGCACAGTAAAAAAAACACGGTATTTGACAAACTCCTTGACTGGTTGTATTATATTTTTTGTATTATTTGATCAAGAATTCTTTTAGCATATTAGTGTAGGATGAGTGTGCAATAAGCTTGCTGGCCAAGCATTTAATTTAAGCTTGCAGTTTCAGTTTGGTTTGCAGTATGATTGTTTGGAGCATTGTATAGTTTGTAGTTGTAGTTGGGTTTTAGTTGAAGAGTAGGTTGTAGGTTGTTAGTTTATGAGGTTGGGAGAAACACAATGGATAAGGAACTGATCTGTAAATTCAGAGATCTGCGGTTCTTGACACCTCCTAAACAAACTGCCATCCCCAGATGGAGCCAGATGTTAACACATATAATTTTTGTTAAAATTTATTTATATGGGGAAATTTATTTTAGTGTTTAAGGTTGCAGTTTCTCTCAGGATTATTATTATTATTGTTTGAAAATCTCCAATTATCTCCCACCTCCATGTAATATGTTCGTTTCATGGTCAGTTAAAACTATGTTTTTTACCTATACAATACAGTAATTTAAAACATGGTTTACAAACAACTAAGAATTAATTTGCAAAAATAAAAGAGGTTTTTCAACAAATATTGTGGTTTGGGAGATTCAAAGAAATCTTTGCAGGTATATTTTATTTTCCCAAATTTTCCTTTTCAAATACGGTTTTTGAACAGATGGAAATGAATTTTCCAAAATTGAAAGAGGCTTTTGTTCATAACATAATAATTTACCAAAAAATATATTTGTTTTTACACAAAAATTATGGTTTGGGAAATTTGAAATAATATTTGAAGGCACATTTTCTAGAAATTTCCTATTTAGTCATTTTTTTTCCTAACAGATTATGGCCAATTAGAGAGAAATATTAAGAAACTGTAGGAGGTTTTTTTTCCTAAGATTTAAAAATAAAAAAATATTATCTCACTTTTTACACAGGTATTACAGAATGCGAGATACATTCACATATTCATAGCCTATTTGTTTGACTGTGTAAAGTCCTGTTGAAGAGTAGGTTGTAGGTTGTTAGTTTATGAGGTTGGGAGAAACACAATGGATAAGGAACTGATCTGTAAATTCAGAGATCTGCGGTTCTTGACACCTCCTAAACAAACCGCCATCCCCAGATGGAGCCAGATGTTAACACATAATTTTTGTTAAAATTTATTTATATGGGAAAATTTATTTTAGTGTTTAAGGTTGCAGTTTCTCTCAGGATTATTATTATTATTGTTTGAAAATCTCCAATTATCTCCCACCTCCATGTAATATGTTCGTTTCATGGTCAGTTAAAAATATGTTTTTTACCTATACAATACAGTAATTTAAAACATGGTTTACAAACAACTAAGAATTAATTTGCAAAAATAAAAGAGGTTTTTCAACAAATATTGTGGTTTGGGAGATTCAAAGAAATCTTTGCAGGTATATTTTATTTTCCCAAAGTTTCCTTTTCAAATACGGTTTTTGAACAGATGGAAATGAATTTTCCAAAATTGAAAGAGGTTTTTGTTCATAACATAATAATTTACCAAAAAATATATTTGTTTTTACACAAAAATTATGGTTTGGGAAATTTGAAATAATCTTTGAAGGCACATTTTCTAGAAATTTCCTATTTAGTCATCTTTTTTCCTAACAGATTATGGCCAATCAGAGAGAAATATTAAGAAACTGGAGGAGTTTTTTTTTCCTAAGATTTAAAAATAAAAAAATATTATCTCACTTTTTACACACGTATTACAGAATGCGAGATACATTCACATATTCATAGCCTATTTGTTTGACTGTGTAAAGTCCTGTTTTAGACATCTTTTTGCAGAGAATATTGTGAACAACTGGAGCAAAATTTTGGGAAACTGAGAGAGGTTTATCTCAAAAACATCTTCATATACAATAAAATATTTCAATTTTTACATATATATCTAGGATTGAGATATTAAAATGGATAATTGGACCCTAGTTTTAAGAAATTCGGGAGGAAAAAGCTCAAAGACAATTAGTGACTTGGAGGCCACCTCATCAAATAAGAGTTGCTATCAAATTCGAATTTCTATTCTTTGTCACCAGAAATCCAAAAATATAGTTCCAATTAGATTCATTAGTATTGAATGTCCTATATTTCAGTTCATTTTTTGTAACACGGTTAGAGATATTTGTAATAAATCTTGATATTTTTTCAATATATTTTAGTTTAGAATTTGTATAAATACTTTATCATTTGAAGTAATAGATGTTGGGATTTTTAATGAGGAAGAATAAAATTCCTTGTAAAGATTTTCACTGATTTCAAGTGACCTCATCAATATTACAAGGACATTCTTCACAAGATTCATGTGGTGTACGAATTGGTGATGTTTTTTCTCTTGTTCATGTGTTATTCATTGTTTTCTTTCTCTGTAATTTATTAAAAGCTTAATTACATAATAGAAACTATGATGAATAGGATTTGTTGTAGAGAACACCCTATTATGGATGTATTTAATTTCTATGTTTTCTGCTAAAGTCAAATTACAAAATTCTTAATTGCTCCTAAGTTTCTATTGAACCTTTCATTTATTTTGTTTCATATTCATTTAAATTTTGAAAGATCCAACTAGTGCAACCTAGCTTGCCCTATGAAAATACTTTAAAGTTTGATTTAGATCTAGTTATCTCTTCTGACTCCATTTCCCAATGGCCTTCCCTTGTTGTTCCAACCAAAACTATTCAAAAATCAAACTCTGAGCCCATTAACTAGCCTAAAATTCACATAAAACATAGCTAAATTTTACAGAGAGATCCATCTCTGAAGCTGGCAGGGGTAGATCCTAGCTTCCAAAGTAGTTTTGATGTTACCTTCGTGTTTTTTTTCTTTAGCCTTGAAGTTACAGAGCGATATCCATTGGAGACTAACATTTTGTCTCATTTTGGCTATCCTCACAAGATCACTACATATAATGCGACTGGATTCAAGTCTAAGAAAATGGTTGAGTTTTGCGACAAGTACAACATCAAATTGGGGCACTAAACCGCATATTATCTACAAGGCAATGGATTGGCGTAATATTCTAACAAATATTTAATCAAAATTATAAAGAAGATGTTGGAGGTGAACAAAAAGAACTGGCATAAGAAGCTTGTTAATGCTTTGTGAGCAGACATGGTGAGTAGTAAGAATTCAATAGGAATGTATCCTTTTCAATTGGTAAATGCAGTAGATACAATTTTCCCTACATCACTTGCAGTCCTAGTTATGAAGTTGTTACAAGTAGGAAGTGAAGAGAATGATGTGCAACGCTGAATCAATGAAATGATCCATCTTTAGCAAACTAGGGATGAGGTCTTTATAAACACCTCAAAGCTTCATGAAAGGATAAAGAAGGTATATGACCACAAGACAAAGGAAGATGATTTCAAGATTGGAGATGTGGTCCTCTGTTGGGATGCTAGAAACAAGGAGAAAGGGAAACATGGTAAATTTGAGAACCTATAGAAAGGACCATATAAGATTTCAACCTCTCATAGACAACATGATTTTCTATTGGAGGAAATGAATGGAGAAGACTGCATAGAGGGACCAGTTAATGGTAGGCACTTTAAGCACTACTTGTTATGAGCGGATTTCTGAAAATTTCCCTATTCCATTATACATATCAGTTTAATTTTTCTACAAAGTGTGAAGTGGAGAATCATCAGAGCTTGGAGCTCGAGGTGAAGGCCATAAAGTTCAATTGATTTTTTGTTGTTTTCAAAGTTTAGTTAAAGTCAAGTCAGTCCATTTTTGAGTCATTTTATCGTGTCAAGTTTTTAGTATTCAATTTGGTTTTAAACTTTTGACTCCATGCCCAATGGTTAGGCTACTTGGTCTACAGTGTTCTTGACACCTCCAAGGAGCTGCCATCCCCAGCTGGAGCCAATGTTAGTGTTAGTATTTGAATCTTGTCACCAATGATCAAATGGACTCTTATCATGTCTTGTTAGGGTCCCATAGTCAAATTTTTGTCATTTGACTAGGTCTTCAAGCAAAAATTTGGTCATTGGCATTAGGTCTAGGACTATTTTCCACTCCTTCCAAAAATTTTATATGCTCGTCCATGTCACCACTCAGCTGAGTGTATCATCATTCAAATATTATCATCATCATTTCAGTCATCTCCATCATGATTTCATTCATTTTAGTTTCTCCATTAGGTCATTAGGGTTTCAAGGTAATCAAAACTATCATTTCATTCATAAAATCTGACGATTGGAGGAGTGCTAATAAAGCAAGTTTCTTCAATAAATTTTGATTTCAAAAGATGTAATTTTATGTTTCTATATGTAATAAGAACTTCATTTTACTAAAGTTGTAGTTCTAAGTTTTGAAAAATTTCAAAGTTCCAAAGAAGCCACAACAGTCCAAAAAATCACAATGTCCAAGGTTACAAAGTTCAAAACATGAAAGACATGGTAGAAAAAGACATGTGGGGACCATCATCACTTAAAGAGAGCCATTTCATATTTATGAAAGGGCCAAAAAGACACAAAAAAATTTCATTTTTACTCTCATCACCTCTCATCATCGACCTCATCCTTCATTTGGTGAGAAAAGCGTGTTTTTTTACTCAAATTGGATAAAATTTGAAGGCGTTGTGCATACATACACTGCGCTGCGCTTCTAGAAGAAGGTGCTACACATAGGGAGACTGCGCTACGCATAGGTGTTGTGCACCGGTGGCTTGTGCTGCGCATGGGGCAGAGTTGCCAAAACTTTCCATTTCACCACCAAATTTAGTTTTCCAGAGCACCACTCCAATTTTTTCACTCTCCAAGCTTTATAACAAGTAAGTTTACACATGTTCATGCCCTCCTTTTCTTTGCATGCTAAGAAATTTATCACAAGTTTAGTATCCTAGGGTTTGCGTGAATTTCATGGTGTTTGTCTCCAAAAGATAAATTGCTTCTTTAAACCCTAATTTCT
This sequence comes from Pinus albicaulis, assembly GCA_034641835.2. Lineage (NCBI taxonomy): Eukaryota > Viridiplantae > Streptophyta > Pinopsida > Pinales > Pinaceae > Pinus > Pinus albicaulis. The sequence continues at coordinate 153,955,032 of CM076577.1, read as the reverse complement.
TGGTCCCTACATCTCTGTTTGCAGTTTATGCATCATCTCCATCCATCACAAAGCTATTTCCCTTCATTTTCTATCATTTTCCCTACAAACCCTAAATCTACCCCATGTATTTCTAGGGTAGGACTGTGTTTAGTCTTTTTCAACCCCCTCCCCTCAATCATTTCCCAAGTTTCCTGCTTCCTTAATTCACTAAACTCATTCCCTATTCCCCTAAATTTCTTTAAAAATTTAGGCAACTTCCAAGTCCATCATACCACCTCATTCCTTAATAGCAGAAAACTTCACTGTTTTTTCTTGTATATCATCTATATTTCATTATGGAAGACCATCAGAGAAAATAAAACACCATAAAGGGGGGAAGATACTGAGGTATCAGCCCTCAAATTGCAGTGAAATCACTTCCTCACCATTTATTAGAAAGTGCTTTGAAGATATCAACTACCTAGGATTTTTTCAAAGAGTGGAGGAGGTAGATTTTAATGAGTAACTTATAGATTTGTTTTCACATTGGAGAAAAGGCCACCATTGTAGGGATTGATTTCACATTTTTAGTAGAATCCATCTCTCTTGCTACAGGAATACCAAACCATGGTGAATATTGTTCAAAGGAATGAACCTAGACCTTGAGCAGTACAAACCCTACATAAAATCACTGTACAAATAGGCTCATGCACATATGTTACCATTCAGATACTTGCTGAAGAGGTATGCACCATTGATGAAGGTTGTAATGAAAGTTTTGACATGTGAGGGCATGTTTTCCAGATTGTACCAATATCACATTAGACTACTCATGCACTTCACAACAATGAAGTCTCTCAATTTATGCAATTTATTGTGTAGAAGTGTATCAAGATGTCTGAAAATGTGCAATTCAAAAACACATAACATTAGCCTAGCCTATTTCACCACAACTTGGTGAAGGTAATAGTTCTCCATCAGTTGGCAGAGAAGAACATGACATGGGATACCTTCATTGAGGCAGCATTGCAAATGCACACAACCACTACACCAACTCAGTAGCAAAACATACCACCTACCATGTAGGACACCTAGGCCTAAGAAAACTTACTGAAGTTTCAAAGGGACCTAGGCCTGAGGTTACTCACACATATCAGAGAGGCAGGAGGCTTGTGTTTTCTCTTCAAATTGAGGAAGGGGCCAAGCCTACTTCACTAGAACAGGGATCACCATCAACGCAACATGAGACATCCATGGATGATGAGGAGGAACATGAATTTGACATAGTTGACTTGGAGGCTCATGAAGAGCATGAAAACCTAGAAAGGATCATCAAGGACAAATATGCTCAAATCAAATAACTTCAGGACAATTTGGCAAGGTTCAAATTCATGATTTCATTCTTTGAGTAGGAGAATAGTCAACTCAAAACAAAAAAATGATTCTGGAGGTAGATAAATTTAAAGCTAAGAGGCAAGAATTGAAAGGAAAATTAGTGGTTGAGCATGATGAAAATGATGAGCATGAACAACAGGTGACGAGGAAGAGGCCAAAAACCACGGGTCTCAAAAAGGCATTGTAGAAAGAAAGAGAACAAGACCCCACAAATGAAGAACTCAGTTTTGAAGAGAGGATTACAAATGAGATCAATGAGGACATGGAGTTTTGGCCTGAGAAGGTCGACATAAACTTGGAGTAGCTCCTTGACGTGGCCAACAGGGACAATCAGATGTTGAGGCACATGGTTGACCATTGCCACAAAAGAAACAAAATTTGCAATGTCAAGGTCAAGCAATTGTAAGATAAGCTCAAGTAAAACCTAATTAGCCAAAATGAGAGGGGTGAGTTAGATATTATTGCTTATTCCTCTGTGATAGCATAGCATACCTCATTTTTCACTTCTAGACCAATTTTGGGAATATTTCGAGCACTTTTTTTTTTTTGGTGAAATTTGGTGTAAATTTGCAGAATTCAGAAATTTCACTAGGTCCAAAAGTGTAGTGCCTTAGCGCTGCACTTTTTCCTCAGAGCTCCAAATTGAATAAAATAAGAATTTCAAGAAATATCTTGGCCTCCTCTCAAAACCTATTTCCTCAGTTTTTTGATTCAGGGCTCAGATTTTGAGAAAAATGAGAAAAAGGGGTAAAAAATCAACATTCTTCCCCTCTTTTTGATTGGCACTGCATTTATGGAGACACCTTGGGAGAATGAGTTTTTGAAGGCCTTCCCATGGGTAATTCTTAAAAATTCAAGATGTTCTCGAAAATAGACAGACAAGGCTAGTTTATAGTTCTTTAAGCTTTTAATTTTGACTTCAGGAAGGTGCCTAAGAATGGCATCCAATATTGAGCTGCACTTCTCCAATTTTCTAAGATTTTAATTAAATTTTCACTACGTAATTTTTGACAATTCCTAGTTTGACTTTTGTAAAAGTCAAAAGGTGAATGTGGATGAATGTAAAAGTCAAAAGGTAAATGTAAATGGTAAAAATGGATTTGAATAGGTGTCTTATCCTCCATTTATTGGTTTGAGTATATGTCTCTTAATGGTTATATAAAGGAGGAATTTGTTGTGTAACCCCCCTAGTGTGTAGCAGACTTCAGATAGATACATGTATTTTAATTTGTTGCTCGAAAATTTGACTTCTAAGGGAGGATTTTGACCTTAGGGGCTATATGAGGCCCATTGTAATCAATTTCAAAGGTTGGATGCTATGGAATTTAGCTTGGAACACTAGTGTATTTTGTGAGTTTGGCATGAGCTAATAGACTGAATTTGCAGATACTATGGTGGGATTCATGTGGTATGTGTTTTAGCAGTGTTTATTCTTGTGTTACCATATGTTTGAATGTATTTTACCTTCCATATTCATTTCCACGTCTTATGTGATTGATTTCTAAGTTTGATAAGAAAAATTCATTGATTCAATGCTATGTTTTGGAGAAGCTTTCACATTTATGTTCATTTTCTTCTGATATAAATGAATTCATGATATTCATGCTCTTTTTGAAACCCTATCAATCTGTTGTATTCCCCAAGATACATTTAAAGTGATAAAGTGTGTGCCTACCTTTCCCCATTACATCTATGCAAATATGATTTTCAAAGCCCCGACCTAGTTTTTCCTAGACCTGATTCACCATCCAACACAAACCTTAAAAATCAAATCAAAACCATAATCTGCATACCTAGCCTAAAATATTTCATGATCCAATCAATTTGGCTATTATTTCATTAAGAGATCCCTCCCACCCTATTAGGGCTAGCTACTAGGTCAAAGTGGTCTGTGGTTACCTTTGCTGGTCTCCTTCTCAGCCTTCAGAGAATCAGTGGGGTGCTAACAGTTCCTACAAAGTAGCAGAGGAGATTGAAATCTCTTATAGGTTCGTTCCTACAAAGCAACAAAGGAGGTTGGTGTCTCCTATAGGTTGGTTCCTACAAATTAGCAAATGAGATTGGTGTCTCTTATAGTTTAGTGCCTATAAAGTAGCAAAGGGGAGTAGTGTCTTTGGTGTGCTTACAAAGAAAAAAAGGGGATTGGTGTATCCTACAGGTTGGTGCCTACAATAGGTTTCATATAAACAAATTTTGTGGTTTTCTCTCGTAAGTGTTTCCATGTGTATCTTGTGTTATTTTTTCAGTTTATGGGATTTATGTTTTATGATGTTTGAATGTTTAAATAAGTAAAAAATTTCATTATAGTGATTCACCACAAAAAAATTCCTTAGCTCCTCTTGTGCACCTTAGATATATTATTGCTTGGATTCTCTTCAAATTAACTCATATATCCTTTATTTATAGTGTTTTTGCATTCACATATGGGGCCAACCTGTAAAATTGGTTGGGATGGCCAACTTGTGCTTTGGTTGGGTCATCTTGATAAAATCATCATATCTACTCATTCCTATAGAAGAAGAGGGAGTTCCATATACCATTGGAAAGGTATTGAAATAAGATTTCCAACCATATATCCTATTCTACAATTTGAGCTTGGAAATTAGAGTAAAAATCCTTTCAAAAATATGATATCCAAATTGGGCATCAAAGTCCAAAAACATTATTTCCAACAATATTCATTTTCCAATATTTATCTTGGGCATATGTAGTCTCCCCTTATCTTTAACACCAGTGACAAAAATACTTAAACCAACCACAACATTACTTCAAAGAACAATTATTTATTAATCCCTTCCTTTAATATCCCTCCTTCTCCCAATTTTACCAAATATGTGGCCATTGGATCTTCCTCTACATAACACTTTTTCTTCACGACCAAATAATTGGGTACATGATATGAAACAAAACTAGAGGAGTGAAAGATAGAAAGAGAATGATTAGGTTTTATTTTATCAGTTTAGAGGACCATCATGATGAATTATATGCACTTTTATGATCCCATTCCACTTCAAACCTATCTCTTCTATCAGTCCTCCAGTATTAATCAAACCCATGTGCATTTTTTGTATACCCCCCACACTCTAACTAAAGTTGGAGGCACATATCAAAACACCTAACTCCTTTGACAAGTAAGCACATTTTGGAAGATATGATTTTTTTGCATTAGGTCCATTGTATAATATACAATATCATTATAAAGCATCTTGGAAAGATTCCAAAAACTATACATAAACCATCTGTAATACATTAATTTAACTACATATTAATTATGAATAAATTATTTAATTTACCATGATTTTATATAACTTGTTGTAGATATACTAGTACTTATGGTTTTGTATGTAATTCGAACTTTAGTTTAAAAACAATTATTCGTATTATGAGTAGAGGGATTATTTACTAGAGTTCTAGTAGGATTTACTAAAAAACACCAATGTACATACAACCTGATTTTGTACATGATCATTACCATTATTACAGACACATGTTTATACCTATGGTTATCAATGTTCCATGATATAATTTCGGCATTGCCTTGTGGTTTACATAGTTATATTACATGAAAGTAAAATATTCATGAGTGACTTTGATTCATTGGAGGATGAAAATTTTATATTTATTTTAGGTTGCTGACAATGCATATACACTTTGTATGTTTCACCAATGTATGCATATATTTAGGGATCACTACATATTTACAAGAAATCATTGCAATATGTATTTATCTAACATGGATATACACATATAAAAATCAAATAATTCATATGAAACATACAAAAATATAAACAATTTTATTGTCTTTTTGGAATTGCCTAGGGCTTCATCCAAAGATAAAGCATTCACTAAAAACATTTTAAACTAGTATCACTACATCATACTAATAGTTGTAAACTTTTTTTGTTAATTTAATAATATTTACTAATGCAATCTAGTGTATCAATATTACTATATTGACATAAATTTATTCTAATAATTTTAATATAAAAATAATGATGACAATTTTTTTTGTTTTAAAAATTTGTAATTGACAAATATAAACTAGATGATAATTGACATTGCCCACCCCACACATCACTTAAATGTGGGGGATTGCACCTTCAATCTCCATAGGGACCTAATTATAGTAAATTTTTTCAGTTTCAGTTATTCTTGCTTGATTTGAGTTTTAGATATCATGATTATTAGGAGCAAAGGAGAGAGGATCCATGCATTGTGATATAAATAGATACCAAAATCTATTACATTCTATCTCCAATGAATCTATTCAATGCTTCTGAAGGGAAAGGAGATTCATGTAATTGGAATTCTATGTTATGCTACCCTATTCCAACTATGAGTTTGGAGGAGACAATCAATATAGCACTACTATTAGTTTGATTTTTGTTTTTGTAAAGAAACCTGCACCTTAATTCTCTAAAATCTTCTATTTAGGATCCCCTTAACACCTAAGTACCAATAAGAGGAAATCTCGACATAAAAACTTGAAACTAGGAGTCAAAACACAAATAAAACAAAAACTCAAAAAAATCCAAATTCCAATTGCTCCTATAAATGGGTTTGAGATATCACATATGGATAACCCCAGAAAGAAGAGCAACAAGACTAGAGTGAGCCTAATAAAAACCTTGAAATGATGAATAATACCAAGAAACAACATTACCAGCTAAACCCTCCCCTTCTCCACTAATTGTAATGACTTATCTCCATAACATTAACCTTACCTCCTCCAAAGGTCCATTAGACTCACCAATATGGCATTGTAGTTACTTCTAGGAAATAAAATCAACATCTCCCAAAACAAACTACTAATAATTCATATTGGTGAGGATATCCAAGCTTGAGTTATCCCATAACACTTGCATGACTTCTTCCCGTCACATTGATTAATTGCCACTGAGACTTGATAGACCATATGGGAGAGAGGGCCCACTCACGCTTAATATCCTTCCAAAGGATTATCCAACTATGATTCAATGGTAATTGCATGAGTGTTTTGATTTCTATAAATTACCACTAATGGAAAGATTAATGTGTTGTGAAATAGTTGGTATTCCCATTTGTGATCAGAGCTCCAAGATTTAAGGTTGCGGTAAATTTCGGACATTAATCCACCTGGCCATTCAAACCCCTATTGATGTAGAAAATGGAGACCTGATCGAAGTGAATGAGAGCTTCTTTAATTTGAGATATGATGTCTTTGAGTTTATTCCGTCTAGGATTTTATTGAGAGATTATTTCTTGTATGACCAACAATGAATCCACAAAGATAGACAAGGTCCCAAGGCCATTTTATTTAGTGATGGATAGCCCAAACCATAACTAGTAAACTTTAATCATATTATTTAACATGTTCCCCAACCCCTAGATATTAATGAACAATCTTATTTCCACTAGGATGACGAAGACTCCCACTTGCACTTGTCACTCTTGAGTTAAGAAGCACCATAAAAAAATAGAGTTTATATGCTATTTCATCTCCATATAATGAATTAAAATCCCTTTTCTAATGGGTTGTTATAAATTTAGAGGGTAATATGGATAAGTTGATTTGATCAAATCGATTTTTCCTAAGACAAGGTTCCTCAAAATTGTCAAGTTCCTGGTCCTATTCTTTGATTTTGAGCTATAAATATTTAGATACAAGAGATTTGAACTTGGAGGTGGTTTGAATTTTCTTACTCCACTCATCATTAAATATTTTATTTTTATTTTTGGCAAGCCAAATATTCCAGTACATGTATATGGGAAACCATTCCAAACTCTTATAAATGTTTTCTTATTTTAGAAAGACCTACAATATCTTCCCCCTCAATTCAAAATTATTTGTTCCCAAGAAAGTGACCACCTAACTCGATGGTTTAATCTATCAAAGAATATTTTTCACAAAATTCTTTAGCATAACTACATTCAATGACTAAATGATGGGTGAATACTCCGTTGCTGGCACACAATACACATTGTGTTTGAATTACAACTCCTTTTTCCCTTATATTATCAGTTGTGAGGATTTTCCCTTGACCAAAGGTCCAACAAAAAATATTGATCTTTGGAATGCCATCACTACACCATAGTTTCTTCCATAGGGGTGATTATTAGGCTATATTAGTTGTCTCTAGCTAAAGATAACACCCAAATTTGTCTAAATTTTATAATTCCCCCTAGGCACTTCTATCCTTTCTAGAGAGACTTCAAGAAGCGTAACTAGAAAGAGATTGATAAAGAGAGCTAACAAGAGAAGACATATTCAACTCCCTAAATAATATTTCCATTTAGAAACATCTAGAGAGTTTGTAGGCTCATGCTCTTCATCCATTCTTTTAGTTGGGTAAAGTCCTCTATATTCTGTAAAATACTTTTCCTATTGATACTATTTTTCCCTAAACTCACACTTTTCCCATTTCCAGGGATCCATCTAAGATTTTCCTTAATTATAGATATATGGGATTTCAAAAACTTCAACATGGTAGATACTCTTTGGAATTTTAGGGGGGGTTTTCAATGCATCTTGATTTCATGTCGTTAAAATATTATTTTTTTCCATGATATTTTTTCCCACCATTCTAGAGAATTAATGATAATTCTCCAAAACATCTTTTCTCCTAAGGCCACAATTATAAATGTTGGTTCTTTGATTATGAGACTACCTCTATCCTTTTGGATTTTGATTGTTTTTTAGTTGAAAAGGTGTTATTTTTGTAAGTTAGATATGCTACTTGGCCATGATTTTTTTTGGATATTCGTAGAACCTTGATGCATAATATTAGTTGAAGCTAGCGGAGAAAAACATTGATATAAAGGAAATGTTGTGAGAAAATTTAATGAGGAAGAATCAATTTAGAATATTAAACAATTGAGATCCACAATGCCCAAATTTGATTCTAATTTTATCTAAAATGTTGACCCATGCTCTTTTTGGTTCAATCTCACAACTGATAGATTCTACCATGATTATAAACAAGAGAGGGGAGAGAGGACATGATTTCCTCAAAACCCTACTACATTGAAAAAAATAGGCAGTTCAACCATTAGTTAATGGTGTCATCCAAGGAAAACATATACATGATGTAATCGAGGGCACAAAGTTATTGTTAAAACAAATTTATCTAGGACCTTGAAAAGGAAGGAGTTCCTTACTTGATAGAATGCATTTGCCATGTCCAATTTAATTGGAATTCCCATTTCCTTTACTTTGAATCTTACATGGATTTCTCCCTACACCAAAACTATATTGTTAATAATTTTCCTATTCTAAATAAACCCTTGTTACAAAGCTGATATATTCTTATGGGTAAATATTTCATTGAACAACAACATTTTTTCCCAAATTCTTTATGAAAAATTACAAGGTATATGGGCCATAATCTAGAAAAGTAAGAAAATTTTCATTATTTTGGGAGTAAAGCTAAAAAATATGAGTTTTTGCTTCCTCCTAGTTTTTAGGACCTTTACACACAAGCATTCATTTTAGATAATATGTTATTAGATCCCAAAATAATCTGAAACGGGACATGGAAAACCTATCTAGCCTTGGTGTGTTGTTTAGATCCAAGCTCTAAATTGCATTATTTATTTCATCTTATTTTATGGGTCTTATCAACTCACTATTTTCTTTGTTGAAGACCACTATTGGGATGTTCTCAAGAAGATACAAGTCATGCTTGTGTTTTGATTATGATTGTTAGCAAACTAAGGAGCATAAACGGTGTCATTTTGCTTCTTTGATTGCTTCAAATTCATAAATTTTGGTGCCATCTTCTACAACAACCTCTTTCACATTGTTCTTGGAGAGTTAAACCCTATCTTTCTTATGGAAGAAGATTTTATTTTGATCCCTTTCTTTAAGCCATAGATTTCAGAAATTAAGGTGCCGTTGTTCCTCCTCTTGCTTCATGGCCTATTGAAATTAGTTTTGCAAAGCATCCTCTTGCTAATGTATTTGTTGAATTATATTTTGTATGCCCATAAGTTGGTTCTTATCTTTTCTTTTTTCGATGGATGAGAAACATATAATTTTTTTGACCCAATCCTTGAGAGAATATTTTAAGAACTTTGGATTTTTCTCCCAAATGTACATAAGAGTGCTATGCATCCAAGTATTTCAAGTCTATTTAACTTGAAAAATCACTTATATGGAATTTAGCCAGAGAGTGTTGAATCTAAAAGGCATAGGACCATAATATAGTGAATTTTGGAAATGAAGAGAAATGTGCTTGTTATTGGAGATGACTAAAGAAATAATCTTAGATTTAAAGGTAAGATCCTAAAAAATAAAGTTGCTATGAATCACAAATCTATCAAGCTTGGTAGTTATATGACCTGGGCCAAATTTCTTGTTTGTCTAAGTATATTTTCCTTTTACACGTTTGATGTCTAGTAGTCCCCACTCTTTAACCATATCCTCCAGATTTTATCTAAATGGGTCTCTAATTGTGCTTCCCTAAGTTTTCTCCAAGTTAAGCAATACATTGTTGAAATCGATTGTAATTTTTGTAAATATCTTGAAAACTTGCATGTAGTGGTATTATAATTATAAAAACACAATTTTAATAATTCAATCCATCAAAAATAATATATGTGGTGTTGAAAGATCTATATTTTAAAAGTATTATAATTACAAGGACATCAATAATATATATTTTTTAAATAAACAAGTAATGATGATTATATTAAAGAAGTTGGCATCCGACCCAACACCATTACAATTTTTTTTAAAACAAAATCTACCAAAATTCCTTGTAGATTTGGAATTGAGCACACAACATCAATATATATCCTTAGTTGAGAACTCCACAATACATAAAATTTGTTCTCATTCCCACTGAAAAGTTTCCAAAAGACGCCTAAATTCCAAATGTATTTGCACCCCATTCTTAAGTAAGTGTCATTTTGATTTTTACCAATTTCTTATTACCCTTGGAGAGTTATGTTTCATATTATTCCCTACTTGGATCCATCCCAAGTTTTTTTTTTGTATCTATATTGTCCCTATTCTTGGAATGATCTATTTTGGGAGCATCATTTATTTTGCATGGTGACTCTTTCAAATCTACCAGGTCAACCTAATAGGGACTTTTCCACTCCTTTTTTTCTAAAGAAACACTCTTAGAAATAAGGTTCTTAAAGGAACACATTTTACCCTTCACCATTTTTGGATGATCAGTCTCGGAAATTTTTTTTTGGGAGAGTTCTCCAAAGAATCATTTGAAGAACCATAACTGTCTTGATTTTTAGGATCCTCCATGCTGCTACCCATCTTCGCATGGCATGTTGCTGAAGCTCCTTGATATTTGGGAGGATGGATCTTGGAATTTGATTTTTTTTTTAAACCTTTTGTTGATTGTCCTTAATATCCTCCTTATAAATCATGCAGTGCTCTGAGTTTGCTCCATCCCACCATTTTGGTTTTTGAGGGGTTTTCTTGTCTTTGTTCTTCCCCAATTTGGGACAAATTTTAAGAGAGTGCCAAATTTCATAACACGATTTAAAAAAAATGAATAGTTTCATAATATAATTATTGCACCCATAAAAATCAAGGTATGTTAACTTGATTTCATTAGGAAATCCTTTGTTAAAATACATCTCCACATAAATATGAACATATGTGGGTTTCAAGTAGAATTTAGCTTCTTTGCTTCGACAATAAAACCCACCTAAATCATTACCGATTGCTTCCAAATATGAAACATTCCACATATCCAGAGGAAGATTGGGGAGCCTTACCCAAACTAGAGCATAATATATTGAAGCTGAAAGGGGACCGCATGAAGGAACTAGGGTTGCATAGGGAGCCCTATATTACCCAAAAACCATGGTCTATAATCTGAGATCATCTTCTGATCCTCAGCTTTGTCAAAGACAGGGGCTTCACTGGGGGAGAAATACCATACCATGTGCATTCATATTGGGGGATATATATTGAGGACACACTAACATAATATATTGAGCATATAATAGGGGGTAAAGTGTTTTTATATTGTAAGGTATACAAAACGGAGGTCAAAGTTAATGAAAAAAATATAAAGGGGTATAAAAAATGTTAATGAAAAAGTAGATACCTACAATATCTAGTGAAAGTGGGGGTTTTTTAATTGGGAAGGTATATTGGGTTCATATTGGTAGGGGGTTAAATATTGTGATTTTTAGAGGTATTTTCCAATATGTAGTCCAATTACGGGTATTTTTTAGTATGCTATGAATGCACGTGATATGTCAGAATTTCATTGAGTGAAGCCCCCGTGGTCAAAGACTACAATAAATAATCCTATAACCAAAGGATAGATGTTCAAGTGATCAAATATTAAAGGCTTCCAAAGCACTTAAATCTAGGAGTGGAGATCAAACAATCATGGCCACAGACCGTTAAACTAGCAAATCATACTAGCCTCTGAGAAGAATTTTGCTTCGCTAAGAGCTTCAATGATCTAAAAATGAAAAGTGAAGGGTTCATTAAACAATTTGCAAGCTAGTTTATGTCTTTTTGGAAATGGATCATATTTTCAAAAGTACACAAACTTAAATAAATTTGCATAATTTTAACATTTACAAGAGAATAAAAATGTAGCATCAAACACAAGAAAATTTACAACGGACTTCACCCATCTTGGGCTATGTCTCTAGGTCCCTCTTCTAGTGGTGAACACTTTATTATATGATAAAATGACCAATAAATAAAAATAAAAGCTACAATATACAAAAATAACACTTCCAATGTGTCTAGAATGATCAATAACCCCTATCTAGGCTCTTCTGGATCTCAAAAAGGTTAAAAAATGAGCAAGTTATGCCTCTTTCTTCAAAGCTACTTGTAAAATCAACTACAAAACTAGAGCGCTCTCCAAAAAAATACAACAAAAATCTCTCCAGCCTAATTAGTAGGGTGCTGGAGTAATATCGCATAGGTCACAGGTTTGACTCACACCTCTCATCATTGATTGTGTTGGTTTTATTATATATATATTATTATTTTTTAAATATTGGGGCATAGCCCTAGCTAAAGGTCGTGCTCCTGGTTGTGCACATTATTATGTGACCACGGGTTGTGGGCCATAGGCCACGTGAAAATACTAACCTTCCATCATCAGTTGTATGTATCAACATGGACATGACGATGGGTGCGGGCGGTGTTCCACACACCCTAGCCCCTGCACTCTTTGTTGTTGGTCATATAACGAACCAAAAACCATGGGCCGGGTTGGTCAAGCATGCTTGCCAACCCACCCATTAACCCCAACCACCAAAGAAATTGAAAATAAATAAAATCACACACCGATGGTTTAATAAGGAGTGTCATAGCATGATTGGTGGGGCGATTGTTTCATGAATTAGAGGTTGGAAGGTCGAATCCACCAAAGGCTTGTTGGTTGGTCAACCAAATTTGGGTGCTACCCAGAATGCTATGTGGCACCCTGGGATTAGACCATGTGTTACTCTGTGATTGGTCCATATCACGAACCAACAATCAAATAACGATGTGCCACATGTCCTTGTATTATTGGCCCAAATTTAAGCTCCTGATTGGCCTCCTTATGAAATCCATACTACCCAATTAGATGATGATGTCAACACCACATCATCGTATGCACTTCCATGCCATCGTACGAACTGCACAGTCAACCGTACACTTTGATTTTTTTTTTGTATAGCTAAAAATTAAGAACACAATGACTTCCTCATACGGTGTGGGATTGAGGTGATTCAAGCATCATTGGAATAAAAACAACAAGCTCTATGATTTGGCACTAGTTTCGGGAGATTTCAAGCACTTTCATTTTGAGCATATTTTTGATCCCTTGGATAAATCCTCCCCACTAGAATCTTTTGGAACACCAAAAATATGTTCTTGCTCAGAAAAGTGAGGGTACCACTCTCTCACTTTCCCAACTCTATCTACCTTGCTTTGCTTGGATCAGTACCTTTGAGCCCCACACAGAGATACTCCACATTTCCTCTGTGTGAAGTTATTATCCTCCTATCAAGAATAGTGTCTTCTTGCAACTCATTTAAATTTTCAGGAGAAAAATATTCTATAGATGGAATTTGAAAATTCTCTTCTTGATCAATGATCATAGGAGGCTCATACAATCTCAGGTTTTCCACATTCACAAAAAAAAAAATTTCATGTAAAGTGGAAAATCTAATCAGAAAACGTTGTTACCAATATTCTCCAAGATTTTGAAAGGACTCGTTGACAGTGCTGGAAATCCATCAACCAAGGGTGTCTCCTCGATGTGAAGTCCCAATTAGATCTCACATAGTTTGAAGTAGGAGCCCCATCCGAAGTATCGACTCGACTACTATGTATTCTTATAGATTTTCCTTGGCTACAAAGTTCAACACAAGAGAGTAATACACAAGTATCTTCAGATCAACAAGTGAGTGTGCCGTGTGAAATGTTCCCCTGTTGAAAGTATCAAGGTCCTTCTACTAAAAGGGAAGAGAATAGTGGCCCCTTTAAAGACAAGTAATATTACTAATATGTAAAATTCACACAAACATATACATATGAATGAATCATTGATCAACCAGAGAAATAGTTCACAAGGAAGCAACGATTGTTAAAGAAAATACAACACACCTTCAACAAGATAAGTACCAAAGCCACCGAAATAGTTCAATTTCCTTAGTACAGATGAAAACAACATACATCACAAACATTCAAATAATAGTCTTACAATATTTACGACATATGCATGAAAGCGTGCTAGCTCATGAGCTTCTGAATTAAGTAAAAGTTCCAAGATACATCAAGACAATGAACACCACTAGCCCTAATAATGGAGCATTAAATCAATTACTTGCTCCTCCAAAACAACTATCTTCCTCTCCAATGCCTAGTAGGAGGAGACAAGGTGAGAAGTCCTTTTCGTGAACAATGAGGGTGTATATATAACAAATGGGGTGATCATTCACCTCCCTTGTGACTCTTGGACTCCCCTCATGACTGTTCGACTTCTCTATGACCTTTTGACTTCCTACATGACTTTTAACATTACATGGATGACTATTGTACTTCCACTTTACATTAAATTTCTCCCATATAGAATTTAAATAATCCACAAAATGATGTGGCACATAATGACTCGTGACATGAAATAACATGACATTGATGACATTGAATGCATGATGATGTGGCAGTACCAAGCTGTCCTTTTTGATTGGTGTCTCCTTGAAAGATAGAAAATGATCTCTTATTTCACCTCGATATGGCTTGTGAATCAATATGGAGTCTTCATGCGGTCCTGAGCTTTGATCTTCTATTGTAATATGGTGTTCCTTCGTCTTCTCGCTCGATGATCATCTTATCTTTTCAGTTCCACAGGTTTCCTCTAGCATGACCTCCTTCTCCTTTTCCTCCATCATCATCATGTCATGATAAGATAGAGTACCTTTCACTAAAATCCATTCATGAAAAGACGATATCGGTCCTAAAATCCCCTAGTGTAACATTCTTTATGATAGCCACTAACTGAGATATAACCAGGTGATAGGCTACAAGAAAGGCTCAGTAATTGTGCAGTTGATCAACTCAGGAGGCCAGGGATTGGGATTGAGCATTAAGATTGCACAATCCGCAGTCCAGGAAGGATAAGGCTAGTCATCGACACAGTTGAGGGTCTCAAGGTGTCAGGCTGAGGGCTTAAGGCTTGAGGTTTCCCAATGCACATTTTCATAGGGATAAAGACCAAGGGATTGCACAGCTCAAGGCTAAGGCTTAATGCTTGAGACTGCACAATGCATAGTTCTGGAAGGTCAGGACTAAGTGATTGTGCAGTTGGGGGGCTTAGGATGTCAATATTAAGGCTTAATCCTTGGAGCTCCCAGTGGGAAGTTATATAAGGCGAAGATGCCAGGTGATTGCGCAGTTACGTAGTTCAGGCTGGGCTAGAGACAAATATTGCGCAGTTCTAGAGCTCAGGGGCTGGGCTTGAGCAATGAGATTGCGTAGTGTGCAGTTCTGGGAGGTAGAGACTATGAATTGCGTAGTTACAAGAGCAAAGGTTGTTGTTTGATATGTAAATTTCCTTGGATATTCCATTGGAAAGTTCGTCACAACATATCTAATAATAATATATTAAAATAATGAAAATTTACACTATTATAGTTTTTTAAAATTCTAGATTTGTATATTTAACTATAATTAGTGCATGCACACGAATGGAAAGTATGAAAAAAATTAGAGAACAAAAAAATAAGCTCATACAAATGCATAAGACACAATACATGCTCTCTGGGAAATCCTTTCAGGAGAAAACCTAGTTGGAAGGTGAGGCTGCTTCGCTCTCTTTCTCTGTCTGGAAATATGACCGCATGTACAAAGAAGTAATGTCTGTGGACCATGGGATATTACAGTGAACAAATCATTTATGTGTACTCTACCTCCTATTTCTCCTGGATATCTTTGGTCAAGTATGGAACAAAATTCTCTCTAAATAATGGAATGCCACTTCCTCCTAGTGGTCCGGTTATAACAAAACTCGATAGCTTACTAGTGGTTAATTTTGACTACATCAAATCTTAACTAGAATTAAAATATAGACTCTTCTAGATTATTTTACATCATAAACACATCGCTAGCCCCTTTTCAATGAATAATTGGGGCTGACACGACATCCTCCAGAACTATATTTGTGAAAACAGGAAGGTCAACTTCTGAGTGGCATAACTTTTGCATACAGACTCCGATTAACATGCTTCTTGAACCGTTGGAAAGATATCCATGTGTAGAATAGCATGAAATGTTTCACACTAAATTTACAATGTATTACCCCCAAAAAACATCGTTTTATTCCTCATTATGCTCTCGAAAGGTTTCAGACCCTGTTTTGCCAAACTGGGTCCCGTTGGTAAAAAACGACCCTGTGAGATGATTCTTCCACTTTTTCGACTCCGAATACATTGATATGGATTAAAATAAATATAAATATACAATATAGATAACCGTTTTAGGACCAAGGCTGCACAATGCACGATTAAGGAGGGTTGGATGAGGTTGAGTGGCCCGATTGGGAAGTTTTCCCAGTTTTAACTTAGTGTGGGATCAGTGAAATGAAGTTGATCAAGAACAATACTTGAGCATGATCACACATTTAAATAACTTGACTACACAACCCAGGAAACTTAGAACACATGAATAACATACTTTCCTCAATATGACAACATTGTGACAGTTCACCCCGAGTGCGACACTGAGGATACACTTTGCAATGACAATGACGACACTTGTGCGACAGTGCTTGAAAATTTGGGAATGACAGAGATACATGTTTACATGATAAAAAAAACTCATTAAAAAAATATTACCTCTTGAAACAAATCAAAACTGATTTTATACGATGTGTGACACCTGCCATGCTAAAAGACACCATTTTCTTTATGAAAATAAAAGTGTGAACGTCGCTTGCGATATGCGAACAATGGTGAAAGTAACACATGCCAGAGTGAAGATAACATGAAAATGAAACTAATTAAAGTGAAATCAAGCAAAAGTAACATTCAAAAAAATGAAAATGACACTCGCGAAAGCAAAGGTGCGTAAAAGTGACAATTTGAAAAGCTCACCGAAATAGAAGTATGAACGCAGCCATAAGTGAGAGATTGTCAATGATAATGCGCATTGACTAATGACATGGATTGAAAATTACACAAACATTGTATTGATGTAATGTGATATACTTTTTCAAGCTAGCATGAAATAATTCACTTATGAATTCATTATGGACTAAGCATGTGTGAGCAGGTGACTTCGACACTTACAATCCAAAATAGGAGCTCAAAGACTGAACAAAGAATTAACTGACTGAGAAGTGAATACAAAACAACCGATTGCAAGATCCATAGTAGGCTAAAAAATTCAAGTATAGGAAAAATTTTGGATGGTGTTTTTTGCATTGACAACATGACCATATCTTATTAGTTTGAGATTTTTACCTTCACCTTGTAATCTTTCCTTGTTGATGTATAACCAAACTTGATATCCCACTTGGAAATCATGATCAATATGATGCTTATCATGTATTGATTTCTACTTAGATTGAATTTTCTATAGTTTTTCTTGTACCCTTTGATGCAATAATTTTATTTGTTTAGTGAAATGCTTGGATTTGTCCACATCACTATGTCCATTTACTACAATTTCTTTACCAAAGATGAAATCCAAAGAAGACTTTGGCAAATAACCCAAATAAGATTCAAATGGAGATACTTGTCTAGATGAATGCTTGGCACAATTGTAGGCATGTTGGATGTAATGCAAATGCTCATCCCAAAATTTATGATGCTTACCACAATATCCTTGAAGGAGATGCACTGTTATTTTTTTCATTAGTTTTGTCTGGCCGTCAGTTTGTGGATGACATGTTGTGCTCTTCTTCAACTTTGTGTCCTTGAATTCCCATAAACTTGAACAAAAATTCCTTATAAATTGATAATCTCTATCAAAAATTGTTGAATTAAGAAAACCAAAGTGAGCCCATACATTTTGGAAGAACATATTTGTAGTTTGTTCAATTGTGACATGTTTCTTGCAAGATATCAAAACACACATTTTGCTGAAATGATCCACTACAACATATAAATAATCATGACCTTTTCTATAAATTGGTATTCCCCCAACAATATCCATAGAAATACTTTCCCAAGGATGAGAAGGGATAGGAAGTGGAGTGTACAATCCCAATTTCCTATTAAGTGGCTTGCTAGTAGCACACATAGAACATCCTTTTACATATCTTGATACAATTTCATTCATACAAGGCCAATAATAATACCTTTATAGCTGAGCAACTGTTTTGCCTACACCAAAGTGACCAAAAATAAGAGAAGTATGGGCTTCCCTTATGAAATTAACTCTTTCACCTCGTGGAATACACAACTTACCAAGATGATACAACAATTTGTTATGAGCATGATAATCCAACTCTTCAACATGATTTCATTGACTCAAAATTGCATAAACATCTTTAAAATATTCGTCTTGAGCATAATGTTCAATATAACTTTCATGCATGTTTGAGTTATTCTTAAGAATGACAAATGAATTAAAAATAGGCTTTGATAACATATCTTCAACTTTGTTGTAAATACCTTTATTATACCTGATAACCAAATGAAATTGCTGTAGAAATCCCATCCATATGAAATGTCTAGATTGTTATAGATTGGTTTGTGATTGTAGATATTGCAAAGGTTGATGGTCAGAATGAATAATCATTTCTTTACCCATTAAATAATTCTTCCACTTATTCACACTTTGTATCAAAGCATACAAATATTTATCATAAGTTGGATAGTTAATTATTGCATTGGAAAATGTCTCGGAATGATAACATATTGGCTTACCACATCGTATAAATACTGCTCCCATAACATATTTTCTTACATCTGTTTGAATTTCAAATGGTTGCTTAAGGTCTGAAAGTGCTAGAACTAGTGTTGTAATGATTTTCTCTTTCAAAGTGTCAAAGTATTTCTGATGCTTGCCTCCGCACTAAAATACCTGCTTCACACTTGTCAAAGCATGTAATGGTGCTGCAATGAATGAGAAGTTAGTGATAGATTTTCTCCAGTATTTGGTTGCTCCCATAAAAATCCTAACTTCTGTTACATTATTGGGTTTAGGGTAATTCACAACAACATAAAATTTGGAGGATCAATAGTCAATTAAACACCTCCTACAATATGACCTAAGTAAACCAAATATTTTTTCCCAAATTCACATTTAGACATCTTTAAATATAATTTTTCATTTTTCAAGACATCCAAAAATTTATTTACATGCTTGACGTGCTCTTCACGAGTATTTCTAAAAATCTAAATATCATCTAAGTAGATTGAAAAAATCATCAATAAATGGTTGCAATACATCATTCATAACTCTCATGAATGTGGCAGGTGCATTACAAAGCCAAAATGACATAACTAACCATTCCAAAAGTCCTTGTTTTTTCTTGAAAGTAGTTTTCCAAATATCATCTTCAATAATACTTATTTGATAATAGCCGCTTCTCAAGTCTAACTTAGTAAAATAAACAAAATACTTTAACTGATCTAGAAAATCATCAATGCAAGGAAGAGGATAACCATTCTTTACCGTAATCTTGTTCAAAGCTCAGAAATACACACATGCACGATGTACCATCTTTCTTTGGAATTATAACAATAGGATACCCACAAGGAGATGTACTAGGTCTGATGACCTCTTTTTCAAGCAGCTCTTGAATTTTATTCTTAATCTCTACATTCTCCAAAACTGACATTCTATACATGCCAATATATGGAAGTGGTGCATCCTATTGCAGTTGTGTCTCATGTTAGATTCCTCTTTTTGGAGGTAACCCTTCAGGTTCCTAAAAACATATTTTCATAAGTATTTACAATTTAAACTAATTCATGCTTGAGTTAAGAATCAAATCCCGAGAAAGCTTCAGATTTAATAATATCTTTTGATTTAATCATCAACAACCCAAAATTCTTACTAGCGTTCACAAGCCTTTTCACTTGACTTGCACTAATAAGAGATAAGTTCATCTTCTTGCGATGTGCTTTAACAATATACTCAAATCCATATTTGAAAATATGATACTTGTTCTCATGACAATAGAATATGTCTTTTCGGTCATATAAATATGAACTCCCTAAGAAAATCCCAAAAATATCAAGTGGTACAAGATCAAGCTCTACCCCATATATAAAATTAGCAATGATGGAAAAATTGAGTTAAAATTTTCTTGTCACTTGCAATTTGACATCATCGCATACCCAAACCAAAAGGTAAGGTTTTGTATGAGGTGTAGTCTCTAAATTAAGTTTCTTAACAATTGCTTTAGAAATAATATTGACTTGATGAGATCCACTATCAAATAGTGTATCAACCTTTGTATGTTTTGTAATGAATTTAATATGAAAAGGCTCACTTCTTTCTTTATCATATCGATTTTCAATTGGCTTGCTAAAAGTACTAGTACTTTTGTTATAAGCTATACATTTCATCCCCATGGATGTGATATTAGTTTCATCACCTAAATCAGATTCTAGATCTTGTTGAGTTGTAGCAACAATATTTTGTTTCCCCTTGTTATTTAAATTATTTGGGCTCAATTCAGGATGTAATTTCCAAAAATGATATTCATCATGGCCATATTTTGAGCAATGTTTAAAAGTAAGTTTCTGTCCCTCTTTCTTGATGGTAGGATTCTTCTTATCTTTGCCTTTAAATTTCCCCTTTCCTTCGTCTCCAAATTTAAAGGGTTTCTTGCTAGACTCTTGAGGAACATTTTTTCCTATTGATTATAAATGAGTAGCCTAAACACATCCTTCATCTATATTGGTGGGATTAAACATAAGTATATTATATCTCAAATAACTATGAAATCCACCTATATATTTAAATATAGTACCTTGTGAGGTCAAATCAACACCGAATATTAATGCTCTTTTTCTAAATTTTTGTGTGTAACTTTGGACACTCTGACCTTTAGCTTGTCTAAAATTTTCCCAATCTATTATTTATTTTTTCATATAATCTAATGGATACAATTTCTTCCTTAATGCAACTATAAAATTATTCCAAGAAGAGATAATTTTACCAATTGTATTCAAATCTTCTTGAGTTCTGGCCTCCCACAGGATGAGAGATACACCTTCCAAGCAAAGAGAAGAAAGCCGGATCTTTGTGACATCATCATAAATCTTTTGGATCCTACAATAAACTGCAATTTGAAGAACCCAATTATCCAACTTTTCAACATTTACTTCCCCATTATACATTGGCAATTCAAAATTGACATCAAGCTTAATCAATGGCGACTTATCATGTCCTCTTGGAGATGTAGGAGGAGTAGGCATATGTGAATAAGGAGGTGAAGAAGGAGGTGGGGGTGGAGGTGAAGGAGGAGGAGGAGGAGTTGGAGGCTTTATACCATTACCACCATCACCTTTTGGTTGATTATAACTTTAACCTTGCAATCATGTTATTATTTTATTATACAATACTTTCACCATCTCAGTCATATCAACGTAAGCTTTTCTGAAAGCTCTCTCATCCTCATACATCAGTACTTGTCCTTGTACTTCTTCATGTGCCATGACTTGTGGAGTATGTGGTATTCTTGAGCCAACTTGAGGGTTAGGTTCTTCAAGTTCTCCTTCTTCTCTTCTCAATATAGACCTTGTAATCATTCAAAAACCTTGCAAATTCTATCAAATCTTCACAAAAATAAGCTCTCATACCAAATTGATCTAAAAATGAAAAGTGAAGGTTTCATTAAAAAATTTGCAAGTTATTTTATGTATTTTAGGTAATGGATTGTGGTTTCAAAAGTACATGAACTTAAATTAATTTGAAAAATTTTAATAGTTAAAGGAGGACAAAAATGTAGCATTAAACACAAGCAAATTGATAACATAGCTCACCAATCTTGGGCTACGTCTATGGGTCCCGCTTCCAATGGTGACCTCTTTATGATATGATAAAATTCACAATACATAAACATACAAGCTTCAATATGGAAAAATAATGCTTCCATGGTGTCCGAAATGATCAAAAACCCCTTTCTAGGCTTTTCCTGAGCTCAAAAAGGATGAAAAATGAGAAATTTAAGCCTCTTTCTTCAAATCTATCTGTAAACTCTGCCACAAAAACAGAGTGCTCTCCAAAAACATATAACAAAATTCCTCCAGCCTAACTAGTAGGGCACTGGAGTAGTATGGTGAAAGTCACATGTTTGACCCACACCTCTTACTATTGATTGTGTTGGTTTTATTATACATATTATAGCCCTTGCCGAAGGTCCCACTCATGGTCCTGCACATTATTATGTGACCATGGTTCGTGGGCCATAGGCCGCGCACCCATAATAATCTCCCTTCATTGGTTATATGCATCCACATAGCCCCGACCATGGGCGCGAGTAGTGTGCCATGTGCCCCTCCCCCTGCACTCTTTGTTGTTGGCCGTATAACAAACCAAAAACTAACCCTTGCACTCTTTGTTGTTGGTCGTATAAAAACCCAAAAACCATGGGTCGGGTTGGTCGGGTGCACCCGTCGACCCGCCCATTAACCCCAACCACTAACACAATTTATAATAAATAAAATCATCCAGCCATGTTTTAATAAGGAGTGTCGTATCCTAGTTGGTCAGGAAACTGTTTCATGAATGAGAGGTTGGAAGGTCGAATTCGTTGGAGGCTTGTCAGTCGGTCAACGAAATTTTGGCGCCATCAGAGTGCCACATGACACCATCAAATTGGGCCATATGTCACTTTGTGATTGGCCCATCTCACAAACCAACAATCGTGGCACTTGGATTGGGCCACGTGTCACTCTGTGATTGACCCATCTCATGAACCAACAACCAAATAACAATGTGCCACGTCTTCTCATACGATTGGCCCAAATGTCGGCTCTTGATTGGCCCCCTTTTGACATCCGTACTTCCTAGTCAGATGATGATGTCAGCACCACATCAACGTATAGACTACCACATCAAAGTATGGATTGCACAACCAACCTTGCACCTTAACCTTTTTTTGTTGTTTATCCAAAAATTCATAACACGATAACTTATTCATACAATGTCATATTGAGGTGATTCAAGTGTAGTTGGAATCAAAATGATGAGATCTATGATTTGGCATTGGTTTCGAGAGATTTTGAACACTTTCATTTTTAAGCATATTTTTGATCCCCTGGATTATTCATCCACTAGAGGAACCTAAATCGAGGGGGCTTTAAGAAATGAATTCCCAGAGAAGGAGGAGCTTGAAGCAAATTTCACAACATCTTGGAAGGAATGGGGGGTCTCAACCAGATTAACACCCACTTCGTTGTTTCCAAAACCTAAAAGAGTTTTCGAGCCCACCATCATGGAAGCAGGGAGCAGGTTTAGTGAGGAAGGAATGTCCATAGTCACACAAGGGAACCAAAAGCAAAGAGAAAGGACGAACCAATCGCCAAGAAAGACATATTATGTCTCTTATCAGAAGTTAGGAGCTTAGACCCAATCACCGAAGGAGCCATGATGAAAGAAGAACCAACTGCTAATGGCGAAGCAGAGGAGAAAAATCTATCCACAACCAATAAGGCCTAAAATTCAGATGAGAAAATGAGAAATGCAATAGACAAAGATGAAAAATACATTGCAACAAGGATGCATTCTGAAAATTTGTAGAACATGAGGAAAGGCAACCTGCTAGGGAAAAACCCTAGTTGTCTCAATGATATATCCATGCACAAGAGCCATTACCTTATATGAATTTATATTTGCATGAATAATAAGTGTTGGTAAATGAAGTCTAACTCAACTTAAAAACCTTGAAAGATATATATTAAATGTGATGAAAAATTTCTACCCTTTATTAATAAGTTTTGTATTATCTTTATATGAAATTTTTTATGATTATTAAAAAACATTTGATATATTTTATAATAAGGAATTTGATATATCCTATACTTAATCAGAATTATTGAATTAAAACAAAGGAAGAGATTTTTTTTTTTAACAAGGAAACAAACTTTATATTAATAAAAATTGTTTACATCACTCCAATAAAAGTTGTTTACATCAATCCAAATTTCTATTTCCCACAAAATGATACCAAAATGACCTAATTGAAAATATTTGTAGCACATTCAATCTACCTTCATACAATCAACATTTTATAAACATACTCCCATTAAAAAACATAATATTGATTTATATTTCAAAAATATCTTAAAATCAAATAATTATAAATCTTATATATTTGTTATTTTCAATGTTTAATTAATAAGTTGTGCTCTAGTATCAAAATGTACAATTATAAAATATTGGTATTATTGAACTGAATAGTAATTGAGAATTCAATATTAGCATTTTGAGAATTTGATTTTGTATTTTGAAAATTCAATTTTGTAATATATATATATATATATATATATATATATATATATATATAATTAGGTTGAGTCTAGGTTGGGGTTAGCGAGTTTATTGGATGGAAGAAAAATGATCAACTCATAGTGGGATGCTATTGCCAAGATTATGTGGGAATGTGTGAAGCTCGATTGAGTATAAATGCATCTTGGAGATAGTTTGATCCTCCAAAATAACTTTCATTTTGAACACCTCCCCATGAAGTTTGAACCCAAGACCTGACAGTGACTAAACCACAATTCACCAACTAATCTACACCTCGTGAATGACTCATCCTTCAAATTATTTAATGATATTGGAAATTGTATATAAAATTTTTCGGTGATAATCACATCAAAAAATATATTGCCGATGCATTTCGAATCAGCCAGTGTGATTCAACATCAAAACAATTTTTCTAAATACCTATAAAAATGTCTTCATATAATACATTATTCAAAACAATAATTATAATTTAATTGAGACATAATTTTATGAAATAGTTCCTTATGATATGAACAATTATGTTAATTTTGAAGATAATTTTATTAGTTCAATGTATTTTAACCTATTCTTATTTGGTTTGCTAAGAAATTATAAATTTATATAATATATAAAAATATATTTTGTGTTTTATATAAATAATTTATTTAAATACAAAAAATATTTGTTTACTTTACTTAATTGATGGTGGCTTGGAATGTGGGTTACTACTTCCTCTTAGAGTGCCCCGAGTACAACAACATTAGAGCTCAATTTCATAATCTTTGTTGCAATATTGACCTTCCTAGCCTTTTAAGATGTCAAAATTATAGTGAGCTCGGGAGGCTTCTCTCCAAGATTTTTGAGCATAGGAATAAAATCTTAAATCAAACTAAATAACTCTTTTCTTTAGGTCCGATAGACCAAAGATTGGTCTGAATGGACATTAACCACCACCATCATCATCAATATATTCATGTTTTAAATTTGAGTGTTTATCGACAAAATACAACTACCAAAAATAATATTAATGTTAAACAAAGTATATCTTTATAATAGGTTCATGTGTTAAATTTTAGTGTTTCCCCAAAAAAAAAAAAAAAAAAAAAGCATACATTTATTTTTTTCTTTAAACAAAGAGAAACTACCCCAAAATATTATCAAGGACATTATCGTGGTATACCCTTATGTCATATGGTCCCCATGCAAATTTCGTAATAGTGCAACTTTTCCTTTCATATTAATGGGCATGGAGAGAAGAGAAACTCATGGGCATTAAGAGGTAGATCTATGAATAACTCCAAGAAGGGAATATGCAGGAAGAGCACACATTGCTCTGGTGGAATTCATAATTTTTTGGATTAATTTGGGAAATGTTCAGATCAAACTTTGTGGTTGCTACTATAACACCAAGAATATATTTAACAACTTGCAAGTCAGATATATAGATAAATGTGAATAGATAAGATGGACTAGAAAGCTCAACACATTCATAGAGAATGGAACAAACAAACATATATACTATCAAACCAGGGTCTCAGTGCAGAAGAATGATACATTTTCTCTAAAGGAAGACAAGGCTTTCATTTAATGAATAGTGGGAAAATCCCCATCTCCACATGTTAACAATTGCCATATGGTCATAAAAATCTACACCTTGTTCATTCCAATGGGCCTCCAGTATGAAGTCCGCATCAAATTCTAGGCATATTCGGTTTGTTGGAAAAAAATTGACGCCTTTTTAGAAATTTATTCTTAGTTTTTTCTTGTATGTAGAACTCAATACAAAACACTATTGTCTCTTAACCTTTCTGCATTTTCTTTATCAATTTTTGTGATTAAAGCGGATGGCAACGTTTTTCTGGACACTCTATTTTGTAAATTGTATTATATTGTTAGTCTCCTAGAATTACCAGATGTATGCCAAAGTAGTGTAATTTTTTTTTTTTTTTTTTTTTGTAAATGATGCTATGTACCTTTTTTTTTAATAATATAAATGAATGATATTTCCTTTTTATGGGAAAAAAAAAGGCAATTAATCACTCGAAAGGAGAACGATGTGAATAATGTTAATAGAAAATAATATTATTAAGATAGATAATATATGAGAATAAATTAATGATAATTTGAAATATATGGGTTAATGTTGTAATTGTAATTTTTTCTAAGTTAAAGGGTTAAAAATATTTTAATTTAAATATATTTTGTATGTAGATAAAATTGGTTGACTGGGAAAAAAATATTTATTTTTTTAAACATTTTAAAGAAAAAAAAAGAGGTGAGTGGAATTTAGATCTAATTTTGAAGTTTTATATGTGGAAGGTAAAAACACTAGTTATATATTTGAGTTTTCTTAAGTTAAAAAAAAATAAAAAAATAGATTATCTTTAGAAAGGTCAAGATATCACTGAGATAAATTAGTTATTTCAAACTTGCAATGCTATATATTGGACTCTCTGATTGGTTTTGGTTTCCACATTCACAGTGAAAACACAAGGCAAAGAAAGAATGAAGATGTGGACGCCATTCATGATATCTATGGAAGATGGGTGATAAGACTCTCCCACTACCTTCACATGTCTCAAATTTCCACCAACCTAGGTTATGATTCCTATTTCATATCCAGACATAATGAATCTGAAATTTACCTCATGGCTCACCAATTTTCATGTTATTCAACCTATTCTTTCATCCCATTTGCAATTCACTCCTACACGAACTTACTATGACTCAAAAATTCCCCCATCAATGTTCTCCAACCCTCTTTCGTTGGGATTTTTACACTATCAATTCAGACAGTCATGTATCTTCGTAGCTCGAGGTTTGTATTCATCGACTTTTCAAAAATGCCTCTTCTACAAGTAATTTTGGCAATCCTTCCTTTTCTTCATTTGTCATTGCACTCTAGAAAAAAAATTCCCCATTTCATGTGTCCCCACAAATAATTTAAGAAAAGGGTCCCATTGGTGAAATGGGTTTTTGCTATCCCATGATTCCTTGGGAGATGAAAATTTATGGTATGTAACAACACTATATTCTCTTTTCATGCTCCATTCTATGGAAAAATCAAGACCTCTAACTAAAATCCCACTTTGGTTTCTAGTCGCACATGGGAGATACACCTACATACTAGTGTACACTGTATACTATGTAAAGTCACAACACACGAGATAGATGGTGGAAATAAATGAGGCCAAAATTAAGGCATTGGAGAATTTATTGAGGGCTCGAGATGACAAATTGCAATCCAAGGACAATCAAATTCATTCTCAGCATTTAGAACTCATGACAAACAAAGTTTTCATGAGTTCTATGGTCTTCTAGACTCACAAAATCTTGGCCCTAGAGTAAAAATTTAGAGCATTTATACCTCAATTGGTTCACCTATCCTCCCAAACTCTTGCTTCTCCTACTCTCGATATTCTCTTGCTCAATATCCTTAAGAAAAACTTGGAGGTAACCATAATAGAGAATAATGATCAGCATCGAGAATATTCTCCACCACCACATCAACACATTGGGCAAGAGTTGTTGGCCAACTCAACAAAGGATAAAGCATTGGGTGAGTGACTTTTCTTCTTCTATTTTATTGAATATTTTATATAAATTTCTTATTTTTATGAATATATTGTATGATTATGTATCTAGGCTATCTAAAACTATGATATGCTAGGAATATCATCGAATTTAGTAGGAACATTTATAATATGCACTATTCTAATTTTTTAGGGAAGGAAGTGTATTTTGTTATATTTTTGCAATCATCCTTTGTTGTAGTTTTTTTAATAATATAATTGTTTCCCAATTTCGGTTAAACAATTAGTCATTTCAGGGTTTTTCCTGTAATGACAACATCAATTTTAGAGAAATTCTATTTTGATAAAGTGTCTGTTCTTGCACAAAATTAGTCTTACTAGATGCAGAGTGGTGGTGACATTTCTTAATTTTGGTTATAATAGCCGATTAGAGAAGTAGCATGGAAATTATGATTATTTTAAATTTGTTGCCTCAAAATGTTAGATGCTTAAAGGAACTCCATTGAAAAGTAAGTTATTTTTTTCAAAACCATAGTTCTATTTGTGGATTTTTTCCAAGAAAGATGTTTTCTATAGGAAAAGCTGATGGTATTAATATTAGCTGATTCATAAATTTAATAATGAAGAGAATCTAATCACACGACCATATAGTCTATACTTAAATTTAGGAGACAATATTATTATATGAAGTAATTCACTTAACGTTGAGGGGACATGGAGCCTTTCAAATGAAGAATAAGATAAAATATTTTTATATAGATGGTCTCATGCCATGAAGAAAGAGAGAATCTAATAAATGTTTACCTTCAAGTGAACACTTCCTATTATGTCTTCAATAGGGAAAACAATAGTATTTCCATGAAGTCTAGTTGCAAACATAATTTCATCAATGTTTAGTACTTGGTTAAAACATTGCAAGCCCCCACAAAGCAAATTCAAAGCACACAAGTGAAGGGTGAAAATTTTCAAATTTTTGCAAATCTAAATATTATTATGGATACATATGTGTTGTATTCAAATGTTCATACTATAGAGATGGGTAGATATAATTTTAGAATATCCTTGGATGGAATCAATTGCCATAGCTAAGATTAATGTGCAAAATAAGTTTATGTAACTTTAATGCAAACAAAATAACATTACATACATGATAATTCTCTTACTAAACAATAAGGACCTAAACGTGAAATAAAGTCTTTGCAAATTACTAATTGTAATATATAACAAAATATTAACTATTTTAAAGTTTAAGGTTGAAAAATAAAAATAAGTTATAAAATCACATAATGAAAATCCCAATGAAGGGCACAAAAATCGAGAAGAAAATAAGGAGCTAGATGAGTCACATGTTGACAAGTAAAAAAGCAAAGAACCAATAGATAAGGTTGTTGTATGTCCGCACCCATATCCTTAAGAGAAATAACAATCATCAAGGAAAGGGCATGAGCATCATCAACCTTATTGTGGGCCAACATGGAACTTGAATGACACCTAGTTTGGAGGTAGATGACGAGCTAAAACCAATGTATGGAGATATCATGGTAATACAATGACAACATGGAACCAATGGAGCAACCATAATCAATATTGACGTGGAAAAGGGACAAGTGGATCCTATGTCCACATTTTGTTGGGATGTATGTATGATCATGCTTGATACCAATTAACTGCATTGCTTAGCATATCATATTATATAACCACTCATGTTCCAATGATGTAACATGAGAAGAGGGGTGGAACGTAATGTACCTAGGAAAGATAATATGGGGAACCTAAGGAGGTGCCTAAGGGGGATAATGAATAAGTGTGGCCATAATCATTGAATAGGTCCACTACATAAAATAAAATAATATCATAATGAGGGGTAGTTGTCGATCCCTATAAATACTAAATAAAAGTATAAATACACATGACTAACATTGCATTGAAATATGTGGAATGCTATTTATTTGTTTTGTAGCAAGCATTGATTGTGCAGTGACTATTGCTATATGGAGTATTTGATAGTTTTACTTTAACTTAAGGGTTCTCTCTATATTTTTGTGTTTTTTACTATGGAGTTTCATATGAGTATTTACAAATTTAAAGGGTTTTTTAATATTTTATTTATCAACATTTACTGTAAAATTGAAAAAAATAACCTAACCTTACCTCCCATCTATAATTTGACCATTCATTTAGGGTTTGGCACATATATTGTGACCCTAAAAGTGCCCAACAAATGCTTGATAATTTAAATAAACCACACGATTCATCTTCACATAATCCTCTAATTGAACCTAACTTATACGGTGCCTTCAATTTGGACTACTTATTTTCCATCCTCCTACACCACCATTAAAAAAAAAAAAAGTTTGGAGAATTCAAATCTGCATTCCAATCTTGAATTTGCTTCAAAGAATAGGTATTTATCGACACCTTCCTTTAAGATCCCTCCTTCTACCAATACGACCAAATACCTTTCCACTAGATATTCCTTTATATAAAATAATATTGCTTCACATTAAAAAAAAAAAAACTAAGTATAAGAAATAAAACAAAACCATAAGAGTGAAAGAACAAAAAAATGTTTAGTTTTCTTTTGTAGATCCAAATGACTATAAAGTTGAATTATCTACACTTTTATGATCCCTTCACCCATCCTTTCTAACCTACCCAATAGTCCTCGATCATTTATTAAACCCCAGTCCACTCGCCATAGACCCTCCCCTTCCACCCTAGCTAACTAAAGTTTGAGCCGTGGATCAAAATGCTCACATCCTTTCAAAAATGGGAATATTTTGGAAAACATAATATTTCTCCATTATGCCTTTTTATAATCCACAATTTCATCATAACACATATCAACAAAATTCTAAAAACTTAACATAAACCCTCATTGCCATGTTACTATAACTACATATTTATTATAAATAACTTATTTAATTTAATGATTTTATATATCTTATTTGATATATATTTGTAGTTATAGTTTTGTATGTAATATAAACTTAGTCCAAAAGAAATTATTTCTATTGGAAGGAGAGGGATTGTTGTTATATTTATAAAAGTTTGGGAAAAACTCTAGATTAAAAATAACATGGTTTTCTACACAATTATTACCATTATTATGCATGAATGTTTAACTATGATGTTATTGATGGAGGAATTTTGACATTGCCTTGTGGTTTGTATATTTATATTGCATGGACATAAACTAATTTATGAGTGAATATGATTGGTTGAAACGTGAAACTTCATTTTTTTTTCAGCAAGAAAAATACTTCTGGTTTATATAATGTACTAGGGCATGTCACTTATAGTAGTCAAAGTACTTAAAATAGTTCCAATTACATTTTCACTTGTTAATTCAAAATCAAAATATTGATTCTTACAGCAGTTCTAGACCTTTACATTTAATAAGTTGAGAATCTTCTTTCAATTGTTCTTTCCAAAATGGATCAAAAAAAATGATAGAAAAAACATTTATACTATCCCTGCACAGTCCATTTCACTATGACACCCGCTTGCTTATAGATTTCTTTCCTTCCTGTTCCTGTAAAAACATGCATCGTGAGCCTTAACTAAAATTTACCATAACTACTGCTCTAGGTCCAAAAAAGTTGTATAACACATAGTGCATTTCCCCAAATCTGCCATTCAATCCTCTTTTGGATAATCTATATGCTTCGTTGTTTTTTTCTCTGTATACATGGAAGAAAGTTATAGAGGTGAAATTCCATTTTAATGCATGAATCCGCTCCAACCATTGTGCAATATTACCTAGATTTAATTGAGTTCCCTTATTCATATGTTCAGTAATGACTTTTGAGTCTCCAAATACCCAAAGCTCCTCCAGATAGAGTTGGTTGAAAAACCATAAAAATCCCCACAATGCTAGGATTTCTGCCCTCATGTTAGTTCCTCTTCCCCCGTTACAATAAATTTTATAGTGACAATCTGGAGATAACATGATCCAGGCATGACACCCACAACTCTGTCTTTGTAAAGCGTCATCAAAGAAGCTGGCTGGATAGTGTATTTCAAAGGGCCGTAATCTCTTCGATGCATCGCATGGGGGCTTCTACTTTAACTTAATCATTTCCAAACTTCATATTTAGTTGGGTTTGTCAATAATGCATGTATCCTTTGTATCATTCACCAATGTATGCATATATTAGGGTAGTACTACATATTTACAAGAAATGGTTGGAAGATGTATTTATCTATCATGGATATAGATATAAAAAATTAAACGTTTTGTTTATAGTTGGAAACCAATATTATTTGGAAGATGATAATAATGGAAATTGATTCAAATTGCCATCAAATTGGATATTTAATTGTTCATTTAAAATAAAATAATTTTTTGTTCTTTTTTGAATTGTCTAGGGCTTCATAAAAAAATGAGGCACTAATTAAAAATATTTAAAACCAAAGGTATGTATACTACCTTTTTTGTTTTCTTCGTTGTCTATGCATGGTCGAACACTTCTTTCGTCGAGCTTTGGAGTCGTTGTCAGCACCTTGTTGGGCTCATGACTCGTTCTTATCGTCTGGGAATTTGCCACCGTTGTTAGGTCCACGATTGCGGTTGTTGGCGTATATGTCGGCCTCTCCATGATTGTGTGACTCATTTCTTCTAGTAGTCCATAGATGGGATCATTTTTGTGGCTACTGGGTCGGCATGTGATCCGTCACAGGATTTCATCCTCAGTAGTTATCTAGGGTTTCGCCCTATGTTTTTCCCTGTGTGTATTTCGATTACAGGCCTTTAGGGTTTTGTTAAAGCTTCTCAGACGGCTTTTTTTTTACACATATTATAATGCATGCAACTTATATTGGTATTTTTATAATGACCTTTTCAAGGTTTATTATTGGTGTGCCTGCATGTCCATGATTTTTTTTTTTACAAATTTTTGGCATAGGGATTTTGGCCCATAGGGTTTCAGTTTAATGTATCTGAAATGCACTTTGAAAATATACAAAATGTAATTTTTATTTCTTTGATGAATACAAATTACAATTTTTTTTAGCACGAAAAAAGTGCTATAATTTTATTGTTGTTAATTTAACGAGATTTATTATTGTTGAATAATAATAATAACTTTCTATGTGGAATTGTGAGGTACTCCATAATTTCAACCATACCTTGTCACCAACTTAAAAATTTCGTGGAACACAACATTGATCATGTCATTTATTTTACTTGATGTTCAAGTTGAATTGTTTTTGGAATGTAGACCATTACTGATAGTGGTTATTCTATAACTTTACTAGTGTTTGCATGAATTGAAAATGCCTATAGTTAGTGTGGATAATCATCTCCTTCTCTATAATATAATGCTTCCACTGTTGGAATGCTTGCACAATGGAGTACATCTCCTTGTCATAAGTAAGGTATCTCTAGATAGTCTCAAAGATAATTTCACTATGATAGGCCACTGTATGTCCTTAATAAGTGAGAAATACACCAATAGCATAGTAAAAGACACCTTTATAAATATCAAATGGTTGTTGTAGGTCTAGAAGGGTGAGGGTTAGTGTAGAGTCAAGGTGGTCTTTCAAATCCTTGAATTCTTGTTATTTTGATTCAAACCAGGAAAAAGATACTTTATTTCCACCCCTAGTCACTTGACTTAAGGGACAAGTGATATGAGAGAAACCCAATATGAACCTTCAATAGAAGTTAACGATACCCAAGACACCACAGGGATCTCTTAGGGTCATCAGGGCTAGCTAATTCCGAATGACTTGAATCTTGGTTGGGACCACATGCACCACATGTTCATCCATGATGTATCCCAAATATTGAATTCCTTGCATTCCAAATTATGATTTATCTAGATAAGCATACAAATTGTGTTGTCAGAGGGTGCTCAGGATCTACTGAATGTGTTGCAAATGTTCTTCCCAAATTTTGGTGAAGATGAGGATTTAATCCAAATATCAACCACAAAAGAGTTCGTGAATGACTACAATAGTACATTTGGCGGAAATTCCGACACTTGGTTCCGACACTTTTGACCAAATGTCGGAAATTTCCCCAAATTTTTTCAATCCTACCCGAAACCGTCGCTATATCGACGTCTAGAGAAACATGTCTCAATACCGACACTTAGATAAAGTGTCGCATTTGTGACATTTGGAGGAAGACGTCACAATTGCGACAATATGCCCCAAAGCATCGCTATTGAGACGGTTGCCTCCAAACGTCGCAATTGTGACACAATGTCTAAGTGTCGCAATTGCGACGTTTGGAGGCAGCCGTCGCAATAACGACGCTTTGTTTGCGACACAATGTCTAAGTGTCGCAATTGCGATGTTTGGAGGCAGCCGTCACAATAGCAACGCTCTGGCCGCCGTCGGTATAACAACACTTATATGCAATAAACGACAGTTATATGCCTTTGCAAAAATGGTCGGCTTACAGAGCAGCACGAGGAGTAGTTAATGGAGGCACCTTTGCGATTGCGCATAATTTGGAGAGAAAATAGTAATAATGAGAGAGGCTCCTTTAATTGCGTCTTTGATTTGTGAAGGTATGGATTGTCCAGCCTGCAATTCTATGCTGTCGAGAAAGACTCGCAATCCTCTAGAAACAAGACTATTGTGAAGATTCCTGGCGAAGAAACGGACATCGGGTTCACGACTGTTGATGAACACATCGTAGTCCGACGAAGAAGGCACCAAGGAGGGTATTCTCAGTGAATGAGGGATGTTGAAATATTAATTTCAACTACCCTGTCCTTTGGCCGCTTTCTAAATCTATTTGAATGGCTCTGTGAAACAGCCGCTTTCTAAAACTGATGAACAATCAATTTTGGTTTTGAAATCACAATCCCTGCACACTTAAAAATAGAGCGCTGCATTGTTTTGGAAATAGAGCAATTTAATAGTAAACGCGGGAGATTTTAATTCAGAAGAACGTGGTCCCATAGAACACAGACCAAATCATCCATCCACGTGGAAGCAGGCGATTCGATCGCGTTATTTTTTGGCCTGCCTGCATTGTGGAATTCCGGACCCAAAACATTATAGGGTGGAATTAATTTGATTTTCGCGTCACAGTTTTCCTCCGTACGCAAAGCCAAAAAACGGACCCGAATTTTTATATGGCGTTTTCTATGAAGTTTTCACATCACAAATTAGGGTGACATCAGCAGGCTATTTTGGAACGCGAATTTGTGATTGAAATCAGGTTTATTTTTTTTGAAGTCCAGACGTATGATATAGTTTTATTAATATTTTGTTATAAGTTTTGTTTCACCACCCGATAGTTATTTAAACCATTGACTCATATATAACATATGCGCAAATATTTCACTTTGGGCATTTGTAATGTGGGCCCCGAATACTTTAAATAGGTACATATACATTAGACAGTTTAAAAGTTTTGAGGATTGCACCCCCGGTGCAATTGTTTGTTTATAAGATTATATGATACATGTGAGATAAAGGTTTATTATTTATCATATGTAAATAAATTTTATCAATATTGTACATTTACACTTTTATGAGGTGATGCTATAAGTAAATTCATAAATATCTCTTTTTAATCCTCATTTTACTCCATGAATATGTTTGGAAATGAAATTTCAATAGATTAATTTTCTCCTAACCTATTTATCATCAATATTGTACATTTACATTCTTAATTATGAGATGATGTTATAGGTAAATCCATGAATATCTCCTTTTAATCTTCATTTTACTCCATAAATATGTTTGGAAATGAAATTTCAATAGATTAATTTTCTTGCTATTATATGTTTTACGAAGATATGGTAAGGAATTCTCTCTTGTTCTTCTTAGAAATAATTATATATAATTTTTTTTTCTTTTCAAAATAGATTAAAAAAATTATATGAGAAAAATTATTAATTCATCAATATGTGTGTGTGTGTGTTGTGAGGAATAATTTCATAGTTCAACTTAATGGTTCATTATATAATCATGTGATCATCACCAATGATATATCTTAAAAAGAAACTGAAAAGCCATGTGTACAAAATCAATGTATACTCTAGAGAGTGGTTCTCATATCACTATGTAAATTTTTGTATGCTACTTCAACAAAATTATAAGATAAACTGTAATACACATCATATATGCACCATAACAATTGGTGCAAGGTAAAACCCACCTGCCACACCTTTGTACTCGATCCAATTTTCTCTGTCAACTCTTCTAGCTGTGGGAGTTTCCTCCAAGGATCATAATACCCCCAAGGCCTGTTATCACCCTAGTAATTCTCAGGTTGTGGGATAGGGATTTTTGTAATTAAGAACACCAGGGGTAACCAAGAACCGCTTTGGGAATTCAAGATCTAGCCTTCTTGAACTCCAGAGAGGGATTTCTCCATATGATTTAGCTTTTTTTTAGTAACATATATTAGGCTAGCTATGATTGTGTATTTGGGTTTGATTTTAAAATATTGGTGGGTGATCCGAATGGGAAATGGCATCAACTCATGGTATTCATCTACCCATGTTATCCATCCACCCATGGAATTTACCCATGGTATTGTAAATGTCATCGACCCATGGTATTCATCCACCCATAATATTTATTCACCCATGGTATTATAAGTGACCCATGGTATGTATCCACCCATGGTATTCATCCACACATAGAATTTAACCATGGTATTGTAAGTGATATGTACCCATGGTATTGGCCCATGGTATCCACCTATGGTATTGTATCTCAAAAAAGGCTATAAATAACAAGCTTCACTTTGTAAAAGGAAAGATTGTCCGCCACAATGTAGCTTCTACAGTTATTCTCTGTTTTAATAAAACAAGTTTCTTTGTGGTTTTATAATGATCCGAATGGAAAATGGCATCAACTCATGGTATTCATCTACCCATGTTATCCATCCACCCATGGAATTTACCCATGGTATTGTAAATGGAATCAACCCATGGTATTCATCCACCCATGATATTTATTCACCCATGGTATTATAAGTGACCCATGGTATGTATCCACCCATGGTATTCATCCACACATAGAATTTACCCATGGTATTGTAAGTGATATGTACCCATGGTATTGGCCCATGGTATTGTATCTCAAAAAAGGCTATAAATAACAAGCCTCACTTTGTAAAAGGACAGATTGTTCGCCACAATGTAGCTTCTATAGTTATTCTCTATTTTAATAAAACAAGTTTCTTTGTGGTTTTTTTTTTTTTTAATTTATTTATTTATTTATTTATTTTTTCTGGCATTATAATTTTGCAGATATTGTCATATCCATTTCAATTTTCTTAGATCTTGGGGGCCTCCCTCAAAGATCCAGATCAGTGGTATCATATTCAGGTTACGCCTCCATGGGAATGAGGGTTTGAAACATATTTCAGTTTCAATTTTTTGCAACAATCTTCAGCAAAATCCATGAATTTTTTTGGGCGGCGAGTTTTCAGATCAGATATGAAAATTTTGGTGAAAAATTTACAAAAAAAAAAATACCAGATCTAGATTCCTTGCAAAAAAATACTCAAATTAAAAAAAAAAATCGGCCAAATTGGAGTTCGGATGAGGGAGATATCGCTGATTCAAAATCAACAATGTTGAAGCAATTTTTCTGACTACAATTCATGGACGGCGGCTCTCCTGTCACTTTTCGCAATTTTTAGTGCACAATTTCAGAAGAATGGATATAAATCTGAGATCCTCTTGAAAAATCACCCAATTTCAAAAAAAAAAATTGGTCGAATCGGAGTCCGGATGTGGGAGTTATCGTTGATTTAAAATCAACTATTTTTTCAGAAATTTTGTGACGACGAGACAGATCCAGCGCGAATCTGAGAGTCTAGAGTCTCCAGATAGTGGTTTCAAACACATGAGAAGATGCAGAATAATCATTCCATTTTCAAAAACAGGTTTTAATAAATATTCTGAGTTATATTGACTGAGTTATGCTCATTTTAAATATGGAGCAGCATTCGGAGCGGGTTCCCTTTGGAGACGTGCCCTCCCACCCCGCTTTAGTAGGCACCTGCATCACATTCATCAGTTTCATCATAGCAGCGTTCGGCTTGGGTTATTTGGAGACATGCCCTCCCACCCCAAGCTATGTAGGCACCTGCTACTTCATCAACAATCAGCATCACAGTTATGGGTCAACTGCACAAAATCATTTTCATCGAAGTCCATTTGCTAGGCCGCACATTGTTAGTCACACAATTGGTCATAAGCATTACAGGGTATCTCTATCCTCGGATCTTCATTTGTCATGGTTTTTGTTCATCCACAAACCCACACTTCATTGAAGTCCATTTACTAGGCCGCACACTATCAATATCATAGTTGGTCACAAGCATTACAAGGCATCTTTATCCTCAGATCTTCGTTCATCACTGTTATGGGTTAACTACACAAAACCCTTCTCTTTAGTGGCTCTTCATATTCAACAAAGGCTTCTCAGGAGGGAACTTCACGCAATGGGGACCATTGCTTCTTAAGGAGGGAGGAATGATCCGAATGGAAAATGGCATCAACTCATGGTATTCATCTACTCATGTTATCCATCCACCCATGGAATTTATCCATGGTATTGTAAATGGCATCGACCCATGGTATTCATCCACCCATGATATTTATTCACCCATGGTATTATAAGTGACCCATGGTATGTATCCACCCATGGTATTCATCCACACATGGGATTTACCCATGGTATTGTAAGTGGTATCTACCCATGGTATTGGCCCATGGTATCCACATATGGTATTGTATCTCAAAAAAGGCTATAAATAACAAGCCTCACTTTGTAAAAGGAAAAATTTTCCACCACAATGTAGCTTCTACAGTTATTCTCTATTTTAATAAAACAAGTTTCTTTGTGGTTTTATTTTCTTTGTGTTCTCTCTCTTTTTTTTTTTTTTTTTTTTTTCTGGCATTCTAATTTTGCAGATCTTGTCAGATCCATTTCAATTTTATTAGATCTTGGGGGCCTCCCTCCAAGATCCGGATCAGTGGGAATAAAGATATTTCAAGGTAAACCAGAAGGATCTACCAGAATATTGGGCAATGGACTCAACTCTCTAGGCAAGCAGAACTAAGAAATAAGGCTCAGAGATGCAAATGTGCTAAGGGCAAGATAGGTGACCTTCTAAGGCTATGTATAGGCTTGATTTGATGGATTGGATGGAATCTGAGCAAAAGGGCACTTAAGAATCCTTAAGCTACAGATAAGAATATTGAAGAAGGGGATCTAACTGGGAACCGTAGAACTGCCCATAAGGTTTTACGAACAGGCTATTACTGGCCTACCATCTTTAAGGATGCCAAAAAATTCGTGCAGGCCTGTGATAGCTGCCAAAGGGCAGGACGCCCTGGGCAGTCTGATGAAATTCCTTTGAACCCTCAACTAGTGATTGAACCATTTGAACGCTAGGCACTTGATTTTGTTGGCCCTATTAGTCCTCCCTCAAACCAAAAAACATACATCCTAGTTGCAACCGAATATGTCACTAAGTGGGTCGAAGTAGAGGCAGTTTCAAAAGCTACAGAGGACTCTGTAGTACAGTTTCTTTTCCAAATCTTTGTGCGCTATGGTCTCCCAAGGGACATAATCACAGATGGAGGACCACAATTTTTAGGTAATAAATTAGCTGAAACATTGCAAAACTACCACATTCAACACAAGATTACAACTCCATATCACCCACAGGCCAATGGCCAAGTAGAGAGCACGAACAAAGTAGAAAACATTAAAATGCCAACAAGTTTCGAAACAGGGAGATTATTATCACTAATCCTGTTTAATTTTTCCTTAGTTGATCATTATAGACTAGAAAAACATAATATGAATGAATGTAAACTTTAAAGAAATACACTGAAAACAAGGAAAGAAATGAGACTTATCTTGTCACCACAAGAATCCTTAGCTATGATGTCTCTGATCTCTTTCCAGTCTGTTGCTTTCACTAATTGACTCACCAACTTCAATATAACCAACAAATAAGACTATAGTTGTCTTGAGAAATTTTATTCACACTGAATACTTCGAATTGTGAAGTATTTATACAAAAAAATGTTTACAAAATATCTCAGGAATTGAGATAATGTTTTAATAAAAAATAGGAAAGAAAACTTAAAAAGAGGGACAGTTGCAAAACAGTTTGCAAGTTGTTACCTTTTTACAAGCAAAAATAGAACTGATTATTCTAATTTGAACTGATTGTTGTTGTGCACTTTAACCCTGTATTTTTACCATTTGAGGTAATAGTAAAAAATGAATTTCAAAGTGAATTTCCTATTTTTTTATCCATTAAATTCACAGCAGATCTGTGAATTCTTGCCACTTTTCTGCAGAGGGGATCTTCATAGTCTTCAATTTTCTGTAAATTTCATCTGCCTCTGTATACTTGACAAAGTTAGGCTTGATAGTGAACATATGCCTGATCTCATTATCTAAAAAGAACAGATTTTCAAAATACTGAAGAAGTATTCTGCCTGTGATCCTTGAGGCAGTTATTGTCTGGCTTGCTCTTTTGCATGATTTCTGATTTTTAGATCATAATATTTCCGAGGCATTAACTTGTCATTCAATGCGTGAATATTAGGCAAACCTGCTTCTGACAATTTTTTGTATTGGGCTAAAAATCTTGAGATGGATAAATTCATGTCTTTACACCGGTCCTCTAGATTACTCATTATGTTTCTTCTGTTCAGGACCTTTTTTATTTGAAGAATGGTTTCTGCTCTATCAACAATTTTCAATTCTTCCAACTCTTCCCTGGTTTTATTGTTTAAAAAAGCTATGAGTTGGATTGCTTGGGCTGGTTTTTTGTCAATTTCCCTCTTAGTCTTGTCAATCTCTGCACTAGCAACTTGAAGTAACTCCCTCTGTTCATAAATTATCCGAATTGAAGGCCATTGAGAATGAATGCCTTCAATAATTTTGGTCCATAAATGATTTTTATATAGGCCACTTGATCTGTAAGATTTACTTGTGCTTGCAGAATCTTTACCTGTTCTTGTAGTCGATCAGCCCTTTGCTCATGTCCTCTAGAAGTAATCAAGGCATCATTTTTGGAATTTTCTAAATTTTTAATAGTGCCTTTCAAACTAAGAATCTCTTTATCTTGGTCTTGTAGTGTGCTCCTCTGTGAGGATGAATAGGAAGAGGCAGAGATTAGAGAAGTAATTGGCACTGTAGTTGTCAGTACTCCTTTCGGTGCCAAGTGTTCTGCCAAAGTAGATGCTATAGCAGTGTTTACAGTGGGGATTACTGTAGGAATGACCATTGGTTGTGCTTTTCTTAGTTCTTCATTCTCTTTCGTTAGAGCTTCTATTTGAATTTCCATTGTTTTTATCTGATCTGTCATTTTATGTACAAGCTGCTTTAAATCATCGTTCTCTGTTTTTTGTTGTAGAATTTATTTTGCTTGAGAGTTTTTACTCTGAGGCAACTTCAACTGTTTTCTAAGAGCAGCTATATCCTCATTTTCTGTTTAATTAAGACTTTTTCCCCGTCAATGTTGGCTGGGTCACCCCCTGCTTCAATCACTATATCTTCTAGTGCTTTTATTCTTAAATTATTAGCATGTAGTGAGGCGTTGTCCAACTTCATTTGATTTTGCAGGTTGAGCACTTTTTTCTCAAGCCTAATTGATTTCATAGTTTTACTGACAATTTTGGAATATATCATTTCAGTATTGCTCCTATGAAATTCAATTTGATCTAATTCATGAATGGCATCTGCATCCAGTTCAAGATCTTTTTTGGAATAATCTGCCACTGATTTTGGCTCAGCCACTGTAGGCTTCAAGAATGACATTACCAATTTATTGGATGAATAGTCAAATGCTGAAAGAAGCCTGTCTTTGTTTCCAGGATTTTCCTTAAGAAATCTAGAATGAGCTTGATTCTTGAGCTCTTCATTCTTCTCTTTAATCTGTCTGAATCTGATCTGAATCTCTGACTCTGTATTGTCAATTTCCTGAGAAGAAGGAGGCAAATCAACAGTAGCCTAGTTTTCCTTCATGATTGTATCTTTTCCCTGTGTTCCAATTTTTACATTTTGAAGCTCTTTTAATTTTTGAGTGACTATTCTTGTTTCTTCATCATCTATATCAATATTTACAGCCTTATCCTTTTCTTCTTCTGTTGAATTTCTTCTTTTACTATAAGGAGTTCTGAATTTTATGTCCTCAATAGTCTTAGCTATGAAAATATCTCCTTCTCTGTCTCTTTTATGTACATTATCAGTATCTTCGCTTGTAGAAGCCACCTGTACTGTCTGTTCAATCTGTTTGCCTTTGCCATTGTCTACCTGTATTACTTTTACTGCCTGTGAATCATCATCAGATAGGGTGTTTGGCTCCCATTCAATTTTATTTACATATCTTTCAATATGGGGCTTAGGATCATGCAAGTAAACAGGCAACTTGGCCCCGCCACCTCAATACCTTGTGGGTCATACTTCCCTGTAAAACTACATGGGAACTTATACTCTTTAAGTTTGACATTTATCTCATTGGCAGCTTCTCTGTTATTCACAATGAATGGCCCAATTTGATTTTTCAGCTTAAATTGGGTCTTTTTCTTGAAAGCTATGAAGTGGATTTCATCTACATTCAATAGTTGTCTCAGATATTCTAAAGCAAATATTATTGTAGTTACAAATCTGGGTAACTTATATGGGGCCAGGGATGAGCCATACACTCTGATTTCTGTATGATTTTTATATAAATACCAATCTCCAGTTTTGTAGCTCTCTGATAACTGCAGAATTCTTCTTGTCTCATCATTTATCCTAGTGATCTCCTCTTTTTCCAAGAGATACATAGCAGGGGCTATAAATGAGTCATTGAAATCTGTAAAACTATACTTTCTATTCCATTTCCTTAGAATAGATGACCAAAATACTAATGATAGAACTTTTCCTTCTACATCCACTTTCTCACATTCAATTGGAAACTTATCTGTTTGATAATATAGGAAGAGGTGGAGTAGATAA
Source organism: Pinus albicaulis (assembly GCA_034641835.2). NCBI lineage: Eukaryota > Viridiplantae > Streptophyta > Pinopsida > Pinales > Pinaceae > Pinus > Pinus albicaulis. The sequence continues at coordinate 153,912,309 of CM076577.1, read as the reverse complement.
GAGGAGTATCTGAAAACTCCTTCTTCTGGTAATCTGGATAATTGATAATGCATACTTTCAGCAATAAATCTAGCAAAATTGAACTGAATGGATGGTGATTGACCAGGGCTTAGAGTTGACAAAAAACCTAGGATAGTCACATCAGTGATTTCATCACTGGCGTATCCTAGTATGAAGGAGAGCATTGAGACAATCTGTCTAGTTTCATCTGGGAAATCAACGGTGTCGAAAAGAGGATTTAACTTAGGAATATCAACTTGATTTGGACAAAAATTCTGGTATATTTTGAATCTAGTATTGAACTCCAAGTCAAGATATAGTTGGGTTAAATCTTCTATTGATAGGGAAGCAGAATTGGGGTCATGATTCATTTGCAGCATGGAATTTATCGACTCTTCGGTGATGTAAAACATGATATCTTTTTCTTTGTTTACAATACATCTTTGTTCTGGCATATAATAGGCTTGGCATAATTTGATAAAGTCAGGAACAAAATGAGTGAGAGGGACAATATATCTAGGCAGATTGGATTCCCAAATTGGAATATCTTTGTCACTCTTTTCCACTGATTTGCCATAGCACCAATTATAGACATCAAACAGGTTAAATTCTACATTAGGGTCTAGTATTCTATAGTCCAGATCAACTAAAGGGCTGTTCTCTGGAGAAATGACTGGAGGCTGGACTGGTCTGACCACTTCTGTAGAATCAGCCGTGAGTACAGGAGTTGGTTTGTCGATTTTGAAGGACATAGGCTTAGGAATATTTGTAGAAGACTTCTTTTGAGATTTTGGGCCTCCATTCTTGGGGGTTACCTATTTCTTGGTCATTTTTAATAATGAACGAAGCAAGCTTAAACGGTTTGCTAAGTTCCTTTACGAGAAACAGGGGTTTCTTGGCGAATTTATACTGAAAATGGGGTTTCTGAGCAGGGTTTTTAGGAAATTCAAGGAATTTAAAGCTCAGAACGTGTATTTAAAATCAATTTCAATAGCAAAACAGACCAGGGTATGGAAAAAACTGCGAGAAAGGGAAATTAGGGATTCTAGGGAAATTTTGACAGAGTTTCCCCTGAAAAATGGACACTTTTTGGCAGTAACTTTGGTAATTATTTGAAATCGACAGGAATTTTGAAATCTCAGAGGGCAACTTCGAAGAAAAGTACCTGGAGAACCAGCGGAATTTGGTTGAAGACGTTGCAGAGGTGCTCAGTCTTCAATTTTTTGAAAATGGCTTCGCAGAGGAAAATGTAGTACTTTGTAATGGAAATTTAGGGCAATGGGCGTCGAAAAATGGTACTGGTAGGTTGAAAATGGCTCTGCAAAGTTTCTTAGGGTTCAAACGGTGTGATTTTGAGGAAAAACGGTTCTGCAATGTTTTTACAGGTTTAAAGCAAAAAGGTGAAAATTTGAATGAAAAATATAATTCTAATGTATTAAACGATGGTATAACCATAGTTAAATGACATTAAACTCGGGTTAAACGGGTGAGGTTTAGGGAATACCGCCAGTTGTATTCGCGAGGGTAAATGGTGGTAAGCGGAAATTAGCTTTTCGAACGCGATACAACGTGGTGGCGACACGTAAGCGCGGGTGGTTTGGAAAAACCACCCATTTCGCGCGGCTTTGCCAAAACATCAAACGATTACTTTATGAGCACGAAAATGTATTAGCGCCATCAGATCTGGATTCAACGAGCGAACGGCCACGATCAAAAGGAAAGGTGCGGGGAAAAGGTAAGTTATCGGGTTCACTTTGGGCCATTGATCTTGGGAAACCGTCGCTATACCGACATTTAGAGAAAAGTGTCGCAATACCGACACTTAGAAAAAGTGTTGCAATTGTGACACATGTCCCAAAGCACGCTAGACGCGCTCGTTGAGAATGCAGCAAGATGATGGAGCTTAGTGAAATGAAGTCGCCTTCACTAAGTGGGCCCGCAGGCAAATTCTGGCGCAAAGTCTATTTTTAGACTATAATTTTTTTTTTTTTTCAAAATAGATTAAAAAAATTATATGAGAAAAATTATTAATTCATCAATATGTGTGTGTTGTGAGGAATAATTTCATAGTTCAACTTAATGGTTCATTATATAATCATGTGAGCATCACCAATGATATATCTTAAAAAGAAACTGAAAAATCCATGTGTACAAAATCGATGTATACTCTAGAGAGTGGTTCTCATATCACTATGTAAATTGTTGTATGCTACTTCAACAAAATTATAAGATAAACTGTAATACACATCATATATGCACCATAACAATTGCCATACAACTAATTTGTTTTAGGATACATGTGGTATTCTAGGGGTAAATTCTATATGATGTGTATATCAATCTATTAGGTGTTGGTAAGTTGTGAGTATCTAAGAAATGATAAGGAATATCCATACATCATGATCTTGTAATGTGATTATAAATTGTGTCTATAATTTCCATAAAATGTATAAATGATTTGTTTAAAAAAAATCAACACAATTAACCCTAAACAATGCTCATGATGTGGAATGTCATTGGCGAAACCAAAATGATGGTCACATGTCCCATTTCTATGGTAATGGTGATCATATATATGTTGTAGCGACACTTGATGAGTAATTAAATAAATCTCGGAGTGTGACTCATTGTGCCATATTTTTTTAAAGCATGATTTGTTTTCCTAGTTTTTACTAATTTGTTAACATATTTTATTCATTTGGAAAGCTAATTAATGATGATTTAAGTAATTAGGACCTAATGAGAGATCATCTTCACATATTCACTGAAATATATTTGGTAATTGTAGTCACCATATGAACCACACATGCATGCTACTTAAGAAAAATTGAAATATAAACTATAATACACATCTTATATCTGCCACAACAATTGTCATACAACTTATTTACTTCTAGATACATATGAAATACTTCAGGTAAATGCCATATTATGTGTATACCAATATAGTAGGTGTTGGTAAGTTATGAGTATCTAAGAAATGATAGGGTATCCACACATTAGTAGTGCCCTGGTGAATTTTTTGCATAATTTTCTATTTGTTGTAATTTTGTTGCCTGGATTTGTTATAGATTTCAAATAATATATACAATTATCTACCAATTTTTCTTTATAAAGAAGAAGTACAATAAGTAGTCACCTAAAAGTGAGTCATGTGAAAATATTGGTAACATGAGTACCCTGGTAAGCTGTAAATGAAAAGTGAATAACCTCCACTCACCAACAAGTGGCAGGCAGGGTTGGAATTTGGATTTCTCTTTACCCGTCACACAATTTTTTTTGACGTTTTGGTCATTATTTTTCTAGTCAATAAATGTTACGTTTAAAATTTTTCACTTCATTAATGATGTTCTCGTAATAAATTAACCCTTCACCAATAAAAGTTTGATTAAAAAAATTGAACGCTCTTCCATTTTCTTTGGATTTTGGAGTGTGATATATCTGTGTCATGGATTTTTAATACCTAAAGTTTCAAGAGAAATAACTGATTCTTGTCAAACTAATATTTCCTCAATATATGCTATGATCTACTAAAAATTACTTCAAAAATCAAGTAACCTTCCAATATAAAGAAAAAACATGAACGAGCTTTCCCTAAATTGCAATAAATTTATGTTTATTATTAATATTGCATAATCTGTCTTATAAAAATTGCATAATCGGACTAAGAACAAATCCTCAGTGCATTTTTTTATTGTTGTTGTGATTAAAAAAATGAGCCAAAGAACGCTAAGGCACTCAGAGAAATCAATCTATGTATTATTTCTCACAAAATCATGTTGAGTAGTGGAGACTAAGCGCTAGATTTTTTTTCTGTCCTCAATCTCTCTATTAATTATGTCTATGTAGTTATAAGAATAAAAAGCCAACGAAATCTCAGGCTTCTAGAGAAATTAGTCTCTGTGTGCAGAAATTGATGATTACTATTGACTAAACGTTATACCATTTGAAATTGCTGAGCGAAATTAATCAGGCCATGATGTACCATTTGTCAGTATCTATTTTCTCATGTATGAAAGTTGATGTACCATTGAAAGTTTAATAATTCTATTGAAAGTTTAATAACTATATATATATATAGATATATATATATATGTATGTATGTATGTATGTATGTATGTATGTATGTATGTATGTATATATATATATATATATATAATTTTTTTTTTTTAATTTAATGATTAATAATAATTAAATTAAAATTCTTAAAAGACAAAATAAAAGCCTAATAATCACGAACTATTATGATAATTTAAAAATATAGAACTCAGGCTGAACATAGTTACAAAGATACCAAGAAAAGAAGAGTGCATGTGCATGATAACCTCTTTCTTGAAAACCTATGAATGCCATTCTCAATGAAGACTCAAGACTCAACTAGATTGGATTGTGTATCAAAACAGTAGGAATGAATCAAAGTTCAATGAATGAATAACTTGATCGAGAAAATTTATAGGGAAAGGTAACTTGACTATCAATCTACTAAACCTCACTTCCATGATTAAAAAAACACCCCCACCTTCTCAGTGGTCCCATCATGGTCCACCTATTAAAAAACAACCAACAAATATTATTTTTTTTATATTTTTGCATGGCCATTGGACAATGATTTACTATGGTTTTCCTACTAAATTCCAATGGATGATTATTCAAAAATATTTAGAATTAGTTTAGTCTCAAGGCATAGACAAGAGTCTTACTGGATAATTATAGATTACCTCTCCATTGGATGATTATACATTTTTCATCTACTTTTTCACGTGAGTTTCAGTTGATGCTAGATCTTTGCCTTCTATTTCTTTAGTGAAGCTAAGAGTTAACTTTGATCTTACATTAATAACTATACTTGCATGAATATCCATGCTTTTATATTTCCCCACTGTGGTCAATGTTGATGTATGGCCTTGGCCCATTGATCTTACAATTAACTCACTATTCATATTCAATTTTCTCCAGTTCAGCCCAATAAAATAAGGAAAACAAAAAATGAAGTCCTGATTTATCTTTCCAGTGCTCCTACATAATACAAATACTCTTAAAAACCAATTAATATATAAATTGTCATCATTCATGCTAAAATCGGTTTGAATTTTTATAATGAATCTACTTACAATTAATAGATTACATTGCTCACAGAAAAAGAGATAATTTAGAACTATGATTTCACAATAATAAATTATCTGCCCCACAGGGCGATGAAACTCGGTCTTGATGACCTTCTAAAGGATCTCCGAATCTCGCTCTCTTGATTTCATCGTCTCTGCAATCGTGCAGCATCGATAGATCTGCCCGGCTGGGTAGCGGCGCCTGGGGTCGATCAACGGTGTTTGACTTGAAAGGTAGAGGAACCCCTCAGGCAGGTGAAAATGTCCCCATTTTCCTCCAACTGCTTAACCACTGAGCAAGTTGTCTGTAGGAGAGTTTTTCTGAGGTCGTGGCCATAGTCTTCTTCTTGCCCTGGGGGCAGATCATCAGGAAAACGAATTTCCTGGTTTGGGAAATGAGCTTACTGCATTGTTTTGCAGTAACCAAAGAGATAGTAGCAGGAGGTGGTACCTCTGGTATCCTGTACAACTTATTTCCCAAAGTAACAATAATAGCACAAGGCCGAGACTCATACACCGCATGACGCTTCCACAAGTATGGTTGTCCTAATAATACATCAGAAACATCAATAGGAACAATGTCGCATAATACCTCATCCGTGAAGGGCTTGATGCTATAGGGAAGGCGGCACTGCTGGCTGACGCGGAGATCTCGTCCTTGGTGAAGCCACCCGATGGTGTATGGATGTGGGTGAGATGTGGTCGGCAAGCCCAACCGCTTCATGGCGTCTGCTGAAATGAGGTTCTTTTGGCTCCCATTGTCGACAATGAACTGTACAGGGGAGCCCTTTACCCACATCTGGGAGTGGAAGAGACGTTCCTCCTCCTCTGGATCTTTCGGTTCCTCCTTCTGGATATTTGTAGTGGCAACAGTGGCATTGGGCTCCGCATCAATAATCTGTTTCCCTTTGTCATTCCCCTTGTCAGGTTCTGATTCAGAGTCGGAGCATGCATCTGACTCAGAAGCCCGCATCTCGGCCACCAGCGACTGCTTGGCCCGACACTCACTTGTGTTGCGAGTGGAGCTCTTATGGAACTCACACCACTTTCCCGTGTCCTTCTTTGGATTTGCAGTGTTTTTCTTTGCTTGTGGCTTTGACAGGTTGTCTTGAGTCACCGTGCCTTGGCTTTGTCCTTTTTCTGTGGTTTGGGAGCACCTTTCCCTTGCTTTTGATTTGCAGATCCAAAGTCTCGCTTCTTCTGTTTGAATTTCTGCTCAATCTTGGCAGCATACCGGTATGTCGTACCAAGCGAGGAGATGTCGAGGAACTCCATTACCTCCTGAATGTATCTGTGCAGACAACTGCGATACTTTAGCACCAGATGTTTCTCTGAATCTTTGATACCCAACTTGGTGCACAGGGTATGGAACAGATTCGTTAGCTCATGCACATCTTGATCCCTTTGTTGCCGCAACGTGGTCCATTGTATGTACTTGTCCTCATAGCTCCCCACGGGATAATATTGTTCCTTGAAGGCGTCTTGGAAATAATTCCAAGTGGGTACGACCGAGAACAGAGAGGGTTTTGTCTCGTCCTTTTTCTCACAGTGGCTTTCCCACCAGTCCTTGACATGGGGGGCAGCTTTGAGGAGTGCAAAAATAATCTTCTCCCTATCGGAAAAGTCATGAACCGAGAAATATCCTTCTAATAGATTCAACCATATATCTACGGCATCTGCATCTATTTGAACCTCAAATATGGGAATGTCAAAATTTACTTGTACCTTAAAAGGAGTCGCACCTCCAGAGTGGCTGCTGGATGCAGATGCGCCACCGGTGGGCAGCCGTTGAAGGATCTGGGCAAAGTTATCCATCATCGTGTTCCTTTGTTTTTCGAGGGCCTCCTTGAGCAATATTTTGATAGGATCTCCTGCTCCCTCATCTTTCTTTTCGTCCCCCATGGGCGTCCGTCAGGGTTTGCGAGGTTGATCTTGCAAAGGTTCCACCAGATCGAGCCCGAACTCCTTATACCCCGACCTTGTTGGGGACATGCAAAGAAGGATCGAGAAAAAGCAGACTGCTCTGATACCACTGATCCGGATTTATGCAGGAATGCAACAGAATAAACACATAACCATAAATACAAAGATGCAGCGGAAATAACACTTCATTTTATTTAAATATCAAGGAACTGAAATTTTCTTATAGACAGAATGGAAATAAAACTAACTAGGGTGCTTGTAGCTATCTCTGATGAGAGATGTGGCGACTACAGGCCTCTGAACTGAGTTACAATGAGGCTCGAGGGCCTATTTATTATTGAGAAACAATGGAGAACCCTAAACATCCAAAAACCTAACCCTAGGAGATGAAGCGCCAAAACTATGGGCCCCGTTTGGGTAAATTGGTGTTTCAACTTCCCAGGGACATAACTTTGGCATACTATCTTTGTTTGACGCACATGATACATCATTAGAAAGATCTATCCGAGGACTACAACTTTCGCCACGAATATAATTCTGGAACGAAATGATACAAAATGATATTCACAGGAGGTGCGATGCCCAAAAAACGTCATTTAGGGCCTCAACCAGCTTCCACAACAAAATAGTAGTAGCTAGATGATGTTGCACCAGTACAAGAGAATATTGCAGCAAATATTAGTGTTGGAAATGATGTTGTACAATGTGAAGAACATGAAGCGAATGATGAAGGTAATTTTAATGATCCCATGGAGGTAGATCATGATGACAGTAATGAGATAGTTCACATCAATGATGGGACAAATCAAATGCTCCAAGACTTGTATGGTGAGTCAGATGATGATGGTGGAGATAGCAGTGATGGTATTTATGATGTACCTTTGATTGAAAGGTCAAGTGAACGACTTTTTGAACACTCAAATGCAACTCTTCTCTCTGCTACATTGTTGTTGGTGAACTTAAAGGTTATGAATAATTTGTTGAACAGATGTATGACACAACTCCTAAGGTATGCAATATGTATATATGATCACATATATGTAAATTTTGATTATTTTCCCTTTTTTTAGTTGTAATAAATGTGTAAAATAATAACCTATATATATATATATATATATATATATATATATATATATATATCAAAACCAGCCGGTCAGGACGGCTGCCGGTTGGAACCAGCCTTGCAACCCGGTCAATAGCCTATTCTCACCTGTTTTGGCCGGTTAACCGGACCTAACCAGCCGATTAAGTAAGGAACAGTTCCGTACTTAACCGGTTGGTTAGGTGCTCCTCCATGAGTTGCAAATTCCTAAGTGTCTCCTCCATGAGCTGCAAATTCCTCTATTATACTAGCAACAAACTTGTCTAATAACTCATACTCAACACCTTATAGTAGCAACAATACACATGATGACTGATAAATACAAGGCTGGCTAGCATAAAATCCCCGGCAGCATGCAACTCATCAAGTGTACTTGATGACAATTTCTGTTCTCAAAACAATCAGCAGCAACCTTATTTCACACTCAGCTAGGAACTGTCAGACCCTCTCTCTCTGCTCACACATAGTAGCAGCATAAATACAAAACCTTTCACACAGCATACAAGCAATTTGATCATGGCATCAAGACTGATGCAAATGGTCTGATGCCACTCAAGGGACAACAAAATACAACCTAATGAAAATGTGACTGGCAATAATAAATTGACCACTAGAAAATTCCCGCTTGGAAATGCACTAAACTGGCTACTGAGTTTTCCGGGTTTTAATGAATCTTTTCAGTGATAAATTTTGTCAAACACATTGTGAGCAGACTGCTGAAGTTGTAATGCTCTCTCAACTTGTTACAAATAGCACTAATAGTGGGTTTCATAAACCAATTCAATACCTCTAAGTGTTGTAGATGTTTTTCTAGAAATTTATTGGCAAGCAAACATAGATAATGAAGAATACAAGATCTTCAAAATGTTGGTCTGATATATATATATATATATATATATATATATACTGAACCCAGAATTGTCTTTAAGGCTGATACAATGAATTGAAAATAGATCTGAGCAGGGACAGATTGTATATTATAATAGTATCTCAGCAATAAAACACAGTGAATAATAAGAGAAACCTGATACATTACTTCAACAAGTTTGCTTATGTATTTTTCGATTATATGTATTGCATTTGGTGTCATTTTGATATATTCACCTTTGCATGGTATATAAATGAGCAAAATTTTCATATTTTGTCTCTATTGGCTTGGAATCATGGTTGCAAATCTTAAAAATAGTTTTTTTTTTTTCATTTTATTAAAAAATAATTATTTAATGTATTTTTTTTAAAACCGGTTCATTGAGATCTGACCGCTACCGGTTAGACCGGTTCCGGTTCGAAACCCGGTTCATTAGCTCCACCGGTCCGGTCACCGGTTCCGGTTTTAATAACTAAGATATATATATATATATATATATATATATATATATATATATATATGATTAATAATCTTTACAAGACACTACTTTTTGTTTATGTTGTAGATTGTTGGGTGAATATTTGTTACCATCGCCAGATACTTTACCTCGAACATATCGAGATCTACATGCTATTATGAAACACTTTTGGAATGGAATATAACACTATAGATGCATGTCCTAAATATTATATTGTATATTACAGAGAACATGCGTTGAAAACAGAATGTCCGAAATGTGGTACCAGTAGATATCGAACAGATCAACTAACCAAAAAGGTGCCTCAAAAGGTTCTTCGTCATATTCCCATAATTCCACGTTTGCAGCGAATGTTCAGGTGTAACAGCATAGCACAGTTTATGGATTACCATTCAAAGAATAGAAGTGGATATGGTGTTCTTCGAATGCCTGCAGATGGTTCTGGATTTAGAGAAATTGGGGAAAAATATGTAGATTTTAAAAATGAACCTCGTAATGTCAGGTTTCATTGGCAGCTGATGGTGTTAATCCATTCAGAGAGCTTAGATCTACTTACTCAGTGTGGCCTATTTTTGTTATCAACAATAACATTCCTCCTTGGATGTCAATAAACAGGGAGCACATAATGTTGACTATGATTATTCCAGGTATTTGATACATTATTTCTTTGAATGTAACATTTTCATTTCTCTCGTTGTTTGCATAAATATATATTTTATTTATTTACTTACTCATATATACATATATCATGGGAGTAATTATTATGTACCATAATTTTGAACAATTAGGTAAGTACCAAGTCAAAGATATGAATGTATATATTGAGCCTCTTATCGATGAGCTAATACAGTTATGGCATGGCATCACTATGTATGACATCACTAAACCAATCAAGCAGAAGAGACTTCAATGTCGTGGAATGCTTGTATGGACAATTCATGATGCCCCAGGACTAACACATGTTTGTGGTATGTAATATTTCATTGCACTTTAATATAATACATAATTATCTAAATTAGATATACCATATTGCATGTTTTAAAAATGATCTCATAGTATATTAATTGTTATCGATCCATCTATTGCAGGTCTTCAAACAAAGGGTAGATTTGCATGTCCAGTTTGTGGCCCTAAGATGAAGTATCGTCATTCGCCAGACTTAAGAAAGATGGTGTTTGATGAGTTTAGGCACTTCCTCCCTAGGAACCATAAGTATCGTACTACTGAAAAACATATTTTCAATGATAAAGAAGAAACTAGATTAAAACCACGAAGAATGACACCTCAGTGTGGATGTTGGAATATAACATAATTAATAATCGTCGAGCAGCTGGTACGTAATTTGTGTGTATATATATATATATATATATAATTTTTTTATGTAATGTTTGGAATTTTTGTTTTAACTAATGAATTTATTTTATTGTATTTTATAATTAATATTGTTCTGATTTATTTTATTCTTTGATATCAAGGTCATCATCGCCATGAAGGTACTAATATTGTACTTCCACCTGGAATGAAATGTTATCCTTCTCAATTCGCGAGGTTGCCCTACTATGAGGACCTAAAAATAGCTCGTTTGTTTGATACAATGCATGTCGGGAAGAATGTGACAGAAATGTTATGGCAAACCATAGATGGTGCACATGATAGAGATAAAATTGACAAAATTTGTGCTGACATTAAGAAATCGAATCATGCAATGGAAAGTGTGATCGGCGGATCAAATAACAATGGTGGTCGAAATTATAATAATATTACATGGTTATTAACAAAACAACAAAGAAATGATGTAAAAGAGGTCGTTAGAAGAATTAAATTTCCAACAGGTTTTTCTTCAAACATAAATAATATCTTAACGAAGAAAGGTGACTTCAGTGGGGTGAAAACACATGATTGGCATACCTTTGTTAAGGTAATTTTTTTGGTATACGTTTTTGTATGTTATTTCTTTAATACATATTTTAAATTTTCCTTTTTTTTGTTTAATTTGGAAACCAATAACGATTCATTTTTTATTGTTATATTATGTTCTACCTGTATCTCTCCCAAACGACTTCGACAACAATGTCAAACAAGTTATATATGGTCTTAGTAAATACATGAGGTAAGTAGTTTTGATTTATACGCAAAATCTAATTGCTACAATTTCTTTTCGTACTTGATGAAATGATGTATTAATTTACTGATAATGAAATATATATTATGTTTCATTGAAATAACATTGCGTAATGATTTGCAGATGGTTGTCATTGAAAGAAATCCATCAAGATGAAATAAAGTATTGGAAGAGAGAAATTCCTCGGCTAATGTGTGAAATGCAAAAGTATCTACCTCCAACATTTTTCAATGCACAAGAACACTACTTAATACACCAAGTTGAGGAGATTGAAATGTGTGGACCAGTACACACAAGGTCAATATGGATGGTCGAGAGCCACCTGAAATCCTTGAAGGCTTTGGTTAAACAAAGAGCACGACCCGAGGGTTATATGGTGGAGGGATATGTGGTATATCGATCCATGGTGTATATTAGTAATTATCTTCCTAAATTAGTTGCGCTAGCCATGAAGGTGGTGGATTGCATTTGGGATGTGAACTCCATCAAAAAATTTGAAGAGGAGCACCTGTTGGGAAAAGGTAGAATGAAGAAAGTGAGAGGTAAAAGATTTATTATGTATAAGACATATAATGTTTCATTTTTTTACATCATGTATATGATCATTATATTCATTTAGGTCTTATTCTTTCATAGTTTATTAATTAATATAATTTACCATGGTTATAAGTAATATTTATTAATATTGGTGAATTATTGTTTTTTTATTCAAGTGCTCAAGATTATGAGGCACTACTTTTATACATTGCAAAAAATCTTGAGTGGATGAGTGAATGGATTGAAACATGTAAAGCACGTAATGACGGTGGGTTATCATGGCAACTATAGTGTGAATTGATTAGAGAAGCGTATCGTAGTGGAGATGGGAACGTTACAGACAGGGAAATCGATTTAGCATATGGTTTGAAAGATAGAAAGGTAAGAAATTAATTCACCTATTTTATTCATTACTTATTTTATACTATATTTATAATGTGACAAGAAGTTTTATTTTTCAGTTAATTTTCATGCTGTGTAAATTATATGTTTAATTATTAATTGAGAATGCATCTTTTTCATGTTTGGCATATTGCAGTTGAAACACCACAAGGCTATGCAGTGCAATGGTCGTCAATTTCACATTAAACAGTTGGATGATAACAGGAAAACTTATGATAGTGGGATAAATGCAGTATTCCAGGTCACTAATGTTTCCTCTAGGAGTGACAGACATCCTCGAGAATTTGAAAATAGATATTATGGGTTCTTAGATGATATAGTTGAGTGTGACTTTAATTCCTTCAAAATAGTTTTGTTCGACGTCAAATGGTATAGGCTACGAATGAATGTACATGATGATGATAGAACACTTATTCAACATGAAAATGGATTTCCAATGGTTAAAACATCGTAGTTTGAAGTAGGAAAAGATTGATATGTTTTTCCAAGCCAATGCGAACAAGTCTTTTACTCAGAGGTTTTATGTGAGAACAAATGGTCATTTGCTATTAGATATGATCCAAGAGGAAGGCCAGTAGAGTATACTGTAGAGGAAGAAGATGATATTGATCAAGAAGAAGATGATGCAGTGGCAGATTAGTAGGAAGATGCATTGACAGACGAAGAAGATATATTAGAACATGAACCAGGCATAGGAGATGAGGCAACAAATATTGATGATGATGTCGATGAGGATATTATTGAAAATGACATAATTGATGATGATGATGACATAATCGATCATTTCAACACCGTTTCTGAATCAGATGTTGATATAGATGTCGATCAATTGGATGAAGATCAAGAAGATACAGAAGAAGAATATTGATACAAATGTTATGTTCAAGTATGAGCTGGTATGTTATAACTTTATATTTTAATATGTAGGAATTATTTTCTGTTGGGAAAAATGCCCAGAGTGAATCGATGTTAGAAGTAGTAGAAAGCTTTTCACTGATTTCACTAGAGATCTTACATCCAACTGTAATTCTTTACTTGGAATTTATTGCATCATTATTTTATTAAACATGTGAAAATAAATATGAGAATAATCCATTACACAAAGGAACACATATGAACACTAGTATTTAAGGTGGAAACCCAATTTGGGAGAAAACCACCGCTGTTGTCGTCTCAGTCTTCAATATTTATTATAAATAAAACATCTTACAATTTTGTGTTGGCACAGACTCATACCAGCACGCAGGAACCAACCTGCAAAAGGCTTCAACCTTCTCTCATTCTCCAGCCTCTCCTAGAAGGGAGCTTCGACCCCCTGATTTAACACCAGCTTGAATTGACAGAAAGCTTCCACTTCTATGCAGAAGACTTCAACCCTCAGATCCACTGAATTTCTTCAATTTATTCATCAGACTTACATCAGATCTTTATTATTTCTTTGCTGATCTTCCTAGAGATTTTTCATTTCCTCAATCAACTCCATAGGTGCATCATGGATTCAGCGTTATCAGACAGTAGAGTTCAATCATGCAGACCTCATAAAGAGATTTTTATTTACATTGCCTCTGCATGCACACCTCGTACTATGATTCTCATCACCTTATATAGTTTTTGCCTTTATTGAAACCATGGGTCAAAACCATTCAATTGCTAATGGTATTATTAAAATTCGAACCAATTCAAATTGAAATCCCGATATTTGTTCTTCCATGCTCGAATTGTCCCAAACGTAATCTCTATCTCCGCCAAATAATACTATAGCCAAGGTAAAGTACCAATAACGTGTTGTTGATGGTTTTCTTTCTTTTATTTATCAAATTCATGGAATTTGATAAATAAATATTATTCACAACCTTTGGCAATTAAATATATAATAGAACTTTATAGTAATAACCAGCGCTTTTATCAAAAGTCTTTTAAATAGTCCTTTGGTTCTAGCGCCGCATACATAATCGATGGCCCAATCAATATAATTTAAAAAACTGGGGCCCATCGCTTACGATTGTTTCCATCCGACGGTGGAGAACACATCGCTCGACATTAGATGATCCGACGGATATCGTTCGTTGATGGTGCACGGATGATAACACGCGATGGCGCGTCGTACCTTGGGTAACTTTCGCGCATCTATAGAAAATGAACACCATCTGATGACCCCTTCCCAGATCAACAGTGCTTATCAATATCGCTGGGCATCCTGGGTCGAGCAATAACGCGTGATGGTGCACAGTGACAAGTAGTTTTGTGGAGTCATACAAGGACGCCTGTCGCATATTCTATGGAATCGCTCCCAACCTCTTGAAAACTGCTTGCCCGTCGAAGGTGGTGTGATAGAAACCACAAACCACATTTACTGTTTTCTCGGTCACGGTTTCACTCTTCCACGCAGGGTTCCGTCGCGCTTCCGTTTGTTATGTTCCACCTTCTTTCTTCCAGGGTCCGTTCATGATTCCAAAGGGTTAGTTCATGTTCCACCGAAAGTTCAATTCCAAATACTCTGTTTTAGTTCTTTCGCGTTATAACTGGTTTGCTCTCGCTCCTCGTTCCTTTCTCCATGAAAGCCAATCAGCTCCTTACTAATAGCATAGAACCTTCCATCATATATTTAACGAATATATATAACTCCACTGTCTACCAGTTTGGATACACTGTCAACCGTATTAACATCAGTTCCTCGATCAAAATACAGAGCACATGGTTTCTTACGGATGTCAATTATCCTTCATCAAGATGCATACATATGTTCACACATGAATTAACTCGTCCTTATTTATATCGATTCTCCATTAAATATAGAGCTTGCCATCAAGGACAATCATATAATAGGATACAGGAAACATATTGCCAACATTGTCTTTAAATATGTTAAACACCATGTTGAAGCACACACATGGTGTATGAGGAGAAGAATGCACACACAAGAGAAACAACACACAATGAAAGATAAGCGTGAGGCTTTCTTATTTTCCATTATACAAAGATGTACATTTATAATACAATGGTGTGACTCTTGGTTTTCATTCAAGATTATGAGATAAATATAATGCTTACCGCATTCACACTTACCCATGTAGGATTAGGTATTCCAACACATCCCCTGTCCAGAAGGGATATGTGAAGTCCAAGAAAGGTTGTAATACAAATATAAAGTATACCTTCTATTAGTCTTGGGCTGAATCAACTCTGTGAAATGTTGGAAAAAGAGGTGGTTTTAGGATGACCACAAACACTGGAACGCAATACATGTTGTAGTTCCTGGAACTCTTCCAAAATTGGCAAGAAGCTGAAGGCTTCTGCTAGAGGAATTGTCCCTCATAAAAAAGGGAGACCTTCGACCTAAAAGAAGGGAGGTCTACTACCTGTGGTGGTTTTAGGTTGTCCACCAACCAAAGATGATGGTTTTAGGTTATCCACCAACCGAAAATGATGGTTTAGGTTATCCACCAACCAAAGATGATGGTTTTAGGTTATCCACCAACCGAAAATGATGGTTTTAGGTTATCCACCAACCAAAGATGATGGTTTTAGGTTATCCACCAACCGAAGGTATGCTCATGGGAATCCGTGTCTCTGGCTACATCTCTGAATCCGGAATGACGAATTGTGGCTCAGGCTCGCTTGAACTGCTGGCTACAACTCTGAACATGGAATGAGAGATTGTGGCTCAGGCTCGCTTGATCTGTCGTCGAAGCTTGTATATGACCACCATTTTCCCCCCTGTCGGGGACAAGGTGAGATGATGGCGAAAACTCAACTGCAAGTTTGCTCAATATGCGTGAACAAGTTCTAACATGTGTCGTAAACATCTTCTTGGCTGCTGATGCCCATTGCCAAGAAGCGATCCATCCAAGATGAATCTTGGTTCTTGCAGGAGGCTTGTGTTTGAAGCATCTGTCTGAAGAATGAGTGTGCCGACCACAGTGTTTGCATGGATGAAGATCAAAACAGTGATCTTTCATATGACCAACTCGATCACAGTGTTGGCATTTCTCAATCTGATGTTGTTGTGGAACAGGATCTGGAACAGCTGCAGGTGAACTGTCGTATAGGAATCCGGCACTCTGAAATATGATAGGCTTGGTGTAGTCTGGAGTATGAAAGGACACATCCTTGTCATATCCAAGACCAGTTCGGTGCTTGTTGTGGACAAGCTCTTCCCAAGGTCTGATGATGGGCTTAGGAAGTGCAGGCTGGGCTGCTGTATCTGCATGAAAATCTGCTCTAATACAAGGAGGTGAATGTGGATCAACTGCAACTTTATCTTCTTTCTTCTGATGAGAGTCCTTCACAATCTTCTGAACAGAAACAGGTTCAGAATGGTGACTCTTTTGTTGAAGTTCGTCTTGCTGAAGCTGAGTTTCCAACTGCAAAAACTCAATCTTTTCTTGTGCATCTTGCAAACAACTTTGAATTCTACAAAGAGCATCCTTGCTCATTTTTATCATGTCATCAACATTTGAATGAATGAGGTTATTCAACAACATTAATGCCTCATTGATTTTGGCCATTTTAAACAACTTAGGCTCAAAAAATGAAAGGGTGTCGGCTTCAACCGAAAATGCACCCGTTTACAATGTGATTCCTTTCAAACAAATACAAATGACTCCAAGGAATTCTCAAGGTACAAAGTGTGCTCCTCAAATGATGGAGGACAATCAACAATGACTCAAATTCACTGATTCCAACTATGAATGAAGAGGCAAATATTCACTCACAATGTGAGTTCAATACAAAATCTTTGCAAAATATTTGTATGAATGTGCAGCAAAAACAACATGCAAGAGGCCTTTGAGGCAGCTGAAATTTCCTTCAAAGAGCTGTTTTCAATGATGCCAAACTTGTCTTCAAATGTCAATTTCTTCAAAAAAAATCACCCTTATGTCAATGCCACCTATCACAATGTAAAATTTGCAATTTTCTTGTCATTTCATCATTTTCTCATTATCCAATTTCTTCTTCCTTTCTTCTGTCTTCTTCCTCTCTCTCCTCTCTCTCTCTGGTGTTTTTTTTTTTTTTTTTTTTTTAATTAATTAAAAATTAATTAAAAAAAATGGGGATAAGAAAAAATGGAGGGGAAAGAGATTACTTAAAAGGGAGGGAATTTAAAATTGAATTTAAAATTGGGAGAGGGAAATTTAATGGAGGAGAGATATTATATGGAGGGGGTTTATTAAAAGGAAAAGGGATTAATTTAAAATGGGATTAAAAATGGGGGGTGGGGAGCAGATATTGAATGGAGGGAGAGTTATTATGTGAAATGGGAGGCAGATATTTAAAAATATAGAAATCGATTTTTAAAAAAGGAAGGGCGATATTGTTAAATTGGGTGGTATTGTAAATGGAGAAGCGGTGTTATATTATATGGGGGTAAAAAAACGAATTTAAAATTAATTTAAAAATGAAAAATTCCGTTGATTAGTGGAGGGAAGGCGGATTGATATGGGAGTGGTGAAGGGCGGCCGTGTGGGAGGGCTGAGAGACCAGGGTTGAAGGGGCACGCGGTGAAGAGGGCGGAGTGTGTGAGCGCTGTCGTGGGAATGGAGAGGAGGGCGTAGCGGGGGTGATAAGGGGAAGGGTAGGCGTGGGGAGGGGGCTCGGGGTAGTTAGGTAGCCGAGAGGTGAGGGGAGGCGTTGTTCTGAGAGCGGTGGAGAGCACAGGTTAAGGGAGCACTTTGCAGCGAGGGACGCGGGGTTAGGGAGTGCGGTATGGCAAGCGGCGTTTGTTGTGTGATGGCAGGGCTGAGAGGTATGGTGAGTGTTGAGAAATGGAGCGAGCGTATAAGGTGGGAGCGTTGATCGTTGAGAGGGGACTGTGGGTAGATAGAGTAGGTAGCGCAGGGATAGGGAGGGGATCAATGGAAATGGAGAGTAGGGGAGGCTGGGGAATCGATAAGCGTAGGCAGCCGAGTGAGAAGGGCTCTGCGTTGTTGCAGTGAGGAGAGGGTATTGCAGAGAGGGCGTAGATTAGCTCGAGTGGGATGTGAGATGTTAAAAAAACTTGCAGGGGGAGGAGGGCCGAAAGGCCTGGAATGGCAGAGATTTTTTTTTTATTTTTTATTTTTTAATTTTTTAATTTTTTTTAATTTTTATTTTTTAAAACATCAGAGAGCAGGAAAACATCTTTACAACAACAGCATAATTTTTTTTCCAGATGTATAGCAGAAGAGTAAAAGAGCAGAGTTTTCTTCCAGCAGCAGAGGAGCAAAACTGAGACTCCAGACTTTAAAGCAGCAGGAAATTTCTTCAGAAATGGAAGATTTCAAGTAGTAATACACCACAGAAAAATTTGCAGAGATTGCCAATAAGACTTTGAAATTTTTCCAGGAAAATGGACTTTAAAAATGTAGAATTCTCCAGAACATTTTAGCAGTAAAACTCAGAAATTTTTCCAATAGCTTAGCAGCAGAAAAACTCAAAATTCTATTAAAAAGCCAGAAACTTCTACTTCAGAAACCCTCTTTAAACAGTGTTTTCCAGCAACTCTTCAATGCAGAAATTAATAGAAATTGAAGGAAAAATGAGAATGAAAACCTTCAGATGGGCAGTGCTGCCTTTCCTTCAAAACCAATTTCTGAATGCTTCTTCTTCTTCAAAGCAGATTTCTGAAGGCTGCAGAATCACTGAATGCTGCTCCTCTTCAAAACACCTCTGAATGGGGCAAATTTTTTGAATGCTGCTCCTTCTCCAAAACCACTTTCTGAATGTGGCAAAAAGACTGCTACAAACACTTGAGTGCTGCAAAAAAACCAACAATTTTTGCAGATATGCATAAGCCATAAACACAAATGGCTCACTCAAAATGGAGCAGGGCTAGAAATCGCCCGCTCTGATACCATGTTAAACACCATGTTGAAGCACACACATGGTGTATGAGGAGAAGAATGCACACACACAAGACTCAACACACAATGAAAGATAAGCGTGAGGCTTTCTTATTTTCCATTATACAAAGATGTACATTTATAATACAATGGTGTGACTCTTGGTTTCACATTCCAAGGTCACTTGGACTCCATTGTGTCTTTTCGCATTCCACACCTACCCATGTAGGATTAGGTGTTCCAACAAAATAATTTACTAATTATGCGGGTTTGTTGCATGTTGTTTATTATTTCAAACCAATAAATAATGGCCTTACTATTGTTTATTATTTCAAAGGATTCGCAGGATTCATTTGATTCTATGGTCAGGTCTCTGAAAAAACCAATTAAACACTTAAATAGTCAAGATCTGGAAGACAGGCTTTACCCCCACCATAAATTGCTGAAAAACCGGCCTTCAGTTCAGCTTGCTGTGCTGAAGACGAGGGTGGATTTGCATGATCAGTTGAATGAAAATGAATCAGATATTCGGGATGCTTTTAAGGGCAGATCCATAAGCCCCATAGATGAAGATCCCATTGCTGCAGAATTTCTTTCTGCGTTGAAGCACAAGTATAGTGTTGTATTGGAATACAAATTAGAGGACAAATATACCAAGTCTAAATCAACTGAATCCAGTTCTAGTGCTCTTGAACTTACCGAATTAAATCCAGAAGCAGGATTTACAATCTCTAATGGGAACGGGTATGGTAGTTCCAATATTGGATTGGATGTCTGGAGCTCTTCAATAGGCACTGGACTTGATCATAATGAACCCCAACTAATTCAATGTGATGAAAATATGGACTTTGATGATGATCAGGAAAACAAGCCAGAGCATTTTGGCAATATTGAAGAAACTGAAGAGGTTTCTTGTGATCGATTGAATCAACTCAGCCATAAGACATCTACTGCAGGCTGGTTTGTATTAGAAGGAGAATCAGTTTTTCTTTCCCATGATGATGGATGCTGCTCTTTTCACGATATAGCAAATTCAGAGGTGTGGAGGTTTTAATTATTGTACTTAATTTTGGGGTTTATGGGTGTTATAATTTATACATTTTGGGATTTTCTATTAGAAATAGGGAAAAGCCTAGGGGTTAGATTATTCTGATGGTTTAAATTTCTATATTTGAAATAAAATTCACCAATTTCTATTTAAAAAAATGATTTGCCTAAATATTTGATGTAGTTTAAATAGGATGTAGTTCATTTCAAAGACTGTTGAAATTTTCTAGAAACAATGATTGGGATTTCAAGAATATTTATGCACTCTTTAAATTTTCCCTTAACATAAAGGGAAGTTAATGATTGAGTAATAATCAATATTGTTTTTTTCCAGTCTCCAGGAGAAGGCTAAATATAAAGCTCCATATGGGCTTACCCCAAACATGTGGGGTGATTGCTGGTTGATCAGAGCAGCTGGTTCAGATGGTCGCTCTGGTAAATATGTTGTGGCAGCATCTGTAGGTTGTACATTGGACTCAGGTTTCTGTTCATGGGACTTTTATAATAAAGACATTATGGAATTCCATACTGAATCAGAGGCCTTCACTTCAACGTTCAGTACCATCTCTCCATTTTTGGCAGAGAGGGATGTCTCAGGGAGAAATTTTGGCTTTGCAAATGTTGTGCCAGAGAATCAACATTGGTGATACAGGCCATGTGGGCCTCTTATGGTATCTACTGCCAGTGCCCAAAAGACGGTTAATATTTATGATATTCGTGATGGAGATCCTGTGATTTCAATGTGTTTGCTTTGAAAGTTTAGGTTTCATAGTAAATCATCAATGGGCTCTAAAATAAGGCCACATTGAAATCTTGGATACATGTTTCATGCCAAAATCAGTTGTATCTTCCATAAATACACAATCTTGGACCACTCTGTATAAATCTTCTTCTCAGACAATATTACATCTCCCTCATTATACAGGTGGTGTTCTTACATGCATAGCAAAGGCATTGTTTTGGCAATCATTTTTAAGTCACTAGATATTGTGGGTACAAGGATCTAGGGTCTCCACATGAAACTGTGTTGCCCGGAGACTCACTCTGCCTGTCCTTAAATTTGTAAACATAGTAGTATGCCAAAGCTTCTTTCATTTTGTATGCATAAGACAATTTTTTGTCAAAGTCCATAATTGTTTTTAAGTTTTATCCATCCCAGTTTTGTTGTGAATGCACAGGTTTTTGGCTCAACACATATCTGTTATATCTTTGTACTTTTCCTTTACTAACTATTTGAAATTTCTAGTTATAGTTAGAGGTGTCTTTTAAGGGATGAGGGGAATTACTTGGATTTAGTGCTGCCGGGCTTATCATTTATTCTCCAAATGAAGCCCTGTAATCTGTAACACTATATGGGCATGCAGCTCACTTGTTAAAATATAGTTGATACAATATGTTGTACATGAAGCCTGGAATTGTGTACATTCCTGGAATATATTAATTTGCGGGCATGCTTAAAAGAGAGATAGGTTTTGATAAAATCAAAAACCCTGAACATGAAGAAAAAAAAGAGGCAATTATTTTATACAGATAGAACCAAGACACTATCTCCTCATTAATAACAAAACCTCAGTCCAAAAATCATATGTACAAATTCTAGAAGTCGAAAGTTGAAATTTTTTGAAATGGAACCAGGCCCTTTTCAAAAGAATAAATTTAGTAAAAACGAGGGTGAAGAAAGTTATCTTATCAAAATTTCCACATACCGTGTTAGCAAGGAATGACTCCGAGTCCTGAGCAGTGAGACTGAGGAATTTCTCTTTTGCTGCAGGTTGCAATTCTCTTCTCCAACACGATGAAAAGAAAATTCTTAGCTCTGGAGTCTGAAGCCCGAGTCACAACTTGGAAGTTGGTAAGGAAAATTATCATGGTTGTTGCCAGTTGGCTTGGAGTTCGCAGCCTCATTAATTTTCTTTAATGCATTTCCTTCAATGCTGCAGTTGTCACTGGCCAGCAACCTTTACAATAAAATTTATTAGACCCGTCACGCTACGAGGAAAATTTGACGTGATCACTGATCATTGATTTCTTATTGTGATAACAAATATTGGAGATTTACTGTCCTGTTTTAAAGTTTCATTTTTTTTTTTTTAAATTGAAACCGCCGTCGGTATACCGATGCCTTGTAAGCGTCGCTCTTCTGACGTTTTGAACGATTTCCATTTTTGTCAGTCTTGTGACGTCCGTCGATATTGCGACAACTCTAGAAATTTCGGAAGAGTGACAACACAAAGACGTCGGAAGGGGAACGTTCAAAATTTCAGACCACATTTCGTCGGAATTGCGACAGTTCTTCCTGGCGTCGATATTGCGACGCTTCTAGAAAGCGTCGGTCTTGTGACACTTTTGAAATACTTCGGTCTTCTAACACTTTTGTACGGCGTCGGAATTGCGACAGTTTAGACACGTCGTCGGAAGAGTGACAGTATAAAGACGTCGGAAGAGTGACGTTCAAAACGTTAGACGACATTTCGTCGGAATGGCGACACTTTACAAACGTCGGAAGAGCGACGTAAAAACTTCGGACCAAATTTCGTCAGAATGGTGACACTTTACAAACGTTGGTTTGGGAAATGTCAGAAGAGCGACGCGTGTTTGGAAGCGACGGAAAAAGTGTTGGTAGTGCGACACTTTGTAAATGCGTCGGAATTGCGATGGCATGACAAACCACGTTTTTCCCATCCTCGAACTGTCGCTCTTGCGACGACTATGTGTCGGAATAGCGACGATTTGGCCGTCGGAAATTGCGCCAAATTTTCTAGTGCTACAATATATCATCCATCATCCTCATGAACATTTTTGGAGCTACTGAAGCCAAAGGGTGGGATCAACCACTCAAAAAGGCCTTGTTTAGATTTGAAGGTTGTAATCCATACAATAGTTTGCTCAGTTGGAACCTAATGGTATCCTGACATTAGATCAATAATACTAATTTGATCAAGAATATCATCAATTTGGAGGATCATGTATCTATTCTTGATGATGATTTTTTTTAGGGCTCTATAATGAATACATTGTATCCATGTCCCATCCTTGTTTTTCACCAACACAATTGGGTTCTCACAAGGTGACGATATTGGTTGAATGTGGTGGCCCTTTTGGATGAGCTCATGAATCTAACATTTTATTTCTTCATTATCCAAGAGATAGAATATATATATTGGGCTATTAGGTAAAGGAGCAATAAGTTCCAATTGAGTGTTTGACTTGGAAGTGCATAGGCAACCCCTTAGGTGAAGCAATGATAGCTCTATATGCTTCTATAATCATGTCCACCTATTTTTGTTTTATAGAGAGACCAAGTGTTTAGGTTATGGTAGTCACAATGGACTTCCTTTTACCTTATGATTGAACCATGAAGAGGACACACTTTTCAATATAAAAGGTTAGCTTTGGGCACTATTTTCCAAGACCAATGAAATTATGGTAGTTAGAACTACCTTTGGTCCCCTATAGAGATAAAATCCAAGAGTAACATGAGACTACATGGATGAGACTCATAAATAGAATGTTTTTTCCACATATAAGGTTATCCTAAAATACCATCACAATCATTGGGTGGGGCAACATCACATAATGCCTCACATTTGAAGGGATTGATGTCATAGGATATATGGCATTGTTGGTTGATATACATGTCATTTCCATGGCTCAACCAATCAATCATGTATGGTTTGGGGTGTGGCACTATTGAAAGCTTCAATATTTTGAGTAATTGGGTTGATATTAGGTTCTTCAGGCTTCCACTATCAACAATGAAATGCATGGGGGTCCCCTTCATCCACATCTGTGGATGGAAGAGGTGCTCCCCCTTCTTAAGCCCCTCTAAATCTTCTAGTTGGATATTTGTGGTCATAATGGTAGCATTGGATTTTTCATCAATGATCCAATTTCCTTTATCATGTTCTAAATCAAAATTTGAGCTAGCATCCACTTCTCTTTCTTTAATATCAACCAAAAATGATTATTATGAGTGACATTCATTAGTGTTATGCTAGGGGATTTTGTGGAACTCAAACCACTTTCCAATGTCCTTATTTGACTTCCCATTATACTTCCTTTCTTGTGACTTGGGTTGGTTCTCATTGATTATCCCTTATTTTGCAGTTTAGGGTTGCCTCTTTTATTGTAGAATATTTTCAATCCCAAACTTCTGCTTATTCCTCTACTTCAATTTTAACTCAAAATTGGTAGCATATCAATAAGTGGCCCCTAATGAGGATATGTATAGGAAATCCATCTATGCTTATATGTAACTATGTAGGCACTATGGTACTTAAAAACTTGGTTCCACTCAGAGTCTCTAATACCCAAATTTGAGCTAAAGGCATGGAAAATATTGGCATACTATGGCACCATCTGGTCTCTCTCCTATTGTAGAGTTTTCCATCTCATGTACTGGTCATAATAGTTCCATATAGGGTAAAATTATTCCTTGAGGGCATTAAAAAAAGAAACCAAAGTGGGTCTTGCATTGAATATCACAAAATTGTCTTCTCTATGTCTATCCAGATAACCTTTCTACCAATATTTGACATGGGGAAGGGATTATGGAGCGCAAAGGTGATCATATCATTGTCGGACATACTTATCCCTCTGACATACTTAACCATTTATTCAAATAATTTGCATCTATTTTTCCTCTGAATAATAGGATATCAAACTTAACATGTTGCTTAAAGGGTATTGCACCTCCAAAATTGTTGCTTGTTGAAGGCATATTGACTGTGATTGGAAATCATCAAAGGATCTAGGAAAAAATGTCCATCATCTCATTCCTCTATCGTGTGAGTGATTCTTCGAGCAACAACATGATAGGATCTCCTACTTCACCATATCTCTTTTCTTCCACTATAGGAGGCTTCTCGGTTGGAAAAAGTAACCATTCCCAAGTGAAACTAGCTTGAGACCCAACTCTATAAATCTTGACCTCGTTAGGGACAAGTACTGAGAAAGAAAAAGGAGCAGATTGATTTGATATCACTGATATGGGATGAAAAAGGAATGAAATGAGAGGCAAGAAAGGAAATAGAACAAATAAAAAAATAAATATATTAGAGAGCATAATAATATAATGAAAACCCAACTCGCATTGATAAATAAAATGACAGAATAATGTAGAACATAAATTGGCTATAATGGTGAAAGAATGTATTTTTAGCATAAAGAAATAATCCTATAGGTCTAAACCTATAAGATGAAGAACCATTTTGTGTTCCCCAAGGTAGTTAGTTGATACATAAACTACCAAGGGGTGCAAATTTTGTGTACACTAGTATGTTTGGGGTTCACGGTAATCTTTTGGAAAGAACTATCCAAGGATTAAAACTTTTGGTTGGGTCCATGGCATGGCATGGCATGGAAAATTTTGACCCTTTCAATGGCCAAAACGAATCATTTAGGGCCTCAAAATGACCCTAAAATTTTGGAACACGAAAATCCATAGAAAAGTTACCAAGAAGATAGATAATTATTGAGTCAATGGAAGAGGTGGGTGGCCACTAATATCCACCTAGATCAGTAAAAATCTCTTTAGTTCCATGGTTTTTTGGGAACTGACCAACACCCAGTTTCACTATGAAGCTCATGAGAATTTTTCTTGCTTTAGCAACATTTATTTATTTTCCTAACATTAGTCAAGATTGAGAAATATTTTTTCTTTTCTAGATTGGGGTTGATTATTTCATTATAATATATTAGTTTTCTTTTTCGTTATAACTCTTTATCACCCCACAAGTTGTCCTTAAATTTTTATGTAATATTTTTTTTCATATTATCCTTATTTTGCAAGATGTTCTTCTCCTTCGTCGCCCAATCATCTAGTTAAGTTTGGACATCTTTATTCCATCCCCACTTGAGTTGAAGGTAGGGGTTTCAAATAGAGTTAGAAATAATTTTAGGAAACCTCTTGGCTTCCATGTTGTTTAAATTATAATTATACATATGATAATTCTTTCAATGGGGTAAGGATTGCTTTAATCAAGAGGATTATATAGGGAGTTTTCCCTTTACTCTTGATATTGTAGGTTATAAAATAATTTTGGATCTGTTTATATTCAACCATGGCTCTTTAGAGATAACACAACCATCCATATAAAATAACAGAGTGATGAGAGTCTCAAAGAGGAGTTTTTAAAATCCCATATCCAAAGATCTACTGACTTACGATTGTTTTCAAGTCCATAATAATAAGTTTCTCCTCCATTTATCCTTTTCTCCATGCCATAATTGCAACTGAGCTTGTGATGGATATCAATTCTAAAATATTTGTAAGAAGGAACTTCATTCAAGTAGTTACTGTCATTTATTAAAGTATCAAATGTGATCTTTCAATGATTTTGGAGCAGTAGGAGGGTATTTCTTTTTAGTACTTCCACAGGCCTTTCAAGGACCCCCTAGGAAGGAAGGATTGATCTATATTTACAACCTTTGACTCATGTTTCCTTTTGGTTTATTATTGCTAAGTATATACATCTGTGATATATATATATATATATATATATATATATATATATATACATGAATGTTTTTTCACCTTCTGAAAATGTGCTTAGAAAATGTTTCTATAACAATTAAATATTATTGTTATATCATCTAAAATTTTGTATAGGAAGTTGGAAGCTTATCAGTAAGATACTCTAAAAAGTAGGAATGCACTCTGGTTGAATCTACAAAATGTATTTTTTGATCATTTTTGAAATGAATGAAATTGAGGGTTTTTTTTCTTTGGAAAAATAAAATAAAATGTGACATTTCTATATTCAATTATCATGATTTTAATTTTTCCAGTATTAATAGTCATACCCATCTTAGAGCAGAAATCTTGGAGGACTCTTAGTTTATTTCCAATATCATAATAACTCCTCGCTAAAACAAAAATATTATCAACATAAAGGAGAAGATTTATTGCTACACCAATGTGCATGGGGCTAAGTTGGCAACAAAATATACATTTTCGAAACAATCTTCTGGATTATCAATGTATATGCCAAAAAGGGTAAGGGATAAGGGACACCCTTGCTTGAATATGATATTTCATTTAGTTTCTTTCATCCAACCCTAATTTATCCTAAACTTGACAATACCATTTTCATACAACCTTCTCACAATAACCCTCAACTTGAGAGGAACCATTATAACTTCCAACCTCTTCCACAATTTTGTCCTAGGAATGATGTCAAAAGATTTTCTAAAGTCAATAAAATAAGGTAAGAGGTTAATTTTATTCTTGTGACATCACTCTACAATGATATTGAGAATAATAAGGTGTTCCAAAGTTTAATGATATCTCTTAAACCCAACTTGGCCTTTAGTTATTTTACCATGGTTTTCTAGCCATAGGATTATTATTTTTTTTCAAAAATAATTATGTAAATCTTTCTTAAAATGTGGCTAATCATAATGGTCCTATACTTATTCGGAATGATTTTCCCCAATTTTAAAAATAAGCACAATGAGTCTTTGTTTCCAAGGCTTGTTGAAGCATTCCTTCACTGCCAAATTAAAGGGCTTGTGCACATGAGGGATGAGAATTGTCCCTCCTATTTTTAAATATTTAGCTTGGTATCCTTCAATATCCTTAACTTTCTCACTAGAAAATTTCCTAACCCAAAAATCAATGTCTTCGAAAGAAAAGATATTATCATTTGTAAGGGTTTTCAAAATGGTGTCCATAATGTTAGGGGTTTCATAAATTTTTTTAGTATAGGAATTCTAGTTCTTCAAGGGAATATGATTATTTTCTTTAGTTTTACAAATTAGAAGTTTCCTCCAAAGATTTATAGGATCATATTTAGATAGATGTAGTAGTTTCTCTTGCTTTCTATTTGTATAATACCTTTTGTTCCTTTTAATAAGATATTTTTATGAATTTTTCTTGTCAAGCTTTAAACATTTGTTAGGAGCATCCTTACTCAATTTTCTAGCAATTTTACAATCATTATCATATTGAGTGTTAGTAGTTCTATTACTATTTTTAAATGACACCTTGATAGAGAACTCGTTGATGGAAGCAGAGATGGTTGTAGTAAAATTATGATTCATGTTTTCAATGTTATCCTTATAAGTTAAGAGGTGTAAATACCTATTTAAATCCTTTTAGAAGAGATAGATTTTACTATCACAAAGTAGGTGCCTTTGATTCTCACAATTCTCTTGCATGTTTATTTTGTGCATGACAAAGTTTACAGCTAAGGTTAAAGGTCCATGATCATATTAAAGCTCATGATAATTTAAGAGGTAAAAATTTACAATTTGTTTGGAAACAAGGATATAAAATATCACCTAGTCCAAGACACTACTACCAAGCCCATGAATACATGTCAACTAGTTGGATTTTGGCCACTTGACTACACCATTGCAAATTATAAGTTCTTGATAACTACAGAGCTTGAACAACTTAGTACCAAATAAATTATCAATCAAGTCTTCATGGTCTATTTTGTATCTCCTAGCTCATACAAGGTCCTAATTTATCCAAATAGGATTATGATTAGAATTATTGCTTATAAGAATAGTTTCATTAGTTGTGGTTCTAGAAATAAGGTCTCCTAACAAGAGGATATTACCTTCATTCCTCATACTACAAATGTCTTTTTCTAGAGTGTTATAAGGGGATTTTTTATCTAGATTTTTTTTCTTATAAAAGGTAGAGTTACTAGGTGCAAAATAAGAAATTACAATATAATCCTCTTAGCTTTAATTTTAGAGTTTTGGATCCAAGCATAATGATTGAAAGGGTCTATCTTATGAAACCGATTGTGGGGAGAAACATTATTTTTATAGGATAATCCTCCAATTTCCCCTCAAGAGGATTTATTGTTCCACTTTAACCAAAAAATCAATCCATCCACGTGGAGGACCTCAGACTCATCATGTTCCTAAGTTTCAACTAAAAAAATAATATCAATTTTACTCATAATCCAACTTAAGGTAGGACCTTTGTGCTATGGAAAGCCACAAAAGTTCCAAAAAAAGATCCAAAGTATTTCAAATTCCTATTTATTGCTTGGTCTGCTGAAATGATGTCCTCGTTTATAAATATTCATGTCCCTTGAAGCTTGGAGATTTATTAAGTATGTCAAATTTATGGCCACTACAATTTACCCTAACACGAATCAATATATCTTTATGCTTGAGTATCTTTCCCAAGATTCTTGGTTCTATAAGATAAGTTGTTTCAATTTATGACTTATTTTTTAGTTCTTCTTTTCCTATTGCTAACATGTCCTCATATTTTTGGTATTTTATATCAGTATTTATAAGATATGTTATTGACAAAATAATATAATTGATATGTAAATGATGTTTTTGTTTTTGGAAAAATGTATTTCATATTTATATGGTATTTTCTTAATAATGTTGCAATGTAAAAACAACAATATTAGTCAGTGTGTTGCGTTTCTTTCGTTCTAGTTACAAGATATTTATTAGATAATTTTTTTATTATATTTTATACATGAACATATTCATGTTAAATGCAATTAATAAAAGATCATTTCATATCAAATAATTACTAATAAATCTAGACATTATAAAACCACAATGATTTATTCTATACACATATGGGTTAGATAATTCCTTGAAAAGTGCTTTAACAAGAGGTTGGCATATGGACATCAACACATCATAAAAATGTAAATTAGTTTTTCCCATTTTCATTCAATGTAATGATATTGAAAAGGGAGCATTTTAAAGTTATTTTGTGAGAAGATAATTGTTACATGATACTTAGAAATGGTCTTGTTGATGTTGGGAATACACATGTATATCTCAAACTTTAAAATAAAGTTTGGAAGATATTTAAGGGTGCATATGATGCTAGAAATATAGTGATTGTAATTGATTCAATAGCGATTATAGTTGATTCAAAAGAAAAACAATGTTGTAGTTATGAAACATGATCCACAAAAAACTATGGATATTCCATTAGATAGTTCATAACAATAGATGATAATAAAAATAGACTAAAATCTATATTATGGGGGTTAATTTCCACAGGTTCTAAATTTATTAATTACTATTTTATGCTTATGCATGTGATAAATAAAAATGGGGAAAAGAAAAGAAAATAAATAAAATGACACACCAACCATAATTGAATGCAATATATGCTCTAGAAAACCCTTATATGAGAAAACCCAACTATAATGTGTGAGGCTAATTTGCTCTCTTTTGTTTGGAATGGAAATAATGCAAGGGAAAAGGATAAGGCACTCTTTATGGAGTCACCTTAGCCCTGTGGCCTAATATGCCACTAGAAAAAACTAAATACCTCTATTATTCTCTCACACTCTCGCTCCCAATTCTTTAACTCTATTGTAGAACAAGATATAATAAAAAATGAATGAAACCCCTTTTCCTCCTAGCGACATGGTTATAACATAGATTGATAACCAATAAGGGGTCAAGTTTAACTCCTTCAAGTCTCAATTAGAGTTACAAATTTTATTCTTTTAGAGTAATATTCTATGTCCCCACACGAATATGCCATTTTTCATGAGTGATCACGTTGACATGGTATCCTCTTCAATCATGGTAGGTCAACTTCCAGGAGGCATAAATTTTGCATACAAGCTCTAATTAATGTGATTATTGCATTTTTTAAAACATATATGACTATATAATAGCATCATGGGGTCCTAAACTTAAGAGGGAAATGTTTAGCCCCAAAAAATTTCATTGAAGGCCTTAAAATTGACTCAAAAGGTTTCAGAACCTAATTATCAAAACTGAGTCCCATCTATTAAACTGCTTGTGCAAGATGATTCCTCTAATTTTTCCACTTGAAAAACATTGATATAGATGAAAAATAATATAATGATTCAATCTAGATCATACCTCCCCATTTGGGGATGTTTTTTATCCTAAAAATATTTTACTAAATTAGGTGATGAAAATTTTCCTCTACCTTCTCCTCAGAGTACCATTTAGCCTTGCTTGGAATTTTTCCTATAAACTCAATTTTCCAAAATTCAGGTTGCCCCTTTCTTGTAATTTTGGTCCTCTTCTACAAAATTGTATTCTTTGCCAACTCTTCTTTGGCATGTAGATATATGTCCTCTATGGAAGGTAGGACTTTCTCATCTTCCTGGTCTAACATGGAAGGCTCATAGAGTTTTAGTTTATCTTCATTCACTAGTGATTAAATGTGTATATATGGGGGTAGATTGAGTCCATAGGAATGATCTCCCACCCTTTATAGTATCTGAAAAGGACCATATCACGAAACCTTGATTTTATTACTAGGACCATATAACCTCTCCTTATTCAATTGTAACCATATTTTGTCTTCTACCTTGAATGAATCTCTATCCTATGTTTATTATTCCTAGAATTTTACTTTTCACGTGACTTCTTTAGTGTATCCTATACTTGCAAATGGATTTGCTTGATTTTATCAACAAATTTTTATGCTCTTAAACATCCCTTATGAGATCCTCCCACACTCCTCCTTGCTGGCCATATACAACATCCAATGGTGAAGGTAAAAAATATCCAATACAAGTTTCAAATAGGGGCCTACTGTTGGAAATACTGAGAGGGGGGGTGAATCAATATTTCTTATCAATTAGCAATTTTAAAATATTTTCAGAGCATTAATTAATCTTCAATTATTCTCGATGTTTATCCAGTAACAACAGTAAACAATAAAACACAATAGGCACACAAATTTTAGGTGGAAAACCCCCTCCGGGTCAAAAACCACTGAACGCTTTTCTAATAAATTCTTTAATCTTCAGCCCCAATTGAAATGAAAGGTAAAAATTCCTAGAATTATAGAAAATCATTATTCTCTAGCTCCCACTGGAAGGACACCCCAACGCCTTGGTTTCTTTAGTAGTCAACTGAATGGATGCCCTGACATCCTAGACCAACCTACTACCCTGAAGTGTTCACATGCTCCAACCTGTAGGTGAATTCATGCACCAACCTAGAACCTCCCTGCCACCCTATAATGATCAGAAATAAGACAAGAGTGTGGAATCCCATACCAAGGACAATGATCCATGATACAATATGATTCACAATGATTTTATTGAACTAGACCAATCACCCAATCGCACTATGACCTGCAAAATAACCATAAAATTATCCAACAATGACACTTATACCTCCCAACAATGCCTCTCCAACTCTAGGAAAATTGAATCTTTTACAATAGTGACTCTTTTACAATTTTAAAATCATGATTTTTACAATATTGAATTTTAACACGACTTGATACTTGAATTGACACTGCTTCTTTGAACGCTAGCAGCTGTTGAGGTATTGTTGTGCTTGCTTCAAGTAATGGTACTTTGGCTTTGAATTTTCCTTCTAGTATGTGTCTGATTTGTCCTATTGTGTCCTCATTCCTGCACATGCAAGACCCAAACCAATATAAAAAAAAAATACTTACACTGTCTTGCAAACCATATGTTAGAGAAATATTCAAAATTCAAATGTAAATACGTTCAACATTTATGAACAAAACCTAATCAAACATACATACGAAATACTTACATTGTCATACAAAAACACATGTGAGAGATGATATTCAAATTAAAATTCAAAAACTAATCATACATACCTTGTTGTAGCAGGCTTACCCTTGACTGTTGATGTGTTGTCCTTATTGCAATGATCCATGAATGCATATATTTTCTTGTTTTCTAGAAGCTCAATATTGAATCTGTTGTATCGGTGTAATTTAAGATCTACAAGGTCTGAAATTTGGTCTTGTGGTAGTTTTCTGAGTACTCTTTCCAATCCTGTGGGTCTGATCAACATTGGATTCTTTAAGAAATAGTTATGCCCAATCTCCTATGATGGCTTGATTATCGACTAGTTTAGTAGAGCGAACTTGGACGAAGTTCCACGTGTCACTGTTTCAACCTTTGGTCCTAAAAACGATAAAAAAAAACTACAGCCTGTCCTATTTCTGTCACATTTTACTAAATTTGAATCCAATTATCAGAGAGAAATTTATGATGTTTTTCCCGAAGTTACCTGTTTGACATGAAATTTGGGAGGCTGCAAAAAATCTAACTTCCTCAGATCATATCTCCGAAATTGTAGCGAACCAATATCTAAAATTAGGACAAGATCTTCATCAGGGTTTCACCCAAATGGGTTTTCAGTTTCAACATCTGAAGCTTCGTAGAAAAAACGTTATAGCTAAAATTTCACGATGGCCTGTTATAAGTAGCGAAATCCTTACATGAGGAGGACATGAGGGTCACAATTTATATAAATGCCTAGGTTGAGAGGGTATTAAAAAAGTGAACGTTGGAGGGATTTTAGGAGCTTAAAAAATTATTAATTATTGACAATTCTATGACCACAACCAATGATTAGTATCATGCCACAATCCCATGGGGTTTTAGCCCACTAACTGGGGTTACTAACTTCAAACATGAATATCTCTCAAACCGTGAAGAATTACGTGGCATGCCATATATCAACGAAAAAATCTCAACAAGTATAAACCATACAAAATATACTTGAATCGGAATAGAGTAATATGGCAAGAAAAAATTCCTATGTAAGATCAGGGTAGCCCCTGGTGCTGCTTGGGTTAACATCAATGACAACCACTGATAAAAATCCCCCCCCCCCCCCTTTGGCATTCATGACAACACAAGTACTCCCCATGCGATCATGACACCTCTTCCTACGATATTATCTCCCCCTTTGTCATCAATGTAAAAAAGTAACTAACCATGACCAACATCATCCTGCGTACCTGCACACTCCTCAAATTCCCCTTTTTATTTTTACTTGGTTAGATAAGAGAAAGAGTCGAATGAGAACATGGGAGAATCCCAAGCTTTAGGTGAAGATACTCAAATTCTTCATGAGGTAATGGTTTGCTAAAGGTGTCAACAATTTGTTCCTTTGTGCCAACATATTCAAGCTTGATATTCTTTTCGATGACCTGCTCTCTAACAAAATGATATTCGATCAGAATGTGCTTTGTTTTGGAATGCATCACAAGATTCTTGGAGATACTGATGGCACTAGTGTTATCAAAAAATAAGGGAATAGGCTCATCAAACTTGACTTGAAGGTCTTGCAATTTTTCTTCCTCTAGAGAACTTGAGTACAACATGCTACTGCCACGATATATTCTGCTTCTGATGTGGATAACAACATTGAAGACTGTTTTTTACTTAACCATGAAACAAGGCAACCACCTAGATAGAATGATGCTCCATTGGTACTCTTTCGATCATCAACACTTCCTGCCCAATTTCCATCTATATAAGCTTGTATAACTAGATTATTTCCTTTGTGATACCATAAATCATATTTTGTTGTGCGCTTAAGATATTAGAGAATTATTTTGACAACAACAATATGAGATTCTTTTGTTGCTTCTTGGAATCTTGCTACTTGTCCAACTGCCTGCATTACATCTGGTCGAGAAGCTGTCACATATAGAAGACTGCCTATCATAGATCTATACAACCTCTGGTCCACATCCTTTGATGAATCATATAAACTTAACTTGAAACCTATCACCATTGGGGTAAGGACATGCTTGCAATCTTCCATATTGAACTTATTGAGCATTTCCTTGATGTACTTGGTTTGATATATAAATATTCATTTATCCTACTGGGATATTTTAAGCCCTAAGAAGTATGTCAGCTCGCCAAGTAGAGACATTTCAAACTCACTTTGTATCTTTGTGGAAATTTTTTTACTTAATTTGTCAACATTTTTTCCAAAAATTATATCGTCTACATATACCTCGATAATTGTTAGGTTACCTTGATCCACTTTCACATAGAGATTATTGTCGGTGCTTCCTTTCTTTAATCCTTGTTGATGTAGATATCCATCAAGACGAGCATACCAAGATCTAGGAGCTTGCTTGAGACCATATAGTGCCTTCTTTAATCTGCAGACATGGTCTTCCTTTTTAGAGAGCAGAAAACCTTCGGGTTGTTCCATGTAAAATTCTTTTTCCAATTCACCATTTAGAAAGGTTGACTTAGCATCCATAGGGTAGACCTTTAGTTTTCTCAAGCATGCATAAGTGAGAAATATTCTAATAGATTCCATTCCTTCAACAGAAGCAAAATTTTCTTCAAATTAAATTCCTTCAACTTCTGCATATCCTTTGCAGACTAATCTTGCCTTATTCCTGGTAACCTATCCATCCTCTTTCGATTTGTTTCTAAAGACTCATTTAGTTCCAATAAAAAATTTATCCTTTGGTCATGGAACCAATTCCCAAGTATCTTTCTTCTCAATTTGATCAAGTTATTCATTCATAACTTCTACCCAATGTTCATCTTAACTAGCTTTCTCAAAATTATTAGGCTCAAAAGTTGCTAAAAAAGCAAGGCGGGCTTGTTGTGATGGACAAAGCTGTAGACTTCTTATGGTTCCAATTCCTTCATTTATGTTGCCGATGATTTGATTTGACGTATGATTCTTTTGACCCCATTCTTTTAAATATTTTGGAAAAATTTCTTGTACATCTTGCTGATCATTTCTTATTTCCTCTTGATTGACTGTTGTTTATTTATTTGACTGGTCTTGTTCTGGAGCTTCTTCTTCATCCTTCACAGATTTTCCTTCAGATCCCTCAGATTTTTTTTGAAGGGACAATCTCATCGTCATCCTTTGTAACACAATATTCATCAAAAGTAACATTTATGCTTTCCACTATTTGTTTTCGCCTCATATTGTAGCATCTATAAGCCTTCCTTTTGCGTGAATAACCAACAAAAATACCGTCATCAAAACGGGAATTGAACTTGCCCAATCTTTTATCTTCTATTTTGATGTAGCATTTGCTTCCAAATATTTTGAAGTATTTGATGTTAGTCAGTCTTCCTTTCCATAATTCATATGGAGTCATGTTATAATTGTTCCTTAGCAAACCTATGTTTATAATGAATACAATTGTATCAATTGCTTGAACCCAAAATTTATAATCTAATTTTGAGTCAGTTAACATTGTTCTGGCCATTTCCTGTATGGTTCTATTTTTTTATTTCAACAACTCCATTTTTATGTGGTGTTCTAGTTGTGAGAATTGCATTTTTATTCCATTTTCATCATAGTACTGCTGAAATACCTTGGAAGTGAATTCTATGCCATTATTTGATCTCAGACATTTGATCTCCAAATCAATTTCATTTTCAACCAATTCCTTGTAGATTCTAAAACATTCGAATGCCTCAGTATTTTTCTTTAAGAAGCCGACGATTGTCATTCTGGTGTAATCATCCATCATTAGCATAAAATATAATTATCCATCTAAACCTTTTGCTCTCATATGACCACATAGATCCGTATGTACTAATTCCAATGGATGTGATGCAAAGTGTTCTTTTGTCTGTGTAGAAATTATACAAGATGCATGTATATTACCAGACTCCCCTGATCTAACAAATTAACTTATGTTAAATACAGAATCCTTCCACTTAATTCTTTGTGGAAATTAAATCGCCAATTGAAAAACACATATGAAGCAAAATCAATCACACATAAACACAGTTGTTTAACGGGAAAGCTTAAAGCTAAAAACCCAAACTATCAAATATTATGTATATCAATGGATCATGTAATAATCTCATACAAATATTAGTACATCAAGCTCTCATTACAATCAACAATCATTACACACTATCATGCATAATTTTTCATATCTATGCACCAATTTCTTGCCTCCTGACAGCCTGCCTCCACTGCGCAATCCCTACTGAAGAATACCCCTAAATGAATTCAAATTTGCCTTGCCTTGACTGCGCAATCCTCATTGGCATCTCCAATGTGTGTCAGATGCATTGAATTCATCAATATAGTCACAACAGATAGTCCATCTCACCCTTTCACCTATCTCTCCACTGGGTCTCCACTAGAACTGACATGAAAGTAGTTAACTGCTGTATTTGTTCAGTTTCAAGTGAGTATCTAGTTATGAATTAATTAAATAATTAATTCACTAAACTCTCACTAGTGTATCTTTAGTTAGAACTAGATACAACTAGCACAACTGAGTTTAACTCACTTAACTGAGTTAAAATAAATAACAAATCCCATAACTACTCTTCCAACTCTGTCACAACTTTTCCACTTTAGTTATAACTGATTCCTCCATGCATGAGTCACCAACCACCCTAGGAATTGTGTAATTCCTTCAGCCCACTGATTTTCCAAATCTATTCACTGAAATAAAGTACTCCAAGAGAATAAGTTGATATTTATTGTCAGATTATTGTTAAGGGCTAATAATAATCGACATGCATCTATTTTTAGATTAGAGATCTATAAATAGACTTCGCCCAATCTTATAAAAATATAATCTCATCTATTTTTCCAACTTGATCGACCATCTACAAATAGATTCCTACAACTTATAGAATATGCTCACCATGTCTAAAAATAGACATACACCTAAAAATATCCTACGGGCCCCACTTAGTGAAGGTGCTTAATTTTCACTAATCTCATCATCTTGTTGAATCTCAACACTCCCTCTCAACAAGATAGGGATTATCCTTCACCCTGAACCTGCCTCTATGGTATTCGAATTTTCTCCCAGTGAGCACCTTCGTCAGAATATCTGCATCCTGATCTTACATAGGAATGTACTGAAGCAACATAATCTTTCGCTGCACACAATATCTGATGTGATTATTATGGATATCTATATGCTTAGATCTATCATGAAACACAGTATTAATCGAGAGTTTAATGTAACTCTGATTATCACAATGTATCATTGTAGGATCTAAATGAGAACCAAACAAAACGACTAGGATATTCCTCATCCAGATAGCCTCACAAGCAGCTTGACTTGTTGCCATGTATTCTGCTTCCGCTGAACTGAGTGCCACAGATCTTTGTTTCCTACTGTACCAAGAAACTGTTGTAGATCCGATACTGAAAACCCCTCCTGATGTGCTCTTTTTTTCTGTTGGGCTGCCTGCCTAATCTGGATCTGTGAAGCCATGCAACTTCACCTCATCCATCTGTCTGTACCATAAGCCATACTCAGATGTGCCCCTGAGATATCTCAAGACATGCTTGCCTACCTTCCAAAAGAGCTTGGTAGGATTAACCATTGCTTGACTAAGTTGGTTCACCACAAGCATATGTCCGGTCTTGTATTAACTAAATACATGAGTGAACCCACCAATTGTCAATAGATAGTAGCATCCACTACCTCTGTCAATGTAGCATCCTATTTCCTCCAATTTCCTAGAAGAGGAGTATCCATGGGCTTGCACTCCTGCATGTGAAACTTACCAAGTATCTCCCAAGCATACTTGCCTTGAGACACGAACAGTTCACCTTCTCACTGCCATATTTCCAATCCAAGGAAATAATGAAGGAGGTCCAAATCCTTCATCTCAAAGTCCTTTGCAAGATCTTCCTTGCATGAGTGTTGTCGGTTCACAAAGGTGGCTTATTATAGGAAACCTCTAAGCTCCTCATTCATTTGTCAACCTAGGGAAAGTCTTCTTATTTCAAGAGTGTAGGCACAATATGTGCAAGTAATATCGAATGATAGTTACTCGATAATGCATATGAAAAGGATTATCTAATTCTCGAAGTTCAATCACCTCAAAGAGAAGTGAAATGGTATAATGCCGCTAACTACTCTATCTAGCTCAGAAGGGGAGAAACCTAGGATTGAACAACATAATAATGAATTGAACAACAATCTGAATGAATTGAACAACAACCTGAATGAATTGAACAACAATCACTTATATAATTTTTGCAATGGAATTCTCTTCTGCAAACTAACTAATTGGCATCTTTCTGCAATTAATCAATAATTGGATGGATTATTGTATCGAGGGAACGATCTAATTCTTAGAAATAGATAATATTGAATAAAAATTACTCTAAGATTCATAAAACGAAATGAAAGCATCTAACAACGAGAAAGAATTAATATAAACTAGAAAGCACGAATACCAAACTATTCTGATGAAAGATAAACTGTAACCTCATGCGTTTCTATTTTATCGAGTGGAAAGGTAATTCACAAACTGCATCAAATAAATGGTCATCAATTCTGTAACTAACGCACAACATGGAAATTGGCGAGGCAACTCCTGGGGGCTGGGCCAAAACCACCAGAAGTTCTAACGCAATGAAAAACTCAAGAGATGATTGTTCAAAACATCAAAATTCTTTATTAAATTGAAGGATAATACAGGGATACAATTGAACAGTTATGTCCTGATGCATTGATTACAGAAGGAAATCCTATTCGACTCCCCATATAGTTCATCCTTGGTCCTTTTTAAAGGCATTTTCATGCAGTGGGATGATATTTTCACGCAGTGGGTTCTCGAGCTTGGATTTTCCTTTATGCTTTCTATCAGTTTCTGGGTGTTATTGAGATTCTGTGAGTCCATGTCTATCAACCATATTTTGTTTAGCATCAGTTCAATTTCTCTGCTTCCCTATACACTGAAATACAATAAGTCAAATTTCTGTTATAAAAACGTTCCTTTTGTCGTTTAGCCCAATTGTCCTGATTTTTATAAATATCCTTTTTCTTTATTGTTAAGATGAGGAAGAATTCTTAAAAAAGTATCACAATTAAAAGTAATCATAGGGTGAAAACATACCTTAATTTTGGCCCAACATACTCCCTTTCTTCCCTATTTGTAGGTCCTTGTGCAAAAAAATGGTTTAGATGCAACTTTGTTAAGGAGTAGGTAGGGTGGACTTCTTCCTTGTATGCTCTGAAACCCTGTTTCTGTCTAATTCTTGCAAAAGCAGCATTTGTGTGTCCTTCTGGTAATTCGTAGTCATGATCATAGCCCTTAGGGGGGTACCAGATAAGAGGGCATCTATATCTGCATCCTAACCATGTAGGACCCATGCTGAATACCAAGTTACTATATGAGAGGAATCTAGAGGTGGCTGCCTTGATGTTTCGGTAGCCAAATGACTCCCTATTCTTTACATTGTTTGTGGAGGCCATCCATATTTGTTTAGCTGCTACTAGGGCTGCTTCCTGAATGTCTCCAAAATATTCCTGCCCATTTTCTATAATGTCTTTATGGATGGGTCCTAGCTTGGTCCTTACACCCTTCCTCCGCATGAAATTCTTGTGTTGGATGAACAGCTGCAGGGGTTTGGTGGGCTCTCCTCTGACCCACAGGTCTAGGCCATGTTCTCTCTTTTGGAATATGTTATAGGCTTTGGCCCACCTAATCTGGTTCTTAGCGAACGAGAGGAAGGCCTGAAACTGAACATCTCTTAAAAAGGGACTAGGATTGTTGTCTCTGTCCTCTTCTAGAAAGAAGTTATGCATGTAAAGTTCACATAAAAGGTGTTGGACCTGTTCATCTTGATCATTGAAGCAGTGCATGAAATATTCTATGGTTTTGAAATTCGTTGGCTTCCCTACCTTAATGGCCTTGATTTTCAGCAGCAAATATCATTTTGTTAGGAATAGGACATAGTTGGTGGCTAGTGCCCTACATGATAGTGCATCAAAATACATAGAAAAAATCGTTGTGATTTGTTTTTTGGCTTGATCCACCTGGTCTTGTGCCCTTTTTACCTTTTGAATTCTACTCCTCTCTCAGTTGGGAAAATGTTTCATCTTCTATGGTGGAAAGTTTTGTGAATTTCTTTAGTAGTGCCTGACATTCTTGTGTTGGTACTACTACCTTTTTTCATTGTTCCAACTCAAGTTGTGTTCGAATTGATTCGTTACACCATTTTTTCTTGGAAGCTCTTTCAAATAGAGGGGCATAGGCAGTGGTTTCCTCTGTTTGAGTTCACTTTTTGTTGGTGAATTCTTTCCTAATTCGGTCAGAGGCTTCAAGAGTGTCCACCATGTCTATATGTACCTCGATCTCAATGGTGCTTGCCAAGTCAGTTTGTATCCCGGCTTGAGAAGTCTCTGCTAGGTCCGTTTGTATTCCAGCCTTGGCAGTATCTGCTAGGTCTTTCTATATCCTAGCCTCAGCAATATCTGCTAGGTCCATCTGCATTCCAGCCTCAGCAATATCTAACAAATTTTTGGTCAATTCTGTTTGGGTTTCGGCTGTGGTAACTTCCTTCTTAGGCTTTCGGGCCTTATTTACCTCCTTCAATTGTTTTCTTAAATGTTTCACCATTTTCCTCAATATTTTGCAGGTTCTGCTTAGTTTCTTAATCTTCTTTTCAACTGAATTCTCACCTGACCTGATTTCAGTAGGTGGTGGAGGAGTAGCATTCTCATTTTTAGGAATGGTGTTTCCAACCTCAGGGTTGCCTGCGATGGTGTTTTCTACTTGAGCTTCTGAGTTTAATTCTATATGAAGGTCCTGACTGGGTGGGAAAATGCTACCTTCAGGTGTCAAAGGAATTGTTTTTATTCTTGTGATTTACTCCAAAGGGATAGTGTCTCCTGACTGATTTTCTGATTCGGCTCTCCCTTCTGTCTGTTCTTCACTATTTACCTCATAATTCTTGAGAGGGAAAAAAGCCCCAAAGCCCTATTTTTTGTGCTCAACCTAGTGTTCCTAGATTGAGTTCATTAATTGTCAACCAGGGTTGGTAAACTGCTGAAGTGTGGTGCACTATATGTGCCTAGGTATTTGTTTCTCACTACATTGTGTTTAGTGTTTTCTGATGTTTTTGGTTTTATGGTTTTATGTTTGAAAAGGGAAGGAACTAAATGCTGGTGAAAAGAAGCTATTGGCCTAAACTATGGATGGCAAATAACAAATGAAAATACTAAAACAGAACAAAGCCTAAACTATGGCTAGCAAACAACAAATGCAAATCTTGATAATGACTTCAAGGAAATAAATCACAACATGAGCTTAAACTTATCCAATTCATTCATTAAAGATGTGTTGGAAGAGCTTGAGAAATGGACAAGTTAAGTATAAATGAAGTTCTCCTAATTAAACAATCAAACAATCAACTTACAATGTTACAACATCTCATCCATGATTAAAGGTTTATTGGAATATATTTGGAAAAGAAAATTTGTAGCACAATAAGATTTCTACTCTAAACTAGCTTCTAATTATGTTTTGCAACTCATTTTAACACCACTAGGCCTCACTCAAAAGTTATAGATTTCCTTTTTAGAATAGTCTTTGAGAAGAGGCTTGTTTGTGAAATGGTAAAAAGGTTGCAAAATACTCCAGGCCTTAGACTGATACTAGCTTCTGTCCAAATGATTATGTATTAATATGAGGTTGGAACAAAAGAAGTTTTTGTAAATAATGAAGACCGTGGTATTTAAATTTAACAACTAATACAATTTAAAATGCAATGGATAGCA
This sequence comes from Pinus albicaulis, assembly GCA_034641835.2. NCBI lineage: Eukaryota > Viridiplantae > Streptophyta > Pinopsida > Pinales > Pinaceae > Pinus > Pinus albicaulis. Next base: position 153,869,646 of record CM076577.1, on the reverse strand, counting down.
ACTAAACTTGGAATGTTAATACAGTGAGCTAAGAATAAACTAGAGTATTACTAGTCTACTTGAAGTGCAATGAACAGTGTTAAACTAAAATGCCATTATCAAACTGAAATGTAGCGACAGAGCTGAACTAGATGCATTCTACCTCCGGAGTGCTGTAACTAAATCAACATGCAACTATCCTAAAGAATTCTACAACCCATCTTGTTCAATATGAATGATATTTTGGAAGAGTTTTTAAAAACAAGTATGGCTGTATTATTCAATGCAATTGAACATAAACATAAAACTGAAAGCAAATACAACTAGAATCTAAGACACCATAGCTGTTTCTTATTCGTTGTTAATGATGTTTTGGAAGAGTTTGTAAGAGTAAGACTGGCTGTGACACTTAGTGTAAACAAGCAACTAAAATCTACAATACCACAGCTATGCCTTATTCATCATGATGATATTTTGGAAGATTTTATTAGAGTAAGTCTAACTGTGATAATTAGCAAAAGGAAATGCAACTAAAACCTACAATACCACAGCTATGCCTTATTCATCGTAATGATATTTTGGAAGAGTTTATTAGAGTAAGTCTAACTGTGATAATTAGCAAAAGGAAATGCAACTAAAACCTACAATACCACAGCTATGCCTTATTCATCGTAATGATATTTTGGAAGAGTTTATAAGAGTAAGTCTAGCTGTGATAATTAATGTAAACAAATGTGAACATAAACTTCAAAAACTTACCTAAGCTAGAAATGAAAACGAGACTAAAATACTTATCTAAAACGTATAAACAAGGCTGCTCAGGAGGCAGGGGCCCTCTACCACCAGAGTAGCACGAAATCTACTTCAAGATTGATTCAACGCTTTCAAGGAAATGATGCTTCTTTCATTAAAGAGAAATTATTTCAAAACAGAGTGTTTTCGGACTTCTGAAATCTAGCAATCAACCATAAAATCTAACCTTGTCCCTCGGTTTCCCGAGCATATTTATAACAAAATTACATAACTGTATCTGAGATAACATAGGAATAATTTTCTTTCCTAATTAGAATCGAACTATAACTCTGAAGGTGGTCTCATAATATGATTACGGACATCTGGACTGTCCTTATCCTGTTAGGAGTCTACCTCCTAATTTGAGTTCCCACGTGCATAACCACCTATAGGATTCCATTCAAACTTCGTGGAGAGCAACAAATGATAGGGAGATGATGTGGAATATGACCATATGTGCTTTTCTCTGAGATGACACCTGGAACCTGTGCAGACATGAAGACGGCTGCAGAATTGGCAACCAGCTACAGAATATCTACATTTTGTAGCTAGATTTAGTTCAAAAAGTACTACAATGAAAAAATCATAAAAACATAGCAAGTTAGTCATGATATTCATTCTCAAAGAAATTTTAACTAATTCTATTGATCATTTGAGCCTAATATTAACAATGGACAAAAGAAATGGAGTGGAATGTGGTGGAAGAAAGAACATTCTTGGAGCTCAACATACCCCCACTGCTAGATTCTTTCATGTCCTCATGAAATTATTCCATGAACTCTGAGACCTCTACAAGAACATCCAACCCTCTTCTTCTGCTTTGCCTGGTAGTTAAAGGCCTTCTGGGCTTCCTGATGACTAACTTGAACCTTAAATTGGTAAGTGCCTTGATTAAATTTTTTGTTTCTCTTTTTCAATTTTTCATTGGCCTTTTCCACTTTTCCCATTTGTAGAGACAGGGTTGAATTCATATCAGTTTTCAATTTAACTTTCTCCCTCAAAATATCATTTTCAGTCCTGATATGTCTATTAAGTACTTCTAGCTCGTACTTATCTCTTCTTAGCACATCTATTTCAGACTCTGGTGGACTAGGGGTTCTGTCCCTACTTTCTGAAGCTCTTCTCTCCAATGACTCAACATAGTTGTAAATTTCTTGCTGTGCAGGGTCTATTTTAGGAGTTTCTTCATCAAAATCCTGCTCAGTAGGTGTTTCTTCATCTTCTATGTTTATGACTCCAGTTTGTTTAACTTTTTTTTCCTTTAGTATCCCCCTCAGTCTGTGGCTCCTCCTCGGTTGAGATGGACCTTCTCCTTTCCCTCTGGAAAATTTTCTTATGATCCTCTCTTTCTTAAGTTGCTTCTTAATCTGAACTAATTTTTCAGAAATCATTTCTTCACTTCTTTCTTGTATTGTTTTACCAGTTTTAGTTTTGGAGGATTTCCATTTTCTGCTTCTTTTTGTAGGTTTATCTTCAAGTGGAGGTCCCTTTAGTTCCTCAAAGTGATTTCTCACCAAGAAGTCATCCCAAGTATCTCCTATTTTTGCTAAATGATGTTCAATTAAAATCTTGACTAAACCATGGTGGTATAAGGTTGTCTCCGGAAATTGAATTCTCTTTTGAACACTTGAAGCCATTTTCTTTAAACTTTGAAGCAAGAAAAAGGGCAAGTTGAGTTCTTCTTCTAGAAAATGCATTATCAATCGGTAAACATAGAAAGTACCATATCTACCTTCACAAGTGATGAATTTTTGCAGGACAAGAAATATGTTCCTCCATTTGTTTTTTAATGCAGAGCTAGGGATATCCTTTTTAAAAACAGTGACATCCATACCTAGTGACTTGAGTATTTGCTTCCATGCTTTGTTATGAAATTCTCTGTTCTTAAACCACCTTTCTCCTTGTCTAGGAAATCCTGTTGCTTCTGCAATAAAAACCTCTGTGACAGTGAATTTAATATCTCCAACTTCTACCTCAGCTCCATTAAAGGATCTTGCAAAAGTTTTAGTAACCTCTTTGTGGAAGCCACTGAATTTTTCAAGGAATTGCAACCATCCTGTAATATTTCTATGATTTGGGGATAGCCTTCCAAGTATTTAGTGCCAACTGGTTCAGTTCTCACGATGAGGCCCATAAATTCTTCTTCAATCTTCAATTCACTAGTCTTCTGCTCACGGGGAGAATGGCCGTTAACAAATTGTTTTTTCCCCACAAATGTTTCCTCTGTTCATGGTGACAATGGTTGTTACAGAGATGCCTCTGTCTCACAGACCGAAATGGTTAAAAGTTGGCTACGGGAAAGAATGATATGGAGTGGTTACGGAATGAATATAATGAGGTGAGGATGATGTATATGAGTTGAAAGATATCACAGAAGGAAATACCGCGAAGATATTTTGTAACGAATTAAAAAATCATCATTAAATGCTCAGTGACATGACTAATCCAATCACTTCAGCACTTTAACCGTTTAGATTTTTAAATGATGATCGGATATGGGTTTTGAAATGGCGGAATAGAAGGAGTTTTATCCAAAGTTTTTGCGGGGGGTTTGTTAGGCATGATCAACAAAATTAATTAAAACAACTTTTTGAATAATATATAACTGAACTATACTAAAATTTTTCATGATATGTCACCATAATAATTTCATACCTTTGCCTTTGCTTTGATTTTCTTGTGATCTTCATATGATTTGTTCTCCCCTGAAAATCATTACTTTTTGAGTCTTCATAACCTTCTTGATTTTGCTTGTTCTTGGATATGTAGGATCATTTTGTTGCAGATCAAATGATTACTAGACAGTGCTTTCAGGCTCTCTGGCTGCAGAATGTCTGTCTGGCTGCAGAATGTCTGACTAGCTGCAGAATGTCTGATTGGCTGCAGAATGTACCTGTAGAGAACTTTGAATATGGTTTGAAGCTGGAATGATGAAAGGTTGTATGAAATGAATAGTGAAATATGGTAGGATGGAGTATGAATGAAATGAATAATGGAGTGGAATGGATCACAACTTATGAAATGGAGTGAAGTATGAGAAGTGGCCTGCAATTCATGATATGTATTATTTAATTGCAGAAAAACATCAAACTTTCAAAACCTGGAATGAAAATGAGGTGGAGCATGGAGTGAAGTGAATGAAGTGTGGATGAATGAATGAAATGGAAAATGGATGAGTGAATGAAATGGAAAATGAGATGGACCATAAGTGAAATGAATCTGCACTTATGATTTTGTAATAACTACTTGCAGAAAGAACAGATTTGAAAAGCTAGAGTGTCAGAAAGATTCTGATTTTCACTCCACCTTTTCTGTATAAACATGCCAATCAGTGATTGGTTTTCATGTTTATACTTTATTTTTTTTATTTTTTATTTTTATTTATTTATTTATTTTCAATAAAGTGACTTCAGAAAATTCACTTAAGTTGATGAAGAAGAAAAATTCTTCTTCATTAACTTTATATCACTGCTTTCCTGGAATTTCTTGACAAATTCTTCTCCTGAGAGTGGCTTATGATACAGCTTCAATCTATGACCATTCACAAGAAAAGTGACCTCTTCTTCATCTATTGTCCTGATTTTTATTGCTCCATTGTCAAAAATTCTTATAATTTCATATGGCCCAAGCCAATGTGTTTGAAATTTACCTTGAAAATCCTTGAACTTTGAATCAAACAAGAGCCCAGTCACCTTCTTTGAACTTCTTCTCCTTGATGTACTTGTCATGCCATCTAGTCTTTTGTTGTTGGACTATACTTTTTTTCTGAACTGCATCTTGTCTGATCTCATCCAATTCATTAATTTGCTCCAATCTGTGCTTTTGTGCCTCTGATAGATTAAGTCCTAGCTGAACTGCGATTTTGAAAGTTTGAATCTGGAACTCTATGGGAAACAAAACTTGCTTTCCATAAACAAGTTCATAAGGAGTATGGCCTGTTGTGCTTCTCCATGTAGTTCTATAGGCCCACAAGGCTTCAGGAAGCCTATCTACCCAATCTTTTCTATGTAAATGGACAGTCTTTGTTAGGATTCCTTCAATAACCTTATTAGTAGATTCCACTTGACCATTTGCTTGTGGATGATAGGGAGTAGATTTTCTGTGTCTGATTTTGTACCTCTCCATCATTTGTTCCACTAGCCTTGATGTGAATTGAGCTCCTTGATATGTAACAATTTCCCTTGGGACACCAAAACGAGTAAAAATATCCTCAAAAAGAAAAGTAACTACATTTGCTTCATTAGCAAAAAGTAATGGCTTGGCCTCTACCCATTTGGTAACATAATCAGTGCAAACTAATATATATCTCTTTTGTCTTGATGGAGGACTAATAGGTCCTACAAAATCCAAAGCCCATTTTTTCAAAAGGTTCAATATGTACCTGAGGTTGTAATGGCATCTCACCTGAAGGAGAAGGTTTCCCTACCCTTTGGCAACTGTCACACCTTTTGACATACTCTTTAGCATCTTTGAAAAGGGATGGCCAATAATATCCTAAATGAAGGATCTTATAGGCTGTCCTCTTATCAGCAAAGTGTCTGCCACAAGGTTCATCATGACATGCTTTGAGAATCTCAGGCATCTCATCTTCACGAACACATCTCCTAATGATCAAATCTGGACCTGTCTTGTACAACTCATTAGCAACCCATGAATATTTTGCATTGTCATAAATGATTTTTCTTTTATCTCTTGCATTCATTATTGAAGGAAATTTCCCTGAAACTAAATAATTAGCAATATCAGCAAACCATGGAGTTTGAGTAGAAATTGCAAAAAGATATTCATTAGGAAATTGATCTTCAACTGGAGTGTCATCTTTGATATTTTGGAGTCTAGATAGGAAATCAGCTACTGTGTTTTGTTTTCTAGGCCTATCTAGAATGGTAATGTTGAATTCTTGTAAAAGCAATAACCATCTTATGACTCTGCCATTAGTAATTGATTTGTTCATTAAATATCTAATTGCAGAGTGATCTGTGTGAACAAAAGTTTCATAGCCTGTTATATAGTGTCTGAATTTGTTTATGGCATGAACAACGGCTAAAAATTATTTTTCAGTTACAGTATAGTTTAACTCTGAAGGAGTCAAATTTTTACTAGTATAGTAGATGGCATAAGGAATCAGGTCTTTTTGTCCCAATACTGCTCCTAGAGCTGTATCTGAGGCATCTGTTGAAATATGAAAAGGTAACTTCCAGTTAGGTCCCCTTAAAATAGGTGCTTTAGAAATTTTTGTTTTCAGGGTCTCAAAGGCTAACTGGCAATCAGAATTCCATTTGAATTCACAGTCTTTGGTAAGTAATTTGAAGAGTGGAGATGCTATCTTGGTGAAGTTTTCTATAAATCTTCGATAATACCCTGTAAATCCAAGAAAACTCCTAACATCTTTTTGACAACTTGGAATAGATAAGTTAGAGATGACTTCAACTTTTGACTCATCAACTCTAATCCCATCCCCTGAAATGTGATGTCCTAAAAAAATTCCTTCAGTAAACATCATAAAACACTTTTCATGACTAAGTGAAAGATTTCCTTCTTTACATATTTTAAAGACTTTTTCCAAGTTATCTAAAGCTTCTTCAAATGTATTTCCATAAACTGTGAAATCATCCATATATACCTCTACACAATCATGGATTAGATCTGAAAAAATTCCTAATACTGCCCTTTGAAATGTTGCAGGTGCATTGCATAATCCAAATGGCAATACTCGGTAAGCATAGGTACCCCAAGGACATGTAAATGTAGTTTTGTCTTGATCTTCAAGTGCTACTTGAATTTGATTGTAACCACTAAACCCATATAGAAATGAGAAGTACTTTTTTCCAGCTAAGGTATCTAATACCTGATCTATGAAAGGTAGGGGAAAATGGTCTTTAAGAGTAGCTTTGTTTAATTCTCGGTAGTCAATACATACCCTCCATTTACCATTTTTATTTGGCACAATTACCAAAGGAGAAACCCATTGACTATCTGAAATAGGATAGATAAAGTTGACATTCAACAATTTCTGCAATTCTTCTTTAACAATCTCCCTAAGATTTGGATTCATCCGTCTTTGAGGTTGTCTGATTGGTTTAAAATTTTCCTCTATGTAGATGTGATGAGTGCAAGTCTTAGGACTTATCCCTTTCATATCAGTGTACTCCCATGCATATGCAAAAGAATGTCTCTGTAAAATTTTGACTAGCTCTTCTTGTTGAGATTTTTCTAGGTTCTTGTTTATGTTTAAAGTTTTGCCTGGAAATATCTCACTTGTAGAGCTGCCAAATTTATCCATAGAATGAAGAGACATCTATCTTGATGATAAAAACTCAATGTTGGATTCTTCTTGAAATTGTTCATGTTTGCATTCCGAAGAGGATTCAAAGTTTTCTAAAGTATTCAAAATTTGACTATCTTCACTAATTTCTGAAATTGTGAAGAGAGGTTGTAAGTCTTCTTCATCCTCTATCCATTGAGTATCACCTAAATCTGTAATTGTCCTTGCTGGAGGATACAAAGTGAATTTCTTAGTTGAACTACCATCGGAGATGTACATATCACCGGATCTACAACTAATGAAAGCATCAGCTGTAGCTAACCAAGGTCTTCCTAATATAATTGGATGCCCTCCTAGATTATTCTTAGGAGTTAGGATCATGAAATCCACAGGGTACTCCCAAGAATCTAGGGACACTGGAATGTATTCTATTACCCCATCAGGTTTGATCACAGATTTGTCTACTAATTGTAATAATGTGGGTGTAAAGAGAAGATTAAGAAGTTTCAGTTTATCCATGATTTGTCTACTCATGATATTGATTGTTGCTCCTAAATCAATGAGTGTGTTTTGGATCTCAATTCCATTGATGTGAATTTTAACAACTGGATTTCCTGGGTCTAGATACTTTGGAATAGAAATCTTACCCATCATGATATCTGCTATTTTTCCTGCCAATTGAATTTTCTTTGTCTCTCTTATTCTTTTTCTTGTTTTCTTCATACTCAACTCCTTTATTGTCTTTGCTAAAATTGGAATTTCCTTGATGGCTTGTAATAATGGAATCTTAATGCAAATATTTCTCAGCTCATCTAGGAAATCATAATCAGGCACCATAATTTGTTTTTCTACACCTCTATCAATTTGTAATCTTTCTGGAAAGGGAGGAGTAGGAGTGGATGTTGATGGCTGCTCTAATATAGGAGTTGAAGTTATTGGTTCTTTTTGTTTTGATTTTTCAATGTTTGGGTCCTGAAAAGATGTGTCTTCTTCAAGACTTTTATTTTCCCGTAGAGAATCTTCCTCAGAGTTATCTTGTTCTTGTATGATCACAGAAAGTTTCCTCTTTTCAAGTATTCTTCCAGACCTAAGTTGAACATCACTAAGGTCTAGAGGAGTAATTAAATAAGTTGGAAACTGTTGGCCTTCTATCATATATGTATTCTGAAGATTTTTATTGTTGGGGTTTGGTATGGGTTGAGCGGGCAACTGATTTGATTTCTGAGGAAATGGTAATGGGAGTGGTTGATTTTGATGTTGTGGATTTTGAGGATTTTTTTTGAAAATTTTGTTGAGGATAAAAATGTGGATATGGTGGATAGGATGGTGGATACTGATAGTACTGAGAGTATCTTCCATAGGGATTTTGTGAACCTTGTGCCCAAGCTTGAGATTGATTTTGAAATTGGGGCCAAGGTTGTTGCCAATAATTCCAATTTGGTGGGGATTGATTATACATTTGATCATGAAATCCTTGTGTTTGAGGTCCTTGCCAAGGCCTTCTGGAGACAAAATTAAGAGATTTTGTGGAATTTGCAGAATTTTCCTCTTGAAAGATAGCTTTAAGACCAGGAAGTGAAGGACAACTCTTGGTCTCATGTTTTTCTGAACAAATTACACAATTCTCTACAACTTTTGCATCCAAAGGACACTCTCTCAAGGCATGCTTCTTTCTACATTTGGGACAAAAGATTGCTAAGGCATCAAATTCAGCTTTTTGCTTGTTTTGTAACTTAAGGGTGTCTATTTGTTCACTAAGACTCCCTAAGATATCATATTTGAAATAATCAAGCATATGCCCTATTTCTGCCCTACTTACTGTCCCAGAAGCAGACTTACTTGCCCTTGCAAGAGCAGGGTCTCTTGGGCCTTTTACAGTTTTGGATTTCCCTCTTGAAAGGTTAATACATAACTCAGATATTTCAGGTAATGTGAGCTGAGATATATCCCCTTTTCCCATCATGTTAAGGATATCCAACCATTCATCCCTAATTTTCTTCAACAAGAGAGCTTTTAAGGTGTCTTGATCTAAGTTCTCCATTTTTTCTCTTTTGATGTTGTAATGAAATCTCTCCAACAAATCTTCTAGGTTTTCATCCTCTTTTTGTATCATCTTGAACACTTCCTCCTTATGATTAACTGGCATACAATAATCCAAATACCTCTCTAGAAATGCTTGTTTCATGTCTTCCCATGTCCTAATATAACTATTGATCAAACTCATAAACCACTTCAATGCTGCTCCTTTCAATGTTGAAGGAAATAGTTTAAGTTTTTGAGCATCTTGTAAGTAGTCATAAGTTCTACACAGGACTTCAAATTCAAATAGGAAGGTTTCGGGATCTTCAGTTTTAAGTCCATAGAAGTTTGGAAGGATAGAGGGTGAAATATTTTTCATAGTTGTATTGGTTTCTTCATCTACTATAGGAAACCCAAAAGAGCTTCCCATCTCTCTTCTACCTCTTCCTCTGCCTCCTTCACCTTCTGCACCTATACCTCCTTCTCCTCTACCTCTACCTCTACCCCCTCCAAATAATGTGTGTTCTCCATTAAAGACTCCTCATCCCCCTTCTTCTGCCATAGTTGATTCTTTTGTGGAAGTGGAAAAGTTTGTGTCTCCGGCAGGAGTCCTTGAATCTTCTTCTAAGACAGGTTCAGTAGATGAAGTGGAAGGTCTTTCTAATGGAATATCTAATCTTAAGTCTTCTAGAAGTCTAGGATCAGTAAAGGATGGAATGTGGGTCTGAGTTGGAGGTGTGTTGGCTCTAGATCTTGATGAAACAAGTGGTGTTCTAGGAATCAAACTTCTGCTTCTACTTCTTATGAATCTACCCCTTGAGTCTCTCTCTCTACGCATATCATTGTTTTTGGGAGTTAAGAAACAAGGCTACCTAGTTACACTTCCCTGGAAACGGCGCCAAAATGTTTGTGCTCAACCTAGTGTTCCTAGATTGAGTTCATTAATTGTCAACCAGGGTTGGTAAACTGCTGAAGTGTGGTGCACTATATGTGCCTAGCTATTTGTTTCTCACTACGTTGTGTTTAGTGTTTTCTGATGTTTTTGGTTTTATTGTTTTATGTTTGAAAAGGGAAAGAACTAGATGTTGGTGAAAAGAAGCTATTGGCCTAAACTATGGATGGAAAATTACAAATGAAAATACTAAAACAGAACAAAGTCTAAACTATGGCTGGAAAACAACAAAGGTAAAGCTTGATAATGACTTCAGTGCAAGACAATAAATCACAACATGAACTTAAACTTATCCAATTCATTCATTAAAGATGTGTTGGAAGACCTTGAGAAATGGACAACTTAAGTATCAATGAAGTTCTCCTAATTAAACAATCAAAAAATCAACTTACAATGTTACAACATCTCATCCATGATTAAAGGTTTATTGGAATATATTTGGAAAAGAACATTTATAGCACAATAAGATTTCTACTCTAAACTAGCTTCTAATTCTGTTCTGCAACTCATTTTAACACCACTAGGCCTCACTCAAAAGTTATAGATTTCCTTTTTAGAATAGTCTTTGAGAAGAGGCTTGTTTGTGAAATGGTAAAAAGGTTGCAAAATACTCCAGGCCTTAGACTGATACTAGCTTTTGTCCAAATGATTATGTATTAATATGAGGTTGGAACAAAAGAAGTTTTTGTAAATAATGAAGACCGTGGTATTTAAATTTAACAACTAATACAATTTAAAATGCAATGGATAACAACTAAACTTGGAATGTTAATACAGTGAGCTAAGACTAAACTAGAGTATTACTAGTCTACTTGAAGTGCAGTGAACAATGTTAAACTAAAATGCCATTATCAAACTGAAATGTAGTGACAGAGCTGAACTAGATGCATTCTACCTCCGGAGTGCTGTAACTAAATCAACATGCAACTATCCTAAAGAATTCTATATCCCATCTTGTTCAATATGAATGATATTTTGGAAGAGTTTGTGAAAACAAGTATGGCTGTATTATTCAATGCAATTGAACATAAACATAAAACTGAAAGAAAATACAACTAGAATCTAAGACACCACTGTTGTTTCTTATTCGTTGTTAATGATGTTTTGGAAGATTTTGTAAGAGTAAGACCGGCTGTGACACTTAGTGTAAACAAGCAACTAAAATCTACAATACCACAGCTATGCCTTATTCATCATGATGATATTTTGGAAGAGTTTATTAGAGTAAGTCTAACTGTGATAATTAGTAAAATGAAATGCAACTAAAACCTACAATACCACAGCTATGCCTTATTCATTGTAATGATATTTTGGAAGGGTTTATTAGAGTAAGTCTAACTGTGATAATTAGCAAAAGGAAATGCAACTAAAACCTACAATACCACATCTATGCCTTATTCATCGTAATGATATTTTGGAAGAGTTTATAAGAGTAAGTCTAGCTGTGATAATTAATGTAAACAAATGTGAACATAAACTTCAAAAACTTGCCTAAGCTAGAAATGAAAACGAGACTCAAATACTTATCTAAAACGTATAAACAAGGCTGCTCAGGAGGCAGGGGCCCTCTACCACCAGAGTAGCACAAAATCTACTTCAATATTGATTCAACGCTTTCAAGGAAATGATGCTTCTTTCATTAAAGAGAAATTATTTCAAAACAGAGTGTTTTCGGACTTCTGAAATCTAGCAATCAACCATAAAATCTAACCTTGTCCCTCGGTTTCCCGAGCATATTTATAACAAAATTACATAACCGTATCTGAGATAACATAGGAATAATTTTCTTTCCTAATTAGAATCGAACTAGAACTCTGAAGGTGGTCTCATAATATGATTACGGACATCTGGATTGTCCTTATCCTGTTAGGAGTCTACCTCCTAATTTGAGTTCCCACGTGCATAACCACCTACAGGATTCCGTTCAAACTTCATGGAGAGAAAAAAATGATAGGGAGATGATGTGGAATATGACCATATGTGATTTTCTCTGAGATGACACCTAGAACCTGTGCATACATGAAGACGGCTGCAGAATTGGCAACTAGCTACAGAATGTCTGCATTTTGTAGCTAGATTTAGTTCAAAAAGTACTACAATGAAAAAATCATAAAAACATAGCAAGTTAGTCATGATATTCATTCTCAAAGAAATTTTAACTAATTCTATTGATCATTTGAGCCTAAGATTAACAATGGACAAAAGAAATGGAGTGGAATGTGGTGGAAGAAAGAACATTCTTGGAGCTCAACACCTGTGATTCCTGTTGGTGGGGTAGCACCTCGATGTGGTTAGAACTGCTAGCAGTGGCAGAATTGTCTATAGGTTCCTCTTGCTCTTCAGCTTCTGATAGGCTTCTAGATTCATGGCCTGCCCTCATTTTCTCCAGGACTCAAGCCATCTCTTCCTCTTAGTCTTGCAAGGGTGTGTTTTGAGGGCTTGAGGGTAGTGAATGGGATATCCCTATCTCCTCTATGAAGTCCAAGGTTCCTTGAAGTTTCTTGGGCCGCTTTTGCCTACTTGGTTCTAAAATTGAGGTGCGGGTCCTTTTCCTTCTAGGTATGTTTACCCTGGGAAGCTCGATTTTGGCTTCGCCAGGGTTTTCCTCAGGTACTTGTGTGGCAGGGTTAAAAAAGTTCCCCCAAGCTATTTTCTTCTTGTCCAACTAATGTATGGTGATTAGTTTGATTAAGCCGTGGTGACTAAAAATTGCTTAGGGATTTTTATCTCTTCTTATTCGAACAACAATGTCATGAAATATAGAATTTAAGAAAGTAGACAGGTTAACTGAAATATTTTTCTTAAGCATAAAATTTTTTTTAAGTTGGTGAGTTTTTACCACGTCTTGGCATCCATCGCATGTAATGAATCTTTGGATGAATGCCATCAGTTACTGCCATGGTTGATGTAGAGAAGTAGGGTTAATCCCTTTCCATTTTTGCTCCAATGGCTCTTTCGGATCCTGATATGCTGCAACTACCTCTCGTAAGAGAAGATGTTTCTCTATCGACCATCTCTCTCCTTGCCCTGGTATTCCAGAGCTTTCAGCAATAATTTCTTCTGTGACGGGTATAAATCTTCCCTTAATTCTAGTATGTCCTGCTTGCAGGTTTTTCAGAAACTCAATTGCTACTTCTGTATCAAATCCTTGTAATCGGTGTAAATATGCCAGCCAACCAGCTTACTAGAGGATAGCGCTAGCTACATCTGAAATAGGGAAGTTCGAAGGTTCGTTCCAGAGAGAATTTCCTCCCATGGTTGGTGTGTTTTCCTGTGCTTTTTCTTATGATTGTATTCTCTTTCGACTTTGTTGTTTCGAATGAATATTGTATGCAAGAGAAAGAGAGATTGTGGTCTTGTGCAAGTAACTTCATGCCTTAATTGTGATGTTCCTCTAGTCTTATCAGCATATCTAATGGGATTTGTGTACGAATTTCGAGTGCTTTCTAGTTTATTGACTAATTACACCCCCTTCATCAAAGTAAGGGTGCCCACGTCCTCAAGTGCAAGAGGGATTTGGCCAATCATGAATGCGAACGGGGGGAATGTCAGGATTCGATAATCATGCTTGTACATGAGAGACTAGGTCATGAATTTCAAGTTTCAAGGGATGAGGAGTAATTGGGTGATTATGAACATACGCAATGTAAAGGTTGGATTTGGAAGTTTTGACATAAATGCATCTTTTGTGGAAGTGACCGAAGAGGGAGAGAAAACAATATAACTATTATTATGATATGATGTCCTTCTTTAATAATAAGAGTGACGGAAGCAAGTCTAAGATAGGTAATGATTGGTGCTGTCATCCCAAGGTTCAAGCATGTAAGCATATCTCCCTTATAGTTATTTATGTGGTAGATTAGAATCATCACTAATTCGAGTAGTGGCTTATAGAAGAAGAATGGAAGAGAAGTATATATATATATATATATATATATATATATATATATATATAATAGTAATTGGCTATTGTTAAAACATACTCTCATGTCATAAGAAGAGACACTGCTGCTAGCAGGCATTCATAGCCTCGACAGGGTTGCTATTTTAACCCGAAAAATGAGCCAAGATCCTTATGTAAAAGTAGTTATTTTTCCAATTTTGTGGAGAGATCACCATGCTGGTATGATAGCCAGATGACCATAGTGCCATTCACCAGAATTGTAGCAAAGTGATCAGGTCGGTTCATGATGAGACCTCCTGTCCTTTAAGCATTTAAGAAGGTCATTACCCTGGTGTGATGGCCATTTTGGGAATGTCACTTGATAAGCTCTTATGAACATGGTAGGTTGTCTCGTAATGAGACCCCCTATCCTCTCTTAAAAATTTGCATGTAAGCATAGTAATTCTTTTTGAAACATAAGAATTTTGATTTATAAGGAGATCACTGTTCTGGTGTGATGGCCAGATAGTCATAGTGCCATTCACTAGGATTGTAACAGAGTGATCAAGCCGGCTTGTGATGAGACCTCCTGTCCTTCAAGCAGTTGAGAATGTCATTACCCTGGTGTGGTGAACATTTTGGGCATGTCACTTGTTAAACCCTTATGATCATGGTAGGTTGGCTCGTGATGAGACCCCCTATCCTCTCTTAATAATTTGCATGAAAAAATAATAGTTATTATTTATACATGAAGGGAGGCTCATTAACTCCTTAAGAGTTAGGGATGGTGAGAGAAGTAAAAAGAATTCCAATAAAATTAATATTCCTTATTCCTATTTCTTCATATTGGAGGGAAATACTACTCGAAAGCGTAGAAAGATATACCATCATAAGATCATGTATGGTATGATAACATAATTGAGCTGGGAATGACTTAGCCTTTCATTTCATATATGTACAATGTCAACTTCCAGTTTAGAGATTATAGTGTCAAAGAATCATCATATTGGTAAATTTTACTACTTTCCTCCTTTCTTCCACTACCACTTCCTCCTCATAGATGCCTTTCATAGCTAGGGTGCATATCGAGGGGGAATATCAACAAAGGAATGAATAAAATGCAAAAATAAGGTCGTTCAATCCGATTGAACAGCAAGGAAAAACCAAAAAAACGGTTTTTCAATCCGATTGAACAGTAGCTGTTCAATTGGATTGAACAACAGTTGTTCAAAGAAGTTGAACAACAAGGATAAACACATAAAGAGCACGGCTGTTCAATCTGACTGAACAACAGTTGTTCAATTGGATTGAATAGCATCCGTTCAAAGAGTTTGAACAACAAGAATAAAAACGCAAAAAAAATGGTTGTTTAATCTGATTGAACGTCAGTTGTTCAATTGGATTGAACAACAGTCGTTCAAAGAATTGGAACAACAAAGAAAATAAAAACACAAAAACATGGTTGTTCAATCTGATTGAACAACAGTTGTTCAATTGGATTGAACAACAGTCGTTCAAAGAGTTTGAACAACAAAGGGCAAAAACGTGAAAAGCACGGTTGTTCAATCTGATTGAACAATAGTTGTTCAATTGGATTGAACAACAACCGTTCAAAGAATTGGAACAACAAGGAAAATAAAAACACAAAAACGTGGTTGTTCAATCTGATTGAGTAGCAGTTGTTCAATCGGATTGAACAGCAGCCGTTCAAAGAGTTTGAACAACAAAGGGAAAAACCATGAAAAGCACGACTGTTCAATCTAATTGAACTACAACTGTTCAATTAGATTGAACAACATAAGTTCAAAAAATTGGAACATTAAGGAAAATAAAAACCTAGAAACATGGTTGTTCAATCCGATTGAACAACAGCTGTTCAATTGGATTTAACATCAGCCATTCAAAGAGTTTGAACAGAAAAGGGAAAAAACGTGAAAAGCATGACTGTTCAATCCGATTGAACAACAACTATTCAATTGGATTGTATAGCAGTCGTTCAAAGAATTTGAAAAACAAAAGAAAAAAATGAAAGAGGAAAGAATACACTTTCGGGCATGAGGAATGTACAACAAAATAAGAACTAGGAATTGTAAAGAAATTATATACATTATTTACAAATGACAGTAGAAAACTCTCATGTACTTGAGGTTGTGGGGTTATCACCCCCTCCAGCCACAACTTGGATGGTAGGATCATTTCATACCTACTGGAAAAAATATTCCTTTGTGAGAGGTTTGTGATATAGGCGCACTCTGTGCCCATTCACTCAAAATGTAGAATCATACGCGTCTATGGTGGTCAGGGTGAGTGTGCCATTGTTGTGTACTTCTTGAATTTTGTATGGACCGAGCCACCTTGTTTGTAATTTTCCCGGAAAATCTTGGAATCTGGAGTCATAGAGGAGTGCCCAATCTCCTTTTTGAAATATCTTTTTCTTGATAAGGTTGTCATGCCACTTAGCTCGCTGTTTTTGGATGACCGTTGTGTGTTGCAGGGCCATTAGCCACATTTCATCTAGCTCATTTATTTGTTGGAGTCTTTTAACCTGGGCTTCTGTTAAGTCCAACCCTACCTCCTGGGTTGTCCTTAGAGTCTTGATTTCAAACTCAATAGGGAAAATAGGCTCTCTCCTGAATACTAGATGATATGGGGAATATCCTGTGGTGTTTCGCTAGGTTGTGCGATAAGCCCATAATGCTTTTGGCAATCTAGTGGCCGAGTCCTGGTGATGTGTTGATACTGTTTTGGTAAGAATTGCCTCCAAAACTTTGTTGGTGCTTTCGACCTGCCCGTTTTCCTACGAGTGGTAAGGAGATGTAACTCTATGGATGATATGGTGATTTTTTAGGGTGGCTGTAATTTTATTACCCACGAACTGTGCCACCCCATCGGTTATCACTTCCCGTGGCAAACCATATTGAACGAACAACTCAAAAAGGAAATTAATCACAAATTCTTTCGTGGCTCTTGATAAGGCCACTGCTTCTACCCATTTTGTTACGTAATTTGTGGCAACCAATATGTATATTTTTTGGTTTGATGGTGGGTTGAATGGCCCAACAAAATCTAGTTCCCACCACTCGATCGATTCTATCACCAATTGTGGTTGCAGTGGCATTTCATCTGCTTGGCCTGGGCGACCCATTCTTTGGTAGCTATCACAGGATTGGACATATTCTTTCACGTCTTTGAAAACCGTAGGCCAATAGTAGCCTAATTTTAACACTTTGTGCCCCATTCTGTGATCTGCGAAATGGCCACCACAAGGTTCATCGTGACAGGCCTGCAGGATGTCATAGATCTCGTCCTCCCTGATGCATCTGCATATGTGCATGTCGGCTCCCGTATGGAAGAGGTATCCACTGATCCAGGAGAACCTTGCGCTGCGTTGTACAATCAGTTTCTATTCTCTTGAGGTTAAGTGTCTAGGCAGCTTTCCCACTGCCAAGTAGTTTGCCACATCTGCATACAATGGCGTTTTTACCGCTACTGAAAACAGATGTTCGTTAGGAAACTGATCATCAACTGCTAACATATTGTCTGTATTTGGAACCTTGGACATAAAATATGCGACCATGTTTTCCTTTCCTGGACGGTCCTTGATAGTTATATTGAATTCCTGCAGTAGCAGAAACCAACGAGTTATTCTCCCATTCGTGATTGGTTTGTTAGCTAAATATCTAATGGCAGAGTGATCAATATACAGGAATACTTGATAGCCAGTTATATAATGTCTAAATTTATTAATAGCATAAAAGATAGCCAGGAACTCCTTTTCAGTCACTGTATAATTTAATTCGGTAGGAGTGAGGTTTTTGCTGATATAATAAATAGCATAGGGTTTCTTGTCTTCTTGAACAAGAACTACCCCTATTGCCATGTCGGATGCATCTGAAGAGATGTGAAAAGGAAGTTTCCAGTTAGGCCCTCGTAGAATTGGGGATGTCGAGACCAGTTTCTTTAAATCTGCAAAAGCAATGTCACATTTATCAGTCCAGTGGAATTCAACATTTCCAGTTAATGCATACAAAAGTGCAGCTATTTGTGAGAAATTATTTATAAATCTGCGATAATATCCTGCATATCCCAAAAAACTGCATACCTCCGTCTGTGTACAAGGTGTGGATAATAGAAGGATTACCTCTATTTTTTCTGGGTCTAATTGTATTCTAGCTGCAGAGATGTAGTGACCTAGGATTACTCCCTCGGTCATCATCATGTGACATTTTTCATTGCTTAAACATAACCTAGTAGCAATACATCGCTCTAACACCTTTTCTAGCGTTTATAATGCTTGATCAAATTCCTCACCATATGGTGTGAAGTCATCCATATAGATTTCAAGTCCCTCATTTATTAAGTCAGAAAAAATGCTGATTATGGCTCTTTGGAATGTTGCTGGGGCATTACATAGCCCAAATGGTAAAACTCTGTAAGAAAAATTACCCCATGGGCAGGTAAAGGTTGTCTTATCCTAGTCTTCGGGGGCTATCTGGCTTTGATTGTAACCACTGAACCCGTCAAGAAAGGAGAAGAATCGTTTCCCTGCCAATGTGTCAAGGACCTGATCAATGAAAGGGAGGGGGAAGTGGTATTTCTATGTTGCTTTATTCAGTTCTCTATAATCCATACAGATTCTCCATCTCCCATTCTTCTTAGGGACGACTACCAGAGGGGAGACCCATTTGCTGTCCAAAATAGGATAAATGAAATTTACATCTAGCAGTTTTTGTAGCTCGTCTTTTACAATATCTTTTAAGTGCGGGTTCAGCCTTCGCTGAGGTTGTCTAATGGGTCAAGCTTCCTTATCAGTATAAATGTGATGGGTGAAAAGCTGGGGGTCTAAGCCTTTCATGTCTGGGTAGTCCCAAGAAAATTCCCCTTTATGCTTTTGTATAACTTTTATGAGCCTTTGATTTTGGTTACTATCCAAATTGCCATTGATATTCAGGATCTTCCCTAGCTCAATCTCAATGGGTATGTTGTTACATACAGTGGTTGTGGGAATATATTGACCCTCTAGGTCTGTCAAGGGATCCTCTTGAATTTTATCTTCAAGGACCGCTTTCAACATTTGGAATTTTAGATTTTCAGACTTGGGGGGCTGACTCATAAAATTATTGATTACAACGTCTTCGGTTTGATCTTTAAATTCAAGAGCTTCCACTAATGTCAGAGGTGGAAGAATGTTTTACTCCCAATATGCATATGGATGTTTGTGAATTTTTACCGTGGGTAAGCTTGGTTTGGCAGGCGGATAAATAATGATATTTTTTATGGAATCTCCTCTAGTGATGGTCATGCTGCCTGTTCAATAGCCTATGTAAGCATCAACTGTCACCAGCCAAGGTCACCCCATAATCAATGGGTGCTCGTCCATCATGTTCTTTGGATTAATAACTAAGAAATCAGATGGATACTCCCATGAGTCTACGGAGACTAGGATGTCCTGCACTATTCCTTCTGGTCTGATAATAGACCTGTCAGCAAGCTCCAGCAGCATAGCCGTGGGTTCTAAAGCTGATATGCCTAGCTTTTTGCAGGTTCTCGTAGTTAGCATGTTAATGGTCGCCCCTAAGTCGACCAATGTGTTTGGAAAGGAGTGTCCAGAGATCTGCACAGACGTTACTATGGGATTTCCTGGGTCTTCATATTTTACATTTGGTTCTTTACCCAGTAACAAGTCAGATAGCGTCCCTACCACATGAACGGTGGGCACAACCTTTGTTTTTTTTACTTGCTTTTTCCCACACAGTTCCTTAATTTTTTTTGCGTAGATGAGAATGTCTTGTATGGCCTAGAGAAGAGGAGTTTTGATACAAAGGTTTCTTAACTCCCCCAAGATGTCAAAATCTGGAGAGACTATTGGTCTAGGCAGAGTTAACCTTTTAGGGAATGGAGGTGAAGACAACCTAAGCTCTTCAGGCTTCCCTTGTCAATTGTTTCCTTTTCTTGTTGTACCTTTGTTTCTGTTATTTTTGCTTGGCTAGGTTCTATTGAAGTTATAGGTTTGGATTGAGATGAGGTCGTGACTGCTACTGGTGAGATAGTACGTCCAAATATTAGCCTTAGTTCATTGCATTGCCTCTATTTAGTGTCGAGGTTTGGATCTTCTATAATCTGAATTAGCTAAACTGGTCTGTTATTGGGATTAGGGTTGGGTTGAGCTGGTAATTAAGGACGTATGATAGGCTGAGGGTTGTGTTGGACTGGGTGTTATTGCCTAAATCTACCTCAGGCTAAAGGAAGGCAGAGTTCAGGGTAACATCATACCACGCTCAGTCTAGTAGCTAGCCCTACCAGAACAGGAGAGGGCTCTCTCCGGGTCAATCTCAACGAAAAGTAATCAATAGGGCTTGAGATGACTGAAATGAAAGCTAATTTTAGGCTAGGTATATAAGTGAAGGAGTTTGATTATGTTTTTTGGGGTTTTTTGTTGGATCAAGGGAAAGGCAGTTTTGGGTGCGGAGATTAGGCCTAGTTTTTGCAGAGTTCTGATTGGGGAAAGGTAGGCAATAGTTTTGATGCTTTAGCTTGAGTGGATGGATGGATCAGACTGGTGAGGAGCTAAAGAGGGCAAGAGGATCTCAAGAGTCCTCCTCAAATAGATGAAAACATGAAAAACTAAACAACAACGAAGGTAGAGCAAAGCAGACCCATGAATTCTACCTTTATAACTTTTTTGTTCAGTTTAAGAAGAAGAGAGAATGAAAATGATACACATAAACATCAGTGAACTTACAGATACATAGGGGGAAACACCATAAAAACACAGAGCCACAAGGATCCCAAAAAGGGCTGCAAACCCTGGTCAATTCCTTTGCCAAAATTGCAGAATGAATGTACAATGAAGTCCTAGCAATCCCAAATGTCCAACCCTGAAAATGTCTGAGAAAATACATAATATAGACAAGCCTAACCCATTCCCATGCCTCTAGGGGGTCGATCTCATCATTCTAGGAGTTGTTTTAACCATATCTAAACTAGGAACTAGAAAATAGGCCATGAAACAACTTGCCTCTATATGCTAGGAAACTGATCCATTCACTCACATTTCACCTTTTGGTGAATGAATCTTCTAGAACAAGTAAAAATGTGCCAAAACTACATCATGATCATGAAATTAAATCAAGATACATCCATAGTTACATGAAAAAGTGAAACTGGCCAAAACTAGGCGAAATTCTGAGCTGTGGAGTGAAAAACAGGCCAAAATTCTCTATGCGTCGCGCCCAAAATCTCTATGCGTAGCACAACTTTGGAGCTGATTTTGAGGCCCTTCTTGAAGTCTAAATTGAGCTCATGATAGCTGGTTGGAAATCCCTGCCTATCTAATTTCCAACCCAAGTGGAATTTCTGGATTTGGTGTCCATTTGCCCCTCCAAACGTTCAATCTCCCAAGACTGGTTCCTGTGTGTGCAAAAGGTAGCAGAAAGGCCAATTTTAGGGTGTTTTTGACCCTTTAGGAAACACAGAACTTGATGAAATTATTAGGCCATTCCTGAGCATGCATAAATTTTCATAAAAAATCCAGAAATACCAAGTTTTCCCTCTGAAAAGCTGCCAATCATAAGCGCACGCAAGGTGGCGCTACGCGTCGGGCAGAAAAACCTGTTTTGTGACCAAAAAATCAAAAATGACAAAATTTTCTCCAAATTCCTTAAAATTTGGACTTAAGGTCCCTCATCAAGTACCATGCTCAGCCAAAAAGCTTCGGCCAAGATTTGGAGCCTATCATGTCTTTTTCGACGTTTCAGTGCCCTCCTTAGCCTCACTTTCAGGATCTTGATCTTTGCTTTACAAACATGTGTGCGTGCCCAATAGTGATTCTTCATGTGCCTGAGCATGTTTTTCTCCTTATTCGCCTTCTCCAACAGCTTCTCGAGATGGATTTTGACTCTCTCAAGCCAATTCTCCCTATCGGCCTCAATCTCCCGCTCAAAAGGTGTCATCTCGGATGGGCTTCTTCGGGCAGCTTGTCGGTTCTCATGGATGTTTTGCAACTCCATGATCGTCTGCTGATCCTCCAATTGCTTGTTGCGCTGCTCCAGATAGTTTATGATCCACTGAGCTCTCTACAACTTGTCATTCAATGTGTCGATCTTAGTTTTCTGCTCCTGAATGATCTCCCTCAGTTTTGAGCTTAGAGAGCTCAAATCCTCATCAAGCAATATGAAATCAGTATCATGGCCTCCTGAAGGGCCCTCCTCCTGCATAGGCCTCTTTCCTATGTTCTGTACCTGTACCTGTGCTGATGATGACGGCAACGAGATCCCTTCCACCCCGGGTGGAGATAGTACTCGTCGGGCTGCTGCAAATAATGATCTCGTGCCTCTCTGATAAGTAACAAATACTAGAACACCGATAGGCTCTATCTCGGGACCTTCAAACTGATGTGAAGGCTTACCCGCACCATGAACAACCTCTGGAGGAGGCTGAGGGGCTGTGAAGAAGTCACGGGAAATGAAATCTTCCCATACAATGATCTTAATGAGCGCATAATGATAAATGCTGTTGTACTACTGCTCAGGAGTCTTCTTCTGCACAAGAGTAGTCATCCTCTCTATGTTTCGGCACATGAAATATGGTATGTTCATCATCCTCACTCTCATGAAATGCATCAATAATCTGATGTGGTATGCATAGAGACGTGAGAAACGGCCCTCACAACTGAAGCATTGGATAATGAGTCTCATCAATGGTGCATAGGATTCCTTCAGGAAACGGAATGGGAATACCCTGCCGAGCTGCCTTACATAGCTAGGCCTGATGTATGGCTTGTAATGTACTCTATCCACCTGTTGTCTCTTGTTCCACTCCTCACCTACATTCAATATTCCTGTTGCCTGAGAAATGGTTTCTGGTGTCATGGTGAAATTTACACCAGCGAGAGTAACATGGCCATCACGCAAATGTAAAACAAACAACCGGGCTAACTCCTGATGATGCTGAATCTGAGCAATCCTCTCACAATACTGATAGCATGATTTCTCTCGGAAACAAACCATGGCAAGTGGGCAGGCTTCCAACTGAGTCAAAGAGGTGGGTTCCTCCCTCACATGTTTACCTCCTTTACGAGGCCTTCTTGGTGCATGAAGTTCTGTGGTAGAATCATTGTCTGGCTCATAAGATGAATCTGTGTCTGTCATAGTGTTTGCAAGTCTATGACAAATGTATGCTGATCTGTATGAGGTGAAAACAAAAATTTGGTGTATTTGCCTCCAATTTCCAAATGTGTGCCAAAGGGAAATCAGGGACTGTGAGGAATATGGAATAGTAGGGGAAAGTGGAGTTTGTTAAGTGAAATTAAGGTGTGCTAACAGTCACTTGACTGTTGGGAATTGGGGATTTTGGGAATTTATAAGTGAAATGAGAGATAAGGAATAGTAGAGTTTAGGGATAGGGAAAATGGGAACAAGGGATATAAGTGGTTTTGGGACGGAGGGGAATAGGGGAGGTACTGTGATAATTGCAAAATAGTGAAGGGGGTAAATCAATGGGGAATGTAATGTTTGGCACAAAATTGTTTTTAAACCACCAATTTTAAAACCCTAAGGAACAAATTTAATAAGAGGATAGGGTTTATATTTTGATATTACAAATTCTCCAACCAATCTTTGAAATCACCCCAAACACTAGCAAGAGCGATTGTATAAACTTACTTGAGCAAATGGGAACGGAAAATTTGAAGTTTTATTGGAGGTAGTGATAAAAATTGGATGTCAGCCCTGTGCGTTGCGCGCAAACCCAGTGCGCCGCGCAGGTTAAAAAAATACACAGGAAGGGGCGGCTCTATGCGCCGCCACTGCTATGTGCGTCGCGCCTTCTCCCAATGCGTCACGCACTGATCTTCAACACACAATCCAGCTTTAACACATGATTTCACCCTTCCACAATTGCAACCGACTTCTTTGATATCTCTTGAGTGCAAATGACATGTGAATGGTGAAAATATATTGTATAGTCATGAATTTGATTTTTGTTTCTTGCAAACCCACCTTTGTAATGTTTCAATTTTGGCACTTTCACATTTTTAATACAAACTCTGTTTTGCTTGTTTCCACTTGAATTTTTGACTTGAATGCTGAAACTTTTGTCAATTTTTTGTAGGGATGACTGTACTGAATTTGGCAAAGGCGACCAGGGCTACGCCTGAAGATTGGACAACTGATAAACTTCGAAAAAATATATACATGGCATTTTATTACAAAAGACGAAATGACGATTTTCTTCAAAACAGAGTTTTGAAGAAAAGTCATGATCAATCATTATAACGATGAAATTTCTTGAGATGAAAACTTATTCTGATCCTCCCTCTGGCCTGCTGGCATTATTGGACACTTTGAAGACTAAACCCTAGACCTAATGACTGAAATGACTTTTTGCTCACCAAAATACCAAACACTGACTGTCATTGATTGTAAAATGATTTTGATGGACTTTGATGAACAAACCTGAGCCAGAAGGTACAAAACACGAGGGACATGAGTGACAAGACCCTTCCGTCAGAAGACTGATGCTCCTAATGGAATGCAAATGACCGAACTGAATGAGACACCTAAAAATGAAATGCAACGAAAGAGAATTTTGATCTCTAACGGAGGGATGAACAAACCGACTCTAACACTGGGTACGGTGCTGGAAGTGTAGGTTGATTTTGGACTCATGCTCCCATTGGTAGGTTGGTCATTCCCAGGGGTCGCTGCCAATTCTGAGGCCAATTAGTGGTTTGAGAAGGGGATGTTGGCCACTGGGCTTGATATGGAGTGTTTTTCCAATAAGGAGGAGAACAGGGAAAACTTGGCCAATTATTCCCTAATGAGGGTTGTGTTGGCCAAGGTGGTATAGGTAATGACTGGTTCGGCCAAGTAGAAAAAGGGTTTTGATTCCGCCAAGCTGTTTTAGGGTTTTTTTGGTTAAACTGCAGAGAAGGAAAGAATTGAGGCAGGTCTTGAAGCATACCTGGTCATGCCTACCATTGTCGACGCTTATTCATTAGGTAGACTAGTTATGTCTCTTGCTCTGCTACCTTGTAAACTGCTTTCAGTCCCGGGAGTGAGGGGCACTGGTCCATGGTATGGTCCTTAGTTCAGATGGCACAGGTTTGAACCATGTCTAAGGGGCATTCCCTTTGGTTGTGTTTCTTCCTACAGCGTGGGAAAAATATAGCCAAGTTCTGCTCTGCTATAACTTGCTTCTGCTTGGCTTGTAAGACATCAAGTTGTGTTGTCAAAGTACCCAAAATGTCAGTTTTAAAATTCTCCAAGAGATTACCAAAATTTTCTCTAGTTATGTTGCCACCAGATTGGTTAAGGTATTTTTTTATTGAGTCATGTTCACTTGGCTTATTACGCGTACTACCCCGGGAGCACCTAATACATAGGGAAATAATCTCATCATAATATTCCTGGGAAATGTTCCCTTTTCCCATTATGTTAAGTGGTTCAACCCACTCTTCTTTCATTCCCTTAAGAATTGTAGCTTTTAATATGTCTTTGGATAATGTGGTATATGGAGACCTTTGTAAATTGTATTGAAATATTTCTACATATTCTTCCAATGTTTCATTTTCCCTTGCAGACATATTGAAGATTTCATTTTTTAGTTCTAGAGTCCGGCAATAGTCTTGATATTTATAAAGAAAAATGTTTTTCATTTGGTCCTGATTGTTGATGGTTCCCCCACCTAGTCCCATGAACCAGCGTAATGTTTTTCCCTTTAAAGTAGAGGGAAATAGTTTCAGTTTTTGAGGGTCGGTGGTGTAGTCATACCCTCTACATAGGAAATCGAATTCAAATAAGGATGCATCCAAATCTTCCGTGGTCAATCCATGGAAGGTGGGGATGTTTTGTAAGGGAATGGCTTTCATAGGGGCATTTGCAGCATGATAAAAAATGGGGTACTCTAATGTTGAAGTTTGCCTCTGATTCTAGTTTTGATTATTTTCCATTTGATTAAAGATGTGCTAGTAATCTTCAGGAATTTCTTGTTCTGGAGGAGTGATCCTGGGGGGAATGGGAGGTGAGTGCGGAGGAAACTTTAGAACACTCCCCTGATCTGGGATACCGAGTATCTTTGTCTCGATCACTCCTTTAGGGGATTTGGGCTCTGAAGCTTCTGTTTTTATTGCACTGCTAGTTTCTCCTTCCCCTTCCTATAAGTTACAAGAACCTCCCTCTCTCGAAGGGTTAGTACTTATATGATCAGCAGTTTGAGGGCTTAGTTCATATCCTTCTGTCCCACTGTGAATCTCGGTGTAGGCTGCAAACGGTGAGGCTGCTACCCGAGGGAGAGTAGTACGACTTTGAGTGGGAATGATTTTAGCTCCTACAGATGCCTAGGATTCAGATTTCTTAATGATTTCGTCTATATAGGTTGTTCTTCGAAGGATCACCAGTACCTTGGGTTTTGGGGATTTTTGTGAATGATTTCGATTTGTTTCTATCTTTTTCTTCCTACTCATCAAACAAGAGCACCTATTCTACCAATATTTTCACAATTTGATGAGAACCGGGCTAGGGAGCAAGTGTTTTGCTTGCCGATACACAGGTTCTTACCTCTCGTTTTTAATACCCAATTTTTCACAGGAATGGAGAAAGATGAATAAAGGATATCACTCTTAACACTCTCCTCGGAAAAGGTGCCAAAAATTTCAATTCACAAAGGTGGCTTATTATAGGCAACCTATAAGCTCCTCATTCATTTGTCAACCCAGGGCAAGTCTTCTTATTTCAAGAGTGTAGGAACAATATATGCAAGTGAGATCAAACGATAGTTACTCGATAGTGCATATGAAAAGGATTATATAATTATCGAAGTTCAATCACCTAAAAGAGAAGTGAAATGGTATAATGCCACTAACTACTCTGTCTAGCTTAAAAGGGGAGAAACCTAGGATTGAATAGCATAATAATGAATTGAATAGAAATCTGAATGAATTGAACAACAATCACTTATACAATTTTTGCAATGGGGTATAACAAACCATGATGACATCTTTCTGCAATTAATCAATAATTGGATGCCTTATTATGCGGGAATGATCTAATTCTTAGAAATAGATAACGTTGAACAAAAATTACTCTAAGATTCATAAGTGAAATGAAAACATCTAACGACGATAAAGCATTACTATAAACCAAAAAGCACGAATGCTAAAATATTTCGATGAAAGAGAAACTGTAACCTCATGTATTTATATTTTATTGAGTGGAAAAGTAATTTACAAATTTCATCAAATAATTGGACATCAATTCTAAAACTAACACACAACACAGAAATTGGTGAGGAAACTCCCAGGGGTTGGGCCCAGACCACCAGAAGTTCTAACGCAATGAAAAACTCTAAAGATGATTGTTCAAAACATCAAAAATATTTATTAAATTGAAGGATAATACAGGGATTCAACTGACATTTCTGTCATGATACGTGGATTACAGAAGGAAATTCCTATTCAACTCCCCTATTTAGTTCATTTTTGGTCGTTTTAAAGTCATTTTCACACAGTGGGATCATATTTTCCAAACGAAAACTCGTTGTGCATGGCTGTCATTTGGGTTCTCGAGCTTGGATCTTTCTTTCTGCCTTGTGTTGGTTTCTCGGAGTTACTAAGATTTCGTGAGTCTGGGTCTATCAGCCATCTTTCATTTACCATCGGTTCACTTGCTCTACTTCCCTGTACACAAAGATAAAATAAGTCAAATTTCTGTTATAAAACATTCCTTTTGTCGTTTAGCCCAATTGTGTTGATTTTCATAAATCTTCTTTTTATTTATTGTTAAGATGAGGAAGAATTCTGAAAAATGTATCACAATTTGAAGTAATCATAGGGTGAAAACATACCTTACTTCCGGCCCAACAAGTGTATCAACTTCTCACATTCAAATTCTCATCACCCATTAGTATTAAATCATCAACATAAAGAACAATGATTAAAATCTTACCCTCCACCAAAATTTGGTACAGGTTTGCATCTACCTCACTCTTGGTGAAGCCAAGTCCGGTGAAATAGTTGTCGATCTGTGTGTACCAAGCACGTGGTGCTTGCTTCAGCCCATACAATGCTCTTTTGAGTCTGCAAACATGTGAATTTCTGCTGAAGATCTCAAATCATTCAGGCTGTTCAATGTACACTTCTTCCTCAATGATCCCATTAAGGAATGCAATCTTCACATCCATCTGATGAATGTGCCAACCCATCTGCGCTGAGAGAGCAAGGATGGTCCTTATGGAAGAATATCGTGCGACAGGTGCAAAGGTTTCTTCATAATCAATCCCCTCGATCTGTGAGAAGCCCCGGGCAACAAATCTTGCCTTATACTTCTCGACGCTCCCATTAGCAGCTTGCTTTACCTTGTAGATCCATCTTGATCCTACAACTAATTTTCCCACCGGCCTTGGAACAATCTCCCAAGCACTGTTTCTGACAATGGAGTCGTACTCCTCCACCATGGCATCTACCCATGTGGGCTCTACTGTACTTCCTCAAAGGAATATGGCTCTGTCCGTACCCAATCAAAGAGTCCGACCTTGTATCCGGTGATGAAAAAGTCAGTGGCTATCTCTGCAACGCTGATGTAGGGACTCCTACATTATGTGCCACATCAAGCTTCAACCTCTCAGCTTCTGTGTTACGCCTTCTACCTGTTTTGATGTTTGGCTCTGCGTGAATGGACTCCTCCACTCCATGAATCTCCTCCTGTGGCTAATCCACATCTTGAGGCTCATCTTTGGGAACAAGAAGTTCCTCCTTTGCATGCAAGTGTAGCTCCCTCTCAAGCGACAACTTCATGGCTTTCTCCTCATTGAATTGTATATCCCGTAGCACCACAATCATCCGAATTTTTGGCAAATACACATGATAATTATGGGTTGTTTCTGTGTACCCCACAAATATCCCAACTTCTGCAGTCGGCTCCAGCTTCTTCCTGGCGTCCTTTATCACATGAATGTAAACAGATGAGCCAAAAATATTCAAATGAGAAATATCAAGCTTCTTACCAGTAAAATCTTCTTCGGGTGTACTCATGCCAAGTACTTTATGAGGACAATGGTTTTGCACATAAAATGCAGTGTCGCATGCTTCCGCCCACAAGTGCATTGGTAGGCCCTGGTCATGCAACATAGCTCGTGCAGCACCCACGATCGTTTTGTTCTTCCTCTCTGCGACCCCATTCTGTTGTGGTTTATGAGGCTCTACGAGTTCTCTTCGAATTCCTTCTTTTCTACAAAAGTCTTTGAATTTGTTCGAGATATATTCACCACCATTATCGCTCTGCAGAGCCTTCACTTGCTTCCCTGACTTCTTCTCCACCAATGATTTAAGCTAATATAATTTTGAGAATGTTTCACTCTTCTTCTACATGAATAAGATCTAGCATCTATGAGAATATTCATCAAAAAATATAACATAATACCTGTGTTTTGATATTGAAGCAACCGATAAAGGTCAACACATGTATGTGTGAATTCTCTCCAGGATCACTAAAGCACAGTTCTCCTTCTCATGAAAGGTGGTCTTCACAAACTTACCCATAGTACATCCCTTGCATTGATATGACTACGCAAGAGTACCCTTGGGAAGTCCATTAGAAATCTGCTGCAAAATATTGAAGGCGCTATGGTGAAGATGGCCCAATATCCTGTGCCATAATTTTCCCTCATCCCGGCTCACCACTTCTTCTACTTTTCCCATCATTGCAGTGCAGCCATCTACCTCCAGCTTGTAGAGATTCTTAACTCAAATCCCTATCCTCTTGGTTTGACCCATTTTTTTTTGTTGCAGGAAAGCTTTTCCCTCACTAAGAACAATGTCATAACCTCTGTCCTCCAACATGGCGACTGAGACCAAGTTCTTCTTTAGACCTGGAACATGCATAACATCTTTCAATAGAAATGGTTTACCTGAATCCCTCTCAAATGTAATGGTTCCAATTCCAGTCGCACTATATCTACCATTTTCGCCCATCTTTATATGCATTTGGAGATCCTTCTCCTCCAAGTCACTAAACAACTCCTTGTCTCCCATCATATGGAAGGAGGCACCACTATTAAGATACCACACCGATCCCATTGTGCTTGAAACCAAGCATGTGATCAAAGAGAAATCATGTTCAAATTGCAAGGCTAAGGCCTCACCTGTTGCAGCTCCAGCAGCCTTCTTGTTCTTCTTTTCGTAGGCGGTTAATTGGTAGGTACATATTCCTTGACGATGAAACCAATTCACTTTGGACAAATCCAGCTTCTTGCCTTTAGCCTCGGATTTTGGATGGGATTTCTTCCCCTTCCCTTTCCTTGACTTGGCAATCAAAGCGTAATTCTCTTCTTCATCATTCTTCGATGAAGAGCCATCCTTGGTACTTCACCTTATCTCCTCCTGCACAAGATCCGACCAAATTTTCTCCCAATCTGGACGTTTCTCCCATCCATTAACAGAGTCTTGATAACTGTGCCAACTCTTTGGTAACGCAAAGAGAGCCAAGCTCACCAAGTCATCATCCGCAACTATGATTCCCACACTCCCTAGCTCTTCCCTACATTGGAAAAACTTCGTGAGATATTTTGGAATACTGTCGCCCTTCTCCATTTTGATTTTTCTGAGCTTATCTTTCAGCGCCAACTTCTATATAGTGTTCTTGCTTTGGAGAAAAATGTCTGTCAAAGCCTTCCACAATGAAAATGGAGTGGCTTTCCGATGAATTCTTGACACAATATGGTCCTCCACACCTTCCAACATAATTCTTCTTATCTTTGCTACCTTCTTTTGCCATGCGTCAAGTAATGCAGCATCACTAGAAGTAGGCTTAGGAACATCGCTTTTGATGAACTCCTTCAGACCATTATCTTCAAGCATCGCCTCCATCCTGTCCTTCCAGGATATGTAGTTCGAGCTACCCTCAAGGGAATACTCCAAATGCAACCCATTACAAGCCATTTCAATGAATATTCAATTTTTTCACCAAGAAATTTCTGCAGCAAATTCGAATTGTCCACCAGAACAAAACTCAACACCGCTTCAATATTGCAATATTCAGTGATTAACGCTGCTCTGATACCATGTAGAAATTATACAAAATGCATTTATATTACTGGACTCCCCTGATCTAACAAATTAACTTATGTTAAATACAGAATCCTTCCACTTCATTCTTTGCGGAAATTAAATCGCCAATTGCAAAACACATATGAAGCAAAATAAATCGCACATAAACACAATTTTTTAACGGGAAAGAGTAAAGCTAAAAACCCCAAATTTAATATATTATTTATATCAATGTATCATGTAATAATCTCATACAAATCTTAGTACATCAAGCTCTCACTACAATCAACAATCATTACATAATGTCATGCAGAAATTGCATATCTATGCATCAGTTCCACCTCTGACGACAGGAAGAACGAAGGGATCTAGAAAGACCCTTTGAATGAATTCAATCTTGCCTTGCCTTGACTGCGCAATCCTCATTGGCATATCCAATGTGTGTTAGATGCATTAAATGCATCACTATATTCACAACAAATAGTCCATCTCACCTTTCACCTATCTCTCCCTGGGTCTCCACTGGAACTAACATGAAAGTAGTTAACTGTTGTATTTGTTCAGTTCCAAGTGAGTCTCTAGTTGTGAATTAGTTAAATAATTAATTCACTAAACTTTCACTAGTGTATCTTCAGTTAGAACTAGATACAACTAGCCTCATTGATCCAAACTAAATAACAACTCCCATAACTACTCTTCCAACTCTGTCAAAACTCTGCCACTTCAGTTCTAACAAAGTCCTCCATGCATGAGTCACCAACCACCCTAGGAATTGCATAATTCCTTCAGCCCACTGATTTTCCAAATTTGTTCATTGAAGTAAAGTGATCCAAGAGAATAAGTTGATATTTATTGTTAGATTATTATTAAGGGCTAATAATAATCGACATGCATCTATTTTTAGATTAGCAATCTATAAATAGAATTCACCCAATATTCTAAAAATATAATCTCATCTATTTTTCCAACTTGATCAACCATCTACAAATAGCATCCTACAACTTATAGAATATGCTCACCATGTCTAAAAATAGACATACACCTAAAAATAGCCTACGGGCCCCACTTAGTGAAGGTGCTTAATTTTCACTAAGCTCATCATCTTTTTGAATCTCAACAGTCTTCTTGTCGTACCAACAATATTCACATATCATATTAGTGGGTTTTGAAATTTTAGGCATTTCTCTTACTGCTTCCTTCTTTCCGATCCTGACCAAATTGTAGAAATTTATAACGGTCCCATTCGTTTGTGCCATAACCAACTTTTGTCTTCTTTCACCAAAAAGAACCCTTTATGTATATCTAGTCAATGCCATGTATCTGTTGAGACTCCACTTCTTGCAGCAACCCCCAATTTTACCGAACTTGCCTTTCCTGATTTCACATTTCTTAGAGTTAAATAGCATCGTGTGTCCTTGATCGCACATTTATCCAACACTGAGCAAATTGTGATTCCTATTTTCAACCAACAACACATCTTTCGCTAATGCATTCTTGCTTCCAAGTGTGACTGTAACTACTCCTATGACGTTTGAAGACCCGTCATTTCTAAAAGACAGTGTTCCATCCTTTTTTTCCTTCAAGGATATGAACTTATTCCTACCTCCAGTCATGAGTTGAGCAACCACTATCAACATACCAAACGTTTCTGTTGCTTTGAACCTTGAGAGCGATAACAATTTTCAGTCTTCTTTTTCTATATTTGTTCATTCTGATTTTCCGAGAATTCCTTTGAAGAACTTCCGAGTCTGCAATCTTTAGCCAGGTGTCCAAAATTGTTACATTTGTAACATTCGACATCATCTCTCAAATGATCAAATCTATTAATATTCTGCTGAGTTCTGGAATATCCATTTTTGAAAAGATCTCCCGAAACTATATTTATTCCAAACATACATACGACATTCTATAGCTCTATGTCAAAACCTTCCACATGAATAACAATGACCATAGAAGATAGGTTGATACCTGAGAGGAAATCTTCTTCGAGGAATTGTCTTCCATGGTTCTTCTTGTGAATCCTGATCTCTTGAGTTGGCGGGAAGGTCTACCTGCTTGTTAGATTTTGCATATCCATCTTCTGTTGTTGTCATAGAAGGACTTGGCTCCTTTTTAGATTTTTCTTTGTAACCAAGACCAGTCTTGTCACTATTTGATCGTTGATTGTTGATGATTTCTTCCAATGCCTTGGAGCTGTTGGTGTAGTTTTGAAGAGTTTTTCCATTTTTTACTTGCTTTCGAAGAGAAACTATTTCAGCTTCCAATGCTTCTCTTTCCTTGTTGCTTTCCTTTAATTCTTCTCTGAGCGATTCTTCAACTCGTTTGTATTCTTCAACCTTGATTTTAAGATTTAGGACATGTTCCCTTTCTATCTTTAATTTGTCTTCAAGAGTGTTGACATGCTTCTTATCGACCTTGAACTCTTTGATAACCCTGATCACTTCGTTTTGAAATTCAACCTTAGTCATCTCTTCTTCTTCGTCAGATGCTTCTTGCTTATTATGCTTGGCCATAAATAATACTCTTCTGTTGATTTCTTCTGCGCTATCAATGTCTTCATCAGATGAGGAGCTATCTTCTTTGGAGAAGAAACTCTTCTTAAACCATTTCTTTTTTCCTTGCTTGTTGAACTTCCTCAGACCTTTCTTTCCTTTCATAACAACCTCATTTTTGTGAGGACACTTGGCTGCAAAATGCCCAACCCTCACCACAATCGAAACATATCAATGGAAGTTTACCTTTGAA
The DNA here is from genome assembly GCA_034641835.2 of Pinus albicaulis. Classification (NCBI taxonomy): domain Eukaryota; kingdom Viridiplantae; phylum Streptophyta; class Pinopsida; order Pinales; family Pinaceae; genus Pinus; species Pinus albicaulis. Next base: position 153,835,970 of record CM076577.1, on the reverse strand, counting down.
TTTCCCCGAACCTGTTCTCATTTTTCGCGTGAAGTAGGCAAATTCTTTATCTGAAAATTCTTCTTCATCTTCTTCCTTTTCTTCTTCCTTACAACTACAAGTTTTCACTTTTCGAGTATGCTTGTCCTTACTAGTTTTCTTAGATGCAGCGAATGTTGTTTCTAGGTGAGATGTGTTGTCCTCTTCTTCAATCCTCATTTCTTATGTCGTAAGCACTCCATGCAATTCATCTTTGCTGAGATTGGCTAGATTCGAACTATATTCCAAGACAGATACCTTTGGGTTGAATCTTGTCGACAAGGTTCTAAGGATCTTTCAGACAACAATTTTCGTGTCGACAGGTTCTCCCAAACCTTCCAATGCATTTTTAATTTCATCAAAAAACTGTAAGTATGCATCAATATTTTCATCTTCCTTAATTTTGAGTTGCTCAATTTTTTCCCTATAAATTTGAAGCTTTGCTCCTTTCACGTTTGAGTCACCTGCATATATATTCTCAAGCTTGCCCTATACCTCTTTAGTAGTTTTGCAACTCAGTACCTTAAGGTAGACAAATTTGATAACCCATTGATGATGAGATCTTTAGTCCTTGCATCATATACCATATTTTTCTTTCCTTGTTCATCATGGGTCGCTGTAAATCCTTTTTCAACGATTTCCCATACTTTGTATCCTTACGCTAGCAAATGAACCTGCATCCTTCCACTCCAAATTACGTAGTTATTTCCATTGAACATAGGAACTCTATTCTTAATATACTCCATGACCTCCTTCCAGTTGTTAGACTACTATTGATGGAACCAAGCTCTCATAACAATTTTTGGAAATACTGAGAGGGAGGGTGAATCAATATTTCTTATCAATTAGAACTTTTTAATTTTTTTTTTCAGAGCATTAGCTAATCTTCAATTATTCTTGATTTTTATCCAGTAACAACAGTAAAAAATATAACACAATAGGCACACGAATTTTAGGTGGAAAACCCCCTCCAGTTCAAAAACCACCGAACACTTTTCTAATAAATTCTTTAATCTTCAACCCCAACTGAAATGAAAGGTACAACTTCCTAGAATTCTAGAAAATAATTCTGCTCCAGCTCCCACTGGAAGGATGCCCAAACGCCCTATTTTCTTCAGTAGTCAACTGAATGGATGCCTTGACATCCTAGACCAACCTACCACCCTAAAGTGTTCGCAGGCTCCAACTTGTAGGTGACTTCAAGCACCAACTTAGCACCTCCATCCCACCCTATAATGATAATAAATAAGACAAGAGTGTGGAATCCCGTACCAGGGACAATGATCCATGATACAATATGATTCACAATAATTTTCTTGAACTAGACCAATCACCCAATCACACTATGACCTGCAACCCAACCATAACATTATGCAACAATGACACTTATACCTCCCAACAATGTCTCTCCAACTCTAGGCAGATTGACTCTTTTACAATAATGACTCGTTTACAAGTTCACAATCATGACTTTTACAATACTGACTTTTGACATGACCTGATACTTGACTTGACACTGCTTCTTTGAACACTAGCAACTACTGAGGTATTGTTGTGCTTTCTTCAAGTAATGGTACTTTGGCGTTGCATTGTTCTTCTAGTGTGTGTCTGATTTGTCCTATTGCGTCCTCCTTCCCACACATGCAAGAACCAAAACAATATACAAACAAAATACTTACATTGTCCTGCAAACCAGATGTCAGAGAAATATTCAAAATTCAAATGTAAATACGTTCAACATTTATGAACAAAACCCAATCAAACATACATACAAAATACTTACATTGTCCTACAAAAACACATGTTAGAAACGATATTCAAATTAAAATTCAAACATTAATAATACATACCTTTTTGTATCAGAATTACCCTTGATCGTTGATGTGTTTTAACTACTGGGAATCAACATGAATGCATGGCCACTGCTTGCCTTCTAAGTCTCGATATTCAATCTGTTGTATACGTGTAATTTCTCATATCTCCAAGGTTTGAAATTTTGTCACATACAAGTAACCCTTTGAATCTTTCAACCTCGTAGGTCTGATCAATATTGGATTCTTCAAGAAATAGTTATGCCCAATCTCCCATGATGACACGATTATATACTAGTTCAATGAAATGAGCTTGTGTAGTACTACATATCACTATTTCAACCACTTTGGTCTAAAAATGATACAAAAAAAAGTGCAAAATTTTGTCCTATTTGTCATTGTTTACAAAATTTTCATCAAAGATGAAGAAAGTTGTATTGGCTTTCCCGAGTCCCGCATTTGGCATGAAATTTGAGAGCCTACAAAAACCCTAAATTCCTTAGATGATATCTCCAATATAGCATAAAAATCCTTAATTTTGTCACGAGCTTCATTAGGATTTCATGTCAAATGGGTTTTTCATTTCAACATCTTAAATGTTACACAATTTTTTGGTCATCTAACCCATTGGTATTAGATGGACCCAAGTACACCATGTAAGACCAATTTTACCCTAAGTATAATTGCATTCACTATGAAAATAACTTAGTAAAACCACCCTTATTAAGTTGTTTATGTTCTAAACAGGAAACCCCAAGGGGAAACATTAAATAAATCCATATTTATTTGATTTTCCTCAAGGAATAGTTAGTTAAACAACAGTTTAATTAATATTCCTGGTTATGTTTAACCCAAAACAAGGAAATTAATTAGATAAATCATTATTTATCTTATTATTTTCTAAGAATAATTATTTAAACATTACTTAAATAATATTCTTTGTTAAATATGACTAAATCTCCCTTAAATAATTAAATAAATAATTATTTATTTTATTATTACTTAACCACATCCTTAAAATGATAAATAAATCATTTATTTATTTATTATTACTTAATCACATCCTTAAAATGATAAATAAATCATTTATTTATTTATTATTTACAAATAAAGGGATTTGACCCAAGTCAAATTCTTTTTCCCTCCAACAAATATAATAAAATATTCCATAAAATTTGGATCTTTATTTGGTTAATAATATTTTAATTATACACCAATATCTAGACTAACTCAATATTTTGTTATAAATAGAATGGTTTTTCCATTCATTTTTCACCTTTTGTTTGCCAAAAGATCACTCTGGATCTAAACTTTTGGTCTGGCTATTGATCCACTATCATAGCCATATTTTTCCATTTTTGTCTAGGTTTTCTACACCATCAAGAGAGAGGAATTCTAAATCTAAAGTGCTCAGGACTTACAAGAACCCATCCCATTGAGGAGAACCGGGAACACCCTCTTGTGTTTTCCTCCCAGGTGCCATTAATGCAAAATTCATTTGATATATTCTTGTCTTGTCTATTGAATGCATGGAGTAAATCTTGTTTTTTCTACTGTTTAATGTTTTCTAATGCATAGATCTAGATTTTTGCAGCATTTGTCTTGATCACCTAACTGCAGATTTGAAGATATTAGCAGTCATTTCTGCTATTAGGGCTATTTTTTATGTGCAGCTAAAGTAGTCTTTTTTCATAAGCTTGGCATTAAGATTCATACTAACAACTTGCGACTACACACGGGTTTACGATTACGACCACTGTCATTTTTCTAATCCTTGCATATTCAGCTGCTTCAAACCCTAGGATTTCTCTTTAGCCCCTTGTTTTTGCTTTTCTTGATGTTGTTTTCAACCTATAAAACCCTAAAACGATAAAAATTATAACTTCTGCGTGTTTTCGGACCCATTGCGCAGGTGACAGACATCAGTCGCAGCTGAGACGACAACTTTTTCTGAAACCTGCCGCTGAGAGTGCCGAAGGTGCAGGTGGCACTTTTCAGCCCAAAACCTGCGACCTGGACCCTCAGGGCGCACATTTCAGCCCAAAAAGTGTGACCTCTACTGAAAACAGGTCAAAAACTGTGACCTGGACTTTTTGCGGGATTTTTTCTGAAAATTTTCTGGGTTTGTTTGAGCCTCTGTTCAGGGTTGTCTGACCCTCATTTCCGCCTATTTTGGACCTGTACTTATTCTTTTTGACTCAACTAAGTGGGAACCGAGACCCCTAGGGCTTCAGTACCCTCCACTTTTTGTGGAAGAGTTTTTTTTGTTGCAGGTTGTCTGAAATTTCAGAGTCTTCAGCCATTTTTTTAGATCTGATACCTTACCTTCAGATCCGCTTCAGATCAGCTTGTTATCCATCCAAATCACTTCATATAACTTTGTTTGGGTTTTCCTCTAGGGTTCAATCCATTTACCTTCAGGATATAGCCTTTCGACACCTCTTTTACAGCAATATTTCCTCTGATTTGTTGTTGTTTTCTGCACCACTTTCCAGCAGATTTTGTCTTTTAGATCCCTGTCCCTCTTGACCTTATATCTATTAGCTTTTTAGTGTGTTTTTCTTAGATTTTTACTCACCTATAGACTAGTTTTTGAGAGACCCACCTCCTTGGGTTAGATTAGTGCATTATCAGCTGTTTATTTTCTATTTTTGCAGGCCTATATACTGACATTTGTAGGTTTATTTACAGCTATACAACACACTTTTTCTTTTTCTCTATAAACGCCTGGGTTTAAAAATTAAAATTTACACAATTTTACACACACACCCTAAGTGAAAAAGGGCTTGGGTAACACCGCCAAGCAAAGACTCTAAAACATTGAAATCAATTGATCCTGCACCTCTTTTCCCTTGTTTCGACATTGTAATCACTTGTTCCTGCACCTCCCTGCCCTTGTCGGTCTCTTTTTCCTTTGTGTTGTGTTTGTGTCGTCACCATTGCACCACCAAGGCATTTATCCCGGAGACTTCTTGGCCTTCATCCTCAGTTTCTGGTAGGAAGACTTACTCCACGTAGGATTCGAGTTAGTCCTCCATCGAGTCTGCACACCTACTCTTCTTCTGGTCTTTTGGGTTCTCCTTCTCGTTCCGCCTTTGGTTCTCCCCCTGACACCTTCACTATGTCTGGTGCAGGACCTAATGCTGGTGGTAACCCCCGCCCTCCCGCCAGGAATACCACTAGTGGGACCGCAATGGACACTACCCCGGCTGCGCCCCTGCTCCTCTTCATGGTAGGCCTCAGCCTCCCTAATTTTGACCAGTTAATAAATGACCCTATACACCATGATGCTAGTTGGCCTGCTATGCCAACAAAGCTCCCTTCAGACATCCCAAAGTTTGAAGGTCTTGCTGGAGAAGATCCTTCAAATCATATTCGATCTTTCCACATGCGGTGTTCATCTAATTCCATTACCGATGACTTTGTTCGTCTTTGGTTGTTCCAATGAACGCTTACAGGTGAAGCTTATAAGTGGTATGTAGATCAGGCCCCTTCCTCTCATACCACCTTTGCGACTCTTACCCAGGATTTTTTGTCTTATTTCCAGCTTCCCCTTCGTTACGACACTGGTACTGAACTCTTGACCTCTTTCCGTCAATTGTCTACAACCCGCCTATTCGACCATGTTCAGGAATGGCGAAGAAGAAAGAGCCTATGTCAAGCCCTTACCTTCGAAGACCGTGTCTACATGGACTGGTTCCTTATATCTCTCTTTCCACCTATCGAGAAAGATGTTGCATCACACTTTCCTCAAATCGAAGAAGTCACTCTCCAAATTGCTTTAAAATATGACCTGATCTACGCTCAGTCGGGTTATGTTTATACCATTCTACCTGATCTTCCTAGACCCAGTGTTGCCAATGCATCGGGGGCATATCATGCCTCTGATGGTATCATTGGAGCTCTATTTAATCCGTATGCTCAACCTCCCATGGGCTATGTTTTTCCTCAGGGAGGGGCCAACACCTCTTGCAATTTTCCCCCTCTTGGTAGCACGTATCCAGGATACGGCATGCCTCCTCTTTTTTCACAACCTCCTGTTTACCACACTGCTATCCAACCTCCTTTTTATCTGTATCCACAGCCTAGTGCTCCAGCCCCTCCAACAATAGCACCTCCTCCTCCCTTGCCTTCTCAACCCCTACAACAGCAACCACCGCCCCCTCCGGGGCAGGTGTACGCACAGTAGGGCATGACTAATCCTCCTCCCTCAAAAAGGAAGAGGAAAGGCACTCAAAATCAAGTTGCCTCTAGTAATCCTGGACCTAATCAAGGTAATGCTCCTAACACTACAAACCAACAACAAGGCACTGAACCCAAGAAGGATAGGCCTCTTCATACGAACAAGCCCTATTGTTGTTGTGGTGTTTATGGTCAATATATGCACGATTTTCCTCTTCTGCCACAGATGTGATAGCTATGGGAGTCTCAAGCAACATTGAGAGGACAACAAGCCATCCCTTCCATTCCTCCCAGTCCTGCACCTAGTCAACCGCATGTGCTTACTGATCCTTTCCCTTAGTAGGGATTCGTGGCTACCCAACCACCTGAAGGTCAGGTGGCCACTCAACCTCTTCCATATGGTTCCCCAGATTACCAGATTTTCATGATGTCATATAATCAACCTTCTGAACCTTCTTCTCTTGGCCCTTCACCTTCAGCTGGTACTCATGATCCCCTCTATCCTCCTGGAACAGTTCCTCCAAGCCTTAACCATCTTGGAGCCATCCCGCTTGGTCATTACCCCTCTGGTCAGATACCGTTCTTAGCTCCCCCACCAGGAGTGTACATGGTACCTGTTATGGCCACCCTCTCTCTTCCTAACCTAACCCTTGGGATTCCCATCTGGTACCTCAATCCTCCAGCCGCTACCCCGCCTGGTCAACCCAAACCTTATCTTGCTTTGACCCTGATTCAATCGGTCCCTATGACTTCTCCCGCTGCAACAGTACCTCAGTCACATCAATAGGAACCACGTCTCGTTGCGACCGCTTCGAGTAAGAAGGGCAAAGCTCACAAGGGGGCATCAAAGAACAAGGCTACCCCGACAAACCCTACCCCTTCTTGGCCTCCAAAGCGTACCATCTAGTGCACTTTGTGTGATGTTATCGGCCACGCCACCCATACTTGTCTGAAGTTGCCTCAACTCAAGTCCACGGTCAATGAGACGTTTCCAGAATTTGATATCCCAGAGGTATATGTCACTATACCCGATTCAATCCCAAAACTCAAACCATTGCACACAAATCACCCTTGTGCTTTGTGTGATTTCCATGGCCACTACACTCACCTTTTTCCTCGCCTCGAAGAGTATCGTTCCTCTTTAGAATCCTTATGCCAATTCGAGGCCAAGCACAATGAGTCAACCGCTCCGTTATTTTCGCATCTTGCTTCGGCAACACCAGAGGACACAAATGCTCACATTGACATTTCCCCTTATGATGTCGAGATAACGGGGCCTTGGTCCTCCATCTGCTATCGATCATCATCCATGAGACCCTCGATGGAAGTCCCTGTTGAGACCTCCCCTGATGTTTCGCCTGACCTCCCTTGAACAACCTCCCTAGTTGCAACATCGGTAGATCCACTGTCTGCTTACTCTTCTATCACCCCTTGTGACGTTGCGCATGCGAGCCTCTCCTCTCATGATGAGGAGTAAGGTAGCTTCACCGTGTCAGGTGGTCTTTCTTCCATCAATCACCCCATCTTCTATTACGATGACGACATTATGGAGGTAGCCACCAATCCTGACTTTATCTATCCCCCCTTACATCGAACTCATGCATTTGAACCACATGCACCTTGTGGCCATTACATTGACACCCAATTTTTGGGTAAGGGGGCACCCATATTTGAGAGACCAGGAGAAGCAGTTCTCCACCACTCTCCTAGAGAATCTAGTCATGTTGACTCTAGTCCCATTATTCTTCCACATTTAGAAGAACCTTTAGAGTCCCATATCACTTCATATTGCTCTAGGGATGATACCCCTCATCATTTCTTCATATTACATCAACAACCCAGTCTCATAGACATTGTGGTTGACCAACCTATGGGTTTTCTGGAAGAACATCAGTTCATTATCCCCCAATCCTATCTTTGGGATAGTAACACCATGTATGCCAACCCATAAACTTAAAGTCCATTTGATTCATATATGCAGCACCAAAAGAGATTGGTAATCGTTTAGTTCCTTTCATAAACTGCATAACCATACCGAAAACAAGTGGCACACCACATTATTAAAATGTGTTTAGATTTCCATTTTTCTAAATACATTTTGGCATGTCCATAACATGCCTGGGGGTACCCATGCCCCTCAACCATAAAATCCTAGATATCAGCCCATAACAGTACTGAAACCCCCTTTCTCTGACAGGTCACACCTTCCAGGTCATTCCCTGGGACATGTAGCAGTTTTCTACCTAGTACCTACTACCCATGTCACAGAACAGACCCCAAGAAAGTGCGACCTGGCCTATTCATGAGCTCTGGCTACCTAAGCTGAACTTTCAACCCACTAAAATGAAAGAGTAGGATTAGGCATCTTACCTACAGCTGTCGGGTCTTAAATTCCAACGGTCAGTTTATCTGCTACAATCGCCGCAAGATTTAAGGCCTCCTCTCCTCACAACATTCACCACAGCTCCACTGGCAAATGAGTGAATCTGGAAGGAAAATGCCTTATTAAAATAAAACCCCTGATTTTTCTTTCGCTTCCTGTTGCCAAACCATAGCTCAGTTTGACAAACCATCTTTACCATTAGAAAGATATCACCAAGCCCTCAAATGGGTATCTAATAGTTTTTAGTGATTTGATACTTCACCAGGACACATTTTGTCGAAGAAGTGCCACTCCACCCTTCCTCAAAATTGAATTTCGTCACTTGTAACACTCGTACTGGGGGCATCACTTTTCCTCCATACTTGTCCACACTTGTGTCGAATTTCGTCGTGAGTTACCATCTTATACTCATGGTTTTATGGTCTCTATTGGACCTTTTCTGCGTGGCAACACCATTGAGTCACCCATGGCTAGAGCATTCGAGTTGAGTCATCATTGCATCCATGGAGTCTATCTCGAGTCCCTTTGCATCCCGCTATAGTCCTCCATCCTTCATTGCTTGGTCCCTCTCGCGTGTCACACATTATGGCGTTCAGTTCCACTGTCCCCTATCCCTCATGATGCTGTTTCAATCGCTGCCAGGTCATTCATGCCCTTATGCTCTAACAAGGGAAGTCGCTCGTTTGCTACTCAGTACCCCCCATTTCATCATCATCATTGGTGTCAGTCTGTCAGTTGATCTACTATTGTCTCTTGTGCCTTAGTTGAGGATCCCTTATTGCCTCACCTATGGCGAACCTCCTTCTATCGACATCAACTCATTCATTCCAGAAGACATGTCTAGAGGGCGGTGTACCTTGGTTCCAGCTTCCACTCTTGCTCGGTGCCCCAGATCAGGCAAAGGGACTCCTTGTTTCCCTTTGACTTGATTGATTCTCAGCTCCAGCTCCCTTCAGCATAATCAAGATACATATTTTTGATGGTTCAGTGATGCAGCAACTGATATCGGTGATTCCCAGGTGTGTGTGAGATGTCTCAACCCTCATGAGGGGGTGACCCTACAGGTAGCCCCCCACATACTTGGATGACTTCTTCACTTCATCCTTTGATGCAGCTCCATAGATTTGATGATACCGACCTCAGTCAGTTGCAGCACCTTCTTGATTGCATATATCAGTCATATTTTTAGAGCCCTTTCCTGTTTACAGGGGCATCTGGGTTGTATTAATATCTCATGTATTCAGATATTATTGCACAAAGTCCTAGCTGTTATCCTAGGCACAATATGTACGTGGGATTCATCCGCCTATAGTAGGTACTCACTCATCAAAGAGACTTGTCACACCTGTAAGTCTCGCCTCCTCAGGGTCTAGTTCTTTCAGCACTTTGGTCCACCTTATACTCCTCTCTCTTTGACTTCCCCTTCGATGTCTAGTGATTGAGTTCTTACAACGTACTTCGGTCATATGATTAGCTCCTAACACTCGCACGCAAGGGGGCAATCCGTTACACCATTTTTTGGCCATCTAACCCTGGTATTAGATGGACAAAAGTACACCATGTAAGACCAATTTTACCCTGAGTGTAATTGCATTCACTATGAAAATAACTTAGTAAAACCACCTTTATTAAGTTGTTTATGGTCTAAATAGGAAACCCCATGGGGAAACATTAAATAAATCCATATTTGTTTGATTTTCCTCAAGGAATAGTTAGTTAAACAATATTTTAATTAATATTCCTAGTTACGTTTAACCCAAAACAAGGAAATTAATTAGATAAATCATTATTTATCTTATTATTTTCTAAGAATAATTATTTAAACATTACTTAAATAATATTCTTTGTTAAATATGACTAAATCTCCCTTAAATAATTAAACAAATCATTATTTATTTGATTATTACTCAACCATATCCTTAAAATTATAAATAAATCATTTATTTATTTATTGCTACTCAACCACATCCTTAAAATGATAGATAAATCATTTATTTATTTATTATTTACAAATAAAGGGATTTGACCCAAGTCAAATTCTTTTTCCCTCCAATAAATATAATAAAATATTCCATAAAATTTGGATCTTGATTTGGTTAATAATATTTTAATTATACACCAAGATCTAGACTAACTCAATATTTTGTTATAAATAGAATGGTTTTTCCATTCATTTTTCACCTTTTGTTTGCAAAAAGATCACTTTGGATCTAAACTTTTGGTCTCGCTATTGATCCACTATCATAGCCATATTTTTCCATTTTTGTGTGGGTTTTCTACACCATCAAGAGAGAGGAATTCTAAATCTGAAGTGTTGAGGACTTACAAGAACCCATCCCATTGAGGAGAACCAGGAACACCCTCTTGTGTTTTCCTCCCAGGTGCCATTAATACAAAATTCATTTGATATATTCTTGTCTTGTCTATTGGATGCATGGAGTAAATCTTGTTTTTTCTACTGTTTAATGTCTTCTAATGCATAGATCTAGATTTTTGCAGCATTCATCTTGATCACCTAACTGTAGATCTGAAGATATTAGCAGTCATTTCTGCTGTTAGGGTTGTTTGTTATGCGTAGCTAAAGTGGTCTTTTTTCGTATGCTTGGAATTAGTATTCATACTAACATTTTTCTTCGTAGAAAAAAAAGTTACAGGGAAAATGCCACGATGACCTGTTATAAGTAGTGAAATCCTTACATGAGGAGGATATGAGGGTCACAATTTATATAAATGCTTAGGTTGAGAGGGTATTCAACAAGTGAACGTTAGAGGGATTTTAGGAGCTTAAAAAATTATTAATTATTGACAATTCAATGACCACAACCAATGATTAGTGTCATGCCACAACCCCATGGGGTTTTAGCTCACTAACTAGGGTTACTAACTCCAAACATGAATATCTCTAAAACTGTGAAGAATTACGTGGCATGCCATATATCAACAGAAACATCTCAACAAGTAGAAACCATAAAAAATATCCTTGACTCTGAATAGAGTAATATTTCAAGTCAAAATTCCTATGCAAGATCTGGGTAGGCCCTGGTGTTGTTTGGGTTGACATCAATGACAACCACTGGTCAACACCTACTAGTAGAAGAGTGGTATGCTTTGTTATGAGAGTGTTGTATATAGAACATATTTTCATGCAAGGTATTTTGATGCTTATATTATAACCTTTCAAAATCTACACCAAAGTTTTGATGTCTATCACTTTCTGATATGTCTATGGATGGAATGCTATAGGAATATTTAACGTCATGCTCTTCTTCTCCCACAATGTAGTCCAAAATGCACTAAGAAATTTAGTTTCGCTATCTAAAACTATGCTACTGGGTATCTCACAATGCATCTGAACTTATTCAAAGAATAAGTTTGCATCCTCTCTCCCTTTGATGATATTTTCACAAGGCATGAGAATGCATATGTTTTTGAACCTGTCAACTACCACAAACAGGTTGTCATGTCCCTTCCTTGTGGTTTGTAAACCTCCCATAAATTCCATAGAATTGCTTTACCAAGGACATGTGGGTACAAGTAAGGGATGGTATAAGCCTTGTTTCCTATTACCAGGATTACTGGCACATCAATGCATACATACTATAATGAACCTAGCTACATTTTCCTAGATTTTTGGCTAGTACACATACCTTTGTAAGTTGGCCACTATCTTCCTTGCAACAAAATGTATGTGACAATCTTCGAGGCATGAGTATCTCTAATTAACTACAATGGCCACCTTTACAAATACAAAGCTTGTCCAACCTATAAATTAATCCATTATGGAAATGATATTCAATTGTGTTATCTCCATTATACACATGAATCTAGCTTTGTAATTGATGAAAAATCTCCTTGAATTCCTCATCCTTTTCACATGCATATTTATATGCATCATTGGTAAAAGTATCCATGTGCATCAAAGTTCCCAAAGATGTAATTTTTTATGCGGGAAATCATTGAAAGCATGCCATCCAACTTATTTGTGTTTCCCTGCTTATGATTGATTAGTAAATGAAACTAATGTAAGAACAACATCCATTTGTAGTGTCTGGTCTATTGTAGCTTTCTATAGGCCTATAGATATTGTATTGGATGGTGATTTAAGTGGATTATGGTCTCCTTTTCCATCAAATAATGTTTCCACTTTTTGATAGATTTTACTAGGTCATAAAGCTCATTGTCAAAGGTAGGGTAGTCAATAACCGCCCCATGAAATAATACGAAGTGGTAACATACAAGCCTTCATCTCTACATTAAAATCAGTCCCCTAACATACCCACTTACATTCATCTCCACTTCTAAGGGTTGTCGTAATTTTGGTAATGCGAGAACTGGTGCTTGATTGATTTTATTCTTTGACTCTTCAAAATATTTTGGCTTGTCATTCCCCCACTATAAGGTCTTGTCACTCATTTTTATAATGTGGAGTGGTGAAATTACTACTGAAAACGATGCTATGAATTTCCTTAGGTATTGTGCTACACCAATTAAAATCTTGACTTCATAAACATTTGTAGGCACCTATTACTTCATGATGGCATCCATCCTCGCAAGGTCTATCTTGAACACACTTCCATCGATCACATAGCCTAAACACACCGATGACAACTAGGCAAAGTCACATTTCTTGATATTTTCTGATAGTCGGTGCTTCTTCAAGGTCTCCATCACCTACATCAAGTGTGATATGTGCTCCTCCTATGTAGCACTATAAACTAGTATATCATCCAAATAAAAATAACAACTGAATCTCGATGGGGGAATAATACATCATTCATTGATCTCATGAACATAGCTAGTGCATTTCACAAACTAAATGGAATGACTAACCACTCATACAAACCTTATCTAGCTTTGAAGTCGATCTTCCATGTGACTTCTTCTTTGACTTGACGAAGATGATACATTGATTTTAAATATAACTTGGTGAAATATTCAATAGTTGCAATTGATCTAACATGTTATCAATATTGGGTATGGGGTACCTATTCTTGAGTGTAATATTGTTAACATTCTATAATCAATGCACATTAACCAAGTCCCATCCTTCTCTTAAGCCCTCAACAATTCCCTTTAATTTTTGGAAAAAATAAAGGGTACCCCCATTAAATTTTGAAGTTACCATATTTTTCATGTCACTTTATTTTACATTTATTAATTTGAAGTGGTGGTTCTATGATATTTTTATTTTTTCAATATTTTCATTATTTTTAAGTTTTGAAGTGATTTATGATTGATTTTGGTTCATGAAGTGATGATTTGATTCTTTGAAATTAAGCCTTGAAAAACATAATTAGTACAATTAAATTCATACTTTGAATGAAAGTGAAGAACCACTAAATATATGTAGCTTCATTATCATGATTTCAGTAAAAAGCTTGTTACATCACAAAAGCTAGTTGTTTTGTTGTGTTTCCCTCACATGCATAATGATTGTGCCACTTGAGTCTATTTTCTTTATGATTATTGTTTAAACATTCATCTGAACATAGTCAAATTGGTTCCATGCCTTTGTTTTCTTAAATTTGGGTTATCATGATGCTTTGACACATCAAAATTTGGTTTTCAATACATGAACAAATCAACACGTTGTTTCAGAAAATTAAAAAAATTCAATCAAGGCTTACACATATGCAACTCATCTATCTTTGAAATATTAGAGAAAAGTTGATAGTATTCGATTTGAACGAATAATTTTACAAATCACTTACTTTTATTAAAAACATTTTTTTTGCACTATTTTGCTTTTTGGGGGATTTGATTATTTTTTCTCTTACATTTTTCTTTTGGTTTTCAATATTCATGAACTCATTTTAATTGAGAAAATTCTGGATAAAGTCTGAATTATACTTTCCCCATGGATTGAATCTATTTGAATTATTAGCATGCTTTCTTGAATAAATTATAATTGTTAGATATTTTTATTTTAAATTTTGTAAACTAACTATTTAAATGAAGAAAAGACTATGTTTCAATTGTTATGCATGTTATTTTTCAATTTTATTAGTTTTGTACCTTATTAATAATTTATTCTCTTTTTGGTGGACAATTAGACTTAGCTTACTCTTGGGGATTAAGTCTTGCCTCAAATAAATAGGTTGAATTATAAAAACTCTATAAGGGACTAGCTTTGACCTTAGAAAAGAGAGTTAGTTCTATAACAATAATTGGTGATTCTAAAAATGCTATCAGATACGTAGTGTTGAACACCTTTCTTATTGATATGAATTTAAATTATTTTTTCTCTAGGATCAAGCACCAATTTTCCTCCTTCTCCAAGTATTGAGCTTTCATATATACAAAGAGCTCAATTCCATTGTATACTCAATGGCTAACCAGGTGATTCACTTACCCCTAAGAACCCTTGTGGTAAATGGATCCCTTGTTGAAGCACTCATCTCCTAATCTTTATTTGTCACTAATGGTTAATATAATTTTAATTCAAATTTTTTTAAGTGGGAGTAGGTAGTTCCGCTATATGCTACATGTAACAAAGTATGTAATGTGAAAAAGACTAGTCATCATCTACCCCTAAGAATTCATGCGATTAATTGTGCAATGATTCCATGAAAATGGAAATTCGTTTGGGATATGATGGATTTTAGGGGTGAAACAATATTCATGAGATGAGCTCAAATCATTATGATGCAAAGAAATTTGTTCAGACATTTATGGATCAAGAGAGAAGTGTTGGAAGATGATGTTGGAGGAAAAATGAAACATGAGATACTACTATACAAGGGATCACCAATTAAGGTATTGATGAAAAAATCCTAGTCCGTTCATGCTCTATTTCTATATATTTTAGGTTTTCATATCATCTACCTTGTTCCGCTTGTGCATTCTAAGTGTTGCAATTGGTATGGTTGGAAGATACCCTAGAATCCCAACCAAAACATGTTACATTTCTCTCATTGATCATGGATTTATTGGATTTCGTAATCCAACAACAAGGGTAGCAATACTTGTGCATTATCAATCAATTTGACTAGGTACTAGGTTCTCAAGCTCCCAATCTGGCTTTTTTTTCCTTGAATTAATTTATTTGGGTTCCTCTAGCACAAATCCCTTCAGAGGGATTTCTTGTTCTTGGTTTATATTTTAGTTGGGATATTTGTAAATTTAAGGGTGGAGTTTCATTCTATTAATTGTATTTCCTTTGAGTTGGAAGAGTGTCATCCTTCATGTGATTTACTTTGTTTCTTTGTGGACATGTTGGTATGGTATTTGGGTGATTCTATAATTGGCATAGTGGGATATCTAATCACCATTACTTGTGATTAGTGAGTATGTTGTCCAAATAGTTATGTTTTGGCACATTTGGAAAATTAGGAGTTCGTTACTAGCCACCCTCTGTGTAGTGTGTTTCCGCCCCCACAGTGGGTCTCTGTTTATGTCAGCAATGTTGTTTTTAATTGGGAACTGAGATATTTTAGAGTAGTTCCAGAATCAAAATGAAGGTAGTTATGTATGTATGTACTCTCATTAGACTGATTACAAATATTTCAAACACACTTGATCCTACTATTACCATGTTGAGTGTGCATGGAGGCCAAATCAATGAGCTACAGGTGGATGCCAATCAACTTGGGGAGAAGATTCCAACTTTTCTTTCAGCCTATCATGAAGATGATTCCTCAACTCAAAAATCCTTTGCTAATTCAATATCCCCTACCATACTTGTCAACTAAGTGTAGCTAATATTGAAGTCATTGTAATTAATGCCTAAACATATCTGGAATGTAATGGAGGCAAAAGTAGACTTTTTTGCAGGATCCTTCATTAGAATTTACACATGTAGAATAATTTGTTACTTTGTTAAGAAGATAAAAAGGCAAAGAAGAACCTATTAAAGCTATAAATTCCTCTCATGGACCATGAATTTGTAAAAGTTTTGTAATTTCATTATGCTAGCCACAATGTTTGCATATAATTTTTTTGATGTTTATTTTTCACACACACCTATACTCTTTTTATTAGTTATTTGGTCACACACACACACACACAAACACCTATACTCTTTTTATTAGTTATTTGGACACACACACCTATACCCTTTTTATTAGTTATTTGGTGTTATAAATGTACATATAAAAAAAAGATTTATTTTAAATATTAAGATTTTCACGATCTTTAAAAAAGAAATAAAAGATTTTGAAAATATTTAAAATATATGTTGGTTGTTATAACATATATTTTCCAATTACTTTTAGAAAATAAAACTAAATTCCTAAAGAAAATGAAATAAATAAATAATAATATATTCATCCATTATTTACTTTTTAACATTTTATTTTATGTTAGTTAGCGATTATTTAACTACTGTATTTTATTAATTATTTTGTGCCTATAATTAATGAATTTGTTTTTATTTTGAAATAGATTCTAAATATCAAGGAATTAATGTGAAGGATTGTTTTTAATTACACGATTTTCAAATAAGATTTAAATATTGAATTGAAAAGAAAGAAATGATTTATAATAAGAAAAAATTTAAATTTTATTCATTTTTAATACATGGCTTTCAAATTAATTTAATGAATATCTAATTCATTTTTTGTTGATTTTTTTTTTAAAAACATTTTATTTTATTATTAAAAAAACAATCACTTTAGAGTCAAGGGGTTGGAAATTTTGGAATTTAGACTTAGGCGTTTTTGTTAAGAACAGGAAAATAATTGAAGACCTGACATATGGAGAACAAGAGAAAGAACCTACGCTATCATGGAGCTCAAACATGAGTTCGTCATTTTAGAGAGAAGTCAACCATTGCATAGAGAAACGTGCACTATCCTGGTGGATCAACACTGGATATTATAGCGTTGGAACCGGCGAGGCTTATTTCCTCTACCATAGGCCCATAAATGTGCCCAGGGAGGAAATGCCCACATCAGGATGATCTACAACTTTAATCTGACAGCGGGCATTTCCTCCCTTGGCGCATTTATGGGCCTATGGCAGAGGAAATAAGGCTCGCCGTTGGAACCTATACTATCGTGGTTTGACCGGATGATAATACAATGTTTGTGGTGTTTGATTAGTCACATAGTTAGAATATATTGCAAAAGGATATATTTGTTTGTTTTGAAGAATATTTTCTATTTTTATTTTTTATTTATTTATTTTATTTTTCTTTCTATTTACCCTAAAAATTGGTAATTTAATTTTGTATACTGTTATCAAAATTCAATAATGTATTTGAAGGCTTGTAATTACTGGAAATATATTTTTGGTTTTGATGTTAAGACTCTTCTTTCACTTTTCCATGGATGTGCTATATGATGAATTTCTAGTATTTGAAACTATTTTCATGTCTCGAATT
Organism: Pinus albicaulis; assembly: GCA_034641835.2. Lineage (NCBI taxonomy): Eukaryota > Viridiplantae > Streptophyta > Pinopsida > Pinales > Pinaceae > Pinus > Pinus albicaulis. Next base: position 153,818,254 of record CM076577.1, on the reverse strand, counting down.
GTGTTATCTTGTCTTCTATTAATTCATTACATTAGATGTCAAAATGTCAAAAATATCCTTCTGTAATTTATGCTTTAAATTTCTACTTAATAATTACTTTAACGATGAAATATTTTTCTTTTAAAGTAATTCATATTTTTCTTTGATATTTAGAGTATATTTTCTCCTAATTAGGATAGTTATAACTATTTGTTTCTCCTAATTGGGATAGTTAGATTTAGAATAGGAAGTAGTTATTATTATCCTTATATTAGGCACATTGTAGATGCGAGAGTATGTAAATTTATTTGAATATAATATTTGTTCATGAATATAAAGTACATTTTCTATCAATCCTTACTAATTTTATGAACTATTTCTAGATTGAGCAATATATTTTCTTTCTTACATCTAAACTAATTTTATTGTTCCTATTACCGGGATAGATTATATAGATCATTTAGTTTTATTCTTATCTAATATACTAGGATTGCAATTAGGATTTACACTAGTAAAAAATGATGAAATTAGTGACTAGGTGACTAAAAAAGTTAGTCACCACAATTATTTCAAGTGAATTACTACTAAATTTGAGCAATTTTAAGTGACCGAACTAAAAATGACTAACTTAAATGACTAATTTAGTATAGGGACAAAATATACGACTAGATAATAAGTGACTAAACTAAAAACGACTAACTTAAATGACTAATTAGTCATTTAAGTTAGTCATTTTTAGTTTGGTCACTTAAAATTGCTCAAATTTAGTAGTAATTTACTTGGAATAATTGTGGTGACTAACGTTTTTAGTCACCTACTCACTAATTTCATCATTTTCTACTGGTGCACATGGCACTAAGTGAGTGATTGATGACTACCTAAAGGAATTATACCAAATTAACTATGGAGGTTAAAACTACAATTGAAAAGAGAACATTAACACACACGTGATAATTCACAGTAGAATTCATCCTCTCATCGTTAAGAGTTGATGAATAAAATGTTAATTCTTTGATGAAACCAATGAAACCAAGAAGATACTTATCAACCCTTACTTAATGAAGTAAAGAAAGTCTTCACAAGGAGGATGTGTATTTCATCCAATTAAAGATTGAAAGACATGCTCTTTTTTTATTTCAAGGAAAACTTTATGGAGAAACTTGAGATCGACAACTCATTAGAGTGACTTGAGCTACACTTGAGATGGATTGAAATGATTTCCATTAATTTTCAACCCAAGAGTATATTTAATATGTTGTAAGTCTATAGTAATAACATAAGATTTAGCAAGGGTTAAGACATCTCTAAATACACTTGTGGGGTGGTCACACTCCTTGGGGAAACTACCCTTCTAGATTAATGAAAGTCATGTTCTTTTTCACTTCTAGGAAAAGTTTATAGAGAAACTCAACACTCGTAATTAATCAAAGTGTTTTGAGGTACAGTTGAGATGAAATGGAATGATTGCCACTATAACCCAAAAGTATATCCAATATGCTGCTAGTATACACTAATAACATGTGATTTATTAAGAATGGTCAAGACATTTTGAGATACACTTATGTGGTGGTCCTACTCCTTGGAGGCTTCTACGTCCTTTCCGGTGTTATAAAGATAAGACAATTGTCTTAGTAGAAATTTGAACCTAGATAGGGGAAATAAAAAACTAAACAAATACTACAACATTGATAATAACCAATTAAGCCAACCAACCTATTACTCTTTTTCCCTTAATAATCCTTTTTACCCTAATTTATTACTTCTCTTATTAAAATTTCTCCACAAAATTCTCTTAAAAAACCCCTTATTGTAGAATTTTTTCTACTATAAATATTACCTCTTCCTTTTATATATATATATATAGTGATTGTCCCTTTTTACACATAAAAGTTTTATTTTTCCACATCTCAAATAAAACACACATTCAAATTTTGTTCAAAATAAACAATAAATGATACCCATATTTGAAAATAGGGCAAATAAAGACCGTGGACATTATTTGTCAAAGCCACTAACACAAAGAGAGTTCCGCCATCAGAAATAGAGTTTAATAGCTTTCAAAAGTCACGCCATAATTTGTGCCTTGTGAAACCACAATCACATTCAAAAATTCAGGAGAGTGGCGGGAAGCGAGAAGAATGAGGGCAATATTGGCATGCCCACGATGCACCCACGATGCACAATTCAGGGGACAACACAGTCGTATTTGAGGAAAATATTTTACTTCTGCCAAAGAACTGATAAACTCACGCCCTAAGTCGTGCCTTTTCTGAAGCCGCAATCACATTAAAAAATTCAGCCCACTACGTCTATGGAGAGTGGCGGGAAGAATGAGGGAAATGTCATGCCAGCGATGCACAATTCAGGCGAAAACGCAGTGGTATTTGAGAAGACTATTTTGCTTCTGCTAAAGAACTGATGAGACTAAATGGTGTGACGAAATAACCCATTGCAGATCATATTGGCGAGTCCATAGTAAGAGAAATGACCATTAGGGCTTTCAGGGTTGAGGATCAGTTCTTGAAGAAGAACTTAGACTTTATTGACAAAAATTTGAGCCCTTTTTTCCACAATTTCTGAGCCACTGAATGGTTGATTTAGCATCTAAAGGTGCTAAATGCAACTGTTCTTTTCTCCTCTTCTCTTGCTATGGTTCTACTCCCATAGGGCAGCTTCAATCCTAGTATGAACAATGAAACTAATTGTCAACTGTGGGTGATTTTTGTTGTTACTGAATGTTTTTATGTATAAGATGATCATTCCTAACAATTTGAACTGGTGCAGGTTTCATTGGGATGGCCTTCTTTTACGGTCTATCATTAATGAACAGATCGTTTGCTAAAAGTATACAAAACCAATTTACATTTGTGAACTACATTGTTTCTGTAGAACACATCAAACAATACATGCACATTCCTAGTGAGGACCCAGCTGTTATAGAATATTACAAACCACCGGATAATGGAGAAATTCGTGGCAAGATGGAGTACCTAGCACAAACTTCCCCATACCACCAGGAAATAATTTTATGTACAAGTTCCAAGTGAAGGACGAGATAGGTAGCTACTATTACTTCCATCATTGTATCTGTAGAAAGCTGTAGCGGGCTTCGGAGGACTAAGTGTAGCTTGCAGGGCACTGATCCTTGTTCCATTCTCTCAACCTGATGGTGATATAACTCTGCTTATAGGTGACTGGTACACAACCAACATTTCAGTAAGTTATTAAACCATCCCTAAAACATGTACATCTCTTGGAATTAAAGAGTCTTGCTATGTTCAACTTCAGCCTGTCCATCAGAATGTTCTCTTGCAATGCATCAATATCTGACTATATTCTATCTTTTGGCAGATCCTTAGAAGAACACTTGATGTGCAAAGATCTATTGGTAATCCTGATGTTCTTCACATTAATGGTCGCGGGTTACCAAATGAAATAGCAATTACAGTGGAACAAGGTACTTATCACTGATCTATATTGACAGTTTATTAGATTTAGTGGTGTGTCTAGCCTTTCAATGATTCACAAGATCCTATTTATTTTGATTTTATCTCATGGCTATTGAATCCATTGCTTCTTCTCTTAAGATGTATCTAAAATGACCCATATTTTCATTAAGTTTTTTGTGCCAATCTTTCAAAGTGATAACAAATGAATTCGAGATAATGACTATGCACCCATTTAGTTGGGATGCATTTATTTGATTAAACGGAGTTTGAGAAGTCATTTTTAGGAATATTATGATGTGAGAAGTAAATACTATGTTTAAAGCTACAATATTGTGAAGAAATTGAAAACAAAACATGCAACAAGTTTTCAACAACATGGTAACAACTCATCCTCTTACAATGATCACAATCATGCAGAGACATTTCACACATGATAAATATTTTCCAATCCATATGAATATGTGTAAGAAAATATAATGAGTCAAGCACAATAGGGTGGAAAATACTAGCACAACTTGAATTTTTCCAATGTAAGGATTCCAATGCAATCCTTTAGCATAGGCACAAAATATTTCATGAATCCAACACAATTCACAACCCAAGCCCCAAAAATGACTCAGGATAGTTAGTGCACAAATAAACACATAAATCCTCCATTTACAATGCTAGTCCTCCATCGAACCTAAAACTACCATGGCATATGCATCCAGTTCTCCTCCTAGATAGAAGTACCAAACGTCCAAAATTCTAGAAGCACTTCTTGTGAAGAATTGAGGGGCCAGACTCATCATATTCTGATTTTGAAATCCACATTTGCAATACACATAACAAGTGCAGATTTTTAGGCGAATCCAAAACTTTTTCCTTGATAAAAAACAATATTTATCAAAATTTAATTTTATGAAATTGGTCTTGATGTCATTCTTATTATGCTGGGCCAACTGTTGGGGATCTTGCTGTGGTGGAATTGTGTTTTTGATACAATATCCCACCCTATTATCCTCTAATAATATCATGATCCTCCCTTTCCAAGAGACGATGTTAGAGGCTCCTTCTAAACATTGATCTACTCTCAATACTTGGTAGGCCATCCTGCTTCCCACAAACAACCTTGTAGTCCATTTGTAGGTGAGGAAAAGAGTGGAGAAAGGAAAGAGACTCGGCTAACTGATATAGGTCCACAGACAAATAGATCAATCACTTTAAACTCAGTATGGGACTCCTTGTGGGCTCTCACGAGTGAAACCCTTAGTATGGGACTCCTTTGTAGTCCTTTACCATTTATCGGTGAAACCCTCAGTATGGGACTCCTTGCGGGCTCTCACCAGTGGTTTCTGCAAACCATAGCTAGTGATGTTGTTCAGAACGCTATAAACATTTGTATTAAGGGTTATCCCTATAAATCTAGGGTTAACATGCATAGGTTCAGGGTTCGAGTTCCTCTAAGCATGGCTCATGCTCTGAAGCGCGATGGAGACCTTTTATGACCAGGACGTGGATTCCTTGAAGACGACGTCTTGGATGAAGAAGTTTTTGGGCAATAAGGAAATGGTGGATGTCTCTGTGAGGATGTCAAGGGCCATGTACTCTCAGCTCATGCAACAAACCTTTCAGGCATCATGTTGCTATCAAATGCCGCCTCTATCATCTCCAAATTACAAGGAGGAGGAACTGGGTATGAAGATAAGTTGTGGATGATGATGTGTAGCAATCGCATTATTAGTTCGAAATAGAGAATCCGAAACTCGGATTGAGTGGCTCATGGGTTGCTGGAGTCCAAAGCTTGACACTAAAAGCAACAAGGAGTAGAGACATTGGATGGGAGGCATTTAGGAGAAGCTTAGAGAACAGGGGTTATTTTAGGGGTCTTCTTGAAGGATTGAAGGAGCATAAAAAGCTCATGGATGAAGCATTGGACTATTACAGAAATACCACACTCTTCTCCAGTGTCAGGTAAGCCTAATTTTTTTTCACATGACACAGATGATCCATATGATGCACTACAACCTCAATCTAAGTACGCATTATCAACAGTGAGAATAGTTCATAAACAAAAGAAATTCTTTTATTTATTCTATAACTGGAAACCTATTTTTTCTACATGGATGGTAAACCTGGAAAGAATATCTACCCACCCATTTGAGCGAAGAACTGGTACCTTGCCAACACCATACCATAATATGTTGGTAGGTTAAATAATTCCTTTATTTATTCGTAAACGGGAACCTATTGTTTTTACATGGATGGTAAACCTGGTAAGAAGCTCTACCCACCCTCAACACATTTGACCGAAGAATTGGTACCTTGCCAGGACCATACCATAATCTGAATACGTCAATATTATTCAATATATTCAAGAGCCACACCTGGAATGCAAGGGAGGACTCAAAAGCATGCCTGTTAGGATTTGAAACTATGTCATTGTCACAAAAAATTCTTTAAGTTTCCACTAGTCCAGAGCCTGATGTACAAAGCAACATAAGTTCTTGTAATCGAATTCAAAATTGTATGCATGCTTATCTAATATTGTTAGCATGGGGGTTGTTAAATTCAATTTGTGTCTATAGGAGGGAGGCCAAACACACATACATGTGTGCTTCCAAGTTCTATCAATAAAAAATATATGAGTGCAATGAGCATATTATGCAAAAATGGTGGATAGCACAAAGGCTTTTGCCATAGAAACATATAAAGGGCAGGTGATGTTGGGACTAAGTACTAAAACATGCTACCTATGAGCTAGTGAATCCTGTGATTTACAAAACATCATTGTACAGACACAATCAAATTGCACCCCTTAATGAAGTCACATGCCTTCATGCAAGAGTGCAACATGAGCCTGGAAGTGAAACATAAATCAAACTATTCCTTTGTAACTTTTCAGGCATCATGCGAAGGAGTGACATGTCTGGTCAGGAAGCACAACTAACCTATATTACCTATAAAATGCTGAAAGGGTGTGAGGGGAAACACCACACCCCCACAGGATATGTAGACCTGAGACCACTGAAGTCCAATAAACCCAAGCCAACAAGAGCACCCTTGATGGGCCACAACAAGTCAGCAATGGCATGGGAGTGGTAGAAAAGGGTTATTTCCAATGCCTTGCAAACATCACACACACCAGTAGGCAAATTGAAACTGAGAAAGCCTTCTGCACTAAAGAAATTGTGTTGTGGCTGGAAATAAAGAGCATCATGGCTCTTTCCCATTGCACACAGAAAATTGAAACTGATATGAAAAGAAAAATGATATCAGCTCTGCCATATCAGAACAGCACAGATAAGGTCAAATTAAAATGGTTATAAAATGCAAATCAATAGCGCATCTACCATATCAGGATTCAGGACAAAGCAAACAAGATAAAATCTTCAACAGTCTCTAGGTTGGTTAGCCTTTGCAGGAGATTATTTAGTTTTGGAACCTTCTCCCTTAATGATGTCCACATGGTTATGTTATGAAACGTTGTATTTAACTCTAACCTCCCCAGGTCTTGAGTTAAGTCTGTCAAAGTGTGTGGCTGTGTTATGATGCGAATGAAATCTACATTTTTTTATTGATGTATGACAAATCATGGCCGTGTTCAGTTTGCAAAATAGCAAGGTGTGATCAAAGATGTTCAATTACTCTCCTATGTCATTAGTCATGATTAGAGATTCCAATCAAATAGTTGATAAACTTAGTAACGATCCAATTTCAATTAAAACTACACGACCAAAATGGAGTATGTGATTGATATTTTGTATACTTCTTCGAGATAGGGAAGCGTAATTCATTCCCTAAGGTTCTTGAATATGGCTCTATTTCCTATTATGCTTGGTTTCTTGTGATAGTGACCAATGTGAAGCACTGAATTTCTTTGTGAAACATAGAAAAATATGTTTAATGGAGCAGACAATTTATTACTTTGTGAAACATAGAAAAGTACGTTTCGTGGAAAACCTTCAAAGGAAAAAACATTTTATGTTTATTTGTTGATTCAAAACAAATTCAGGAAATTCACTCTAAGGGTAAAGATAGTATGCACTATGACTTGTTATTTACTTAGCATGATTCTATTTTTTACAAGAAAGGAAATTATTTAGTGTAGTTTTAAATAAATGTTTAATGTTGAAATCTGAATGTAGTCATTGGCAAATGACAGTTAAACAAACCAATTTCTAAATGATGCCTTGCAAGATTAAGGTTTTTGCTGTTGTTTTTGATATAATGAAAGATATATACTTCAGTAGGTGCAAAAGGCTTAAAATTGGAAACTTGAGCACTGAAACCTGCTAGTTAAATTTTCCAATCTTTTATTAACTTGTTTTTTCTGGAGATTGATTGTGTTCTTGGAGAGTTATCTTTTTTTGAAGGATATGTACAACTTATTCTTGTCATATTTAGTATACGATTTAAGAAATAGACTCTGTTCTTTGGTGCGTGGCCATTACAACAAGTACTTGTTTTCACTTTCGAAGGACTAGGTATGAAAGATAAGTTTTCTTATTTGATTTTGATATGATGTTTTTCTTTTGTTTCCACAAAGTAATGCATGCTCTGGTTGAATGCATTGATGAAATTTTGTCCTTGCCCCATTCCTCATCTGATTTTGTGGGTTTGGACCTTCCACCGGATGATGATGATGCATGGCTTTACAATGGAGAAGAGGATATGACTGCTGCCATGCTATAGAGACAGAAGGAAATAGATTCATATGAGAGAGATTGACTTAAGCAGAAGCAATCAAAGAATCCTATAGGGAATTACTCTACCTCAAGAGAGAATATGAATGATTTTAATGTGGAAGATGTAGCGAAGAATATGCAAGAATTTGTGGATAAATTTCAAGTTATGAAGGAGCTGAAGTTCCAGGAAATGGGTAGTGCTAGTTAATATGTTTCTTGCATGTGATTGGTTGTTCTATTGCTAAAAATCATTCAATTTAACTAGAAACATGCATAAAGCAATAATCCTGCCAACCTCTATAGTTTCAACACAGTTCTTTGGGCACTTATGTCTTCTAGATAGGGCTGCCATTTATGGATAGGAGTTTTTCTTATGAAAAAATAAAAACTGTGTATCCTTATCAAAGCATTAGTATACAACACATGCCCTTATGTGCATTGGTCCTTGGATGTTCTCATGAACCAAAAAAATATTGCATGGATATTGTAGAATTGACATTTTCCAGCAGAGAAAGTGGAGCATATCTTTGAGCTTGGATTCATCTCTTTGACAGCTACTATAGATTGGTAATGCAAGGCCTGTGTTGATCGATGTTTTCAACATATCATGGATCTAGCATCATTTACAATTTTTCCATGTAGGTGAAATATAAACTAATGTAACAATAGGAAGGTGTTGTCAAAAATAAGGTGATACGAAGGGAACCATTGTCAAATCTAGCTTCACAAGGTATCAAGCATTATACTTCCTTGTTAGTCAGATATGATGTTTTTTCGTAGGTGAGGATTCCAGTCCCAAGTGTAGCAAGAAGAAGAAGAAGAAAACATGGGGCAACGATGTCAAAGAGGAAGAAGAAGAACAAAAGGAAGAGAAAGAAGAGAATCCCAATGCAGTTTCTAATTTCAATATCTCGGAGCCACTGAGGCAGAAGCTCAAGTCCAAGGGGATTGAGTCACTCTACCCCATCTAGGCAATGACCTTTGAGATTATCTTCAATGGCTCGGACATGGGTGGTCGAGCTCGTACAGGCCAGGGTAAAACATTGGCATTTGTGTTGCCTATTGTGGAGTCGTTAACAAGTGGTCCAAATGCCAAAGGTAGGAATACAGCCTATGGGAGGGCCCCTAGTGTGATTGTGTTAGTTCCAACAAGGGAGCTTGCAAAACAGGTCCATGTTGACTTTGAGGTTTATGGTGGAGTTGTTGGCCTTCATTCATCCTCTGTATATGGAGGTGCTCCCTATGGTCCACGGGAATATGCATTTGCGTAGAGGTGTGGATATCATTGTAGGTACACCTGGGCGCATTAAGGATCATATTGAAACAGGGACGTCGAATCTAAAATCCTTGAAATTTCGTGTCTTGGATAAGGTTGATGAAATACTGAACATGGGCTTTGTAGAACATGTTGAGACCATTCTTGGAAAAGTTGAGGATGCAAGCAAGGTTCAGACGCTTCTTTTTAGTGCAACAATGCCAGATTGGGTATAGAAGATTGCATCAAGGTTCTTGAAACATGATAGAAAAATTGCAGATCTTGTGGGAGATGATAAGATGAAAGATAGTAGAGGTGTGAGACACATCGTTCTTCCTTGTTTCTATTCAGTAAGACCACAAGTTATACCAGATGTTATTCACTGCTATAACAATGGGGGAAGTGTGATTGTTTTTACTGAGACAATTAATGACACATCTGAACTCGTTGGATCTTTGCCAAATGCTTGTGATTTGCATGGAGATATACAACAATCACAACGTGAAGTGATTATTGCTGGATTATGTTTGGGAAAGTTTGCACTCCTAGCTGTGACTGATGTTGCGGCACGCGGTTTGGACATCAATGATGTCCATCTTATAATTCAGTGTGAACCACCAAGAGATGTGGAAACATACATTCCTACGTAAACTACCCACGGAGACTCTAAGTACAGTATGGATTGAGACCCCTACCTTGCTCTATGTTATTCAAACAAGACTTCTTCTACAAGCCTCCGTAGAGAAAGTCCTTGTAGGATCTCAAAGGCTTCTTGACTTCTTTATTCTATGGCCATCTCTACCCATCAACTCCCCCCTTTAGGTACTCTTTAAACACACCAAGGTCACTTCCTATCATCTAAACATGACTTGAGCCAAGTGAGTAGCGAGAATATCTATATGCAATACATCTATGCACGTGGTCATTTGTTGGAGAAGATTTTTGCAAAAAAATCTAGAAAATATGGCAAATTATTATTTTTTCGTAAATATTGCATTTATATTAAGGCAATGCATGTTTTTCCTCACACTAGTGAGTCAAATTCAACAAGAAATGCAAAACTCATTAAGTACTTATGTGTCAAACTTTGACAATTAAGCAATCATAATTCAAACTAATGTCAATGAGTAATCCAAAAGACATCCATAAGGATCATCTTCCTAATGTGACGATACATTTTTAAAGTGTATGATATCAATTGACCTATGTTCAAGTATGAATAATCCAAGCAAGTCTCTTTTAATTTGGAATAAACTTTTCGGTAACATTCCTCCTTTATTTTATGAAGATAAACCTATTTTGCAATAAATAGACGCAGAATAAAATTTATAACAAATTGCACTTATCAATAAAGTTTCTCCTTTGTTTCTCCTCTGTTTTATTCCTGTGTAAGAAAACCTCCTATCCATAAATGGCAGCCATGTCTAGAAGACATAAGTTCCCAAAGAACTGTGTTGAAACTATAGAGGTTGGCAGGATTACTGCTTTATGCATGTTTCTGCTTACATTGAATGATATTTAGCAATAGAACAACCAATCACATGCAAGAAACATATTAACTAGCACTCACCCATTTCCTGGAACTTCAGCTCCTTCATAACTTGACATTTTATCCACAAATTCCTGCATATTATTTGCTACATCTTCCACATTAAAATCATTCATAGTCTCTCTTGAGGTAGAGTAATTCCCTTCAGGATTCTTTGATTTCTTCTGCTTAAGTCGATCTCTCTCATATGAATCTATTTCCTTTTGTCTCTCCAGCATGGTAGCAGTCAGATCCTCTTCTCCATTGTAAAGCCACATATCATCATCATTCGTTTGAAGGTCCAAACCCACAAAATTGGATGAGGAATGGGGCAATGACAAAATTTCGTCAATGCACTCAACTGGAGCGTGCATTACTTTTCTGAAACAAAAGCAAAATATCATATCTGACTAACAAGGAAGTCTAATGCTTGATACCTTGTGAAGCTAAATCTGATTGTGGTTCCCTTATATCACCTTATTTTTGACAAGCACCTTCCTGTTGTTACATTAGTTTATATTTCACCTACATGGAAAAATTGTAAATTATGCCAAATCCATGATATTTTGAAAACATCAACCAACATGGGCCTTGCATTGCCAATCTCTAGCAGCTATCAAAGAGATGAATCCAAGCTAAAAATACATGCTCTGCTTTCTCTGCCGACAAATGTCAATTCTTCTACAACATCAAGGAAATATTTTCCTAGTTCATGAGAACATCCAAGGATCAATGCACATAAGGGCATGTGTTGTATAATACTGCTTTGATAAGGATACACAATTTTTATTCCTGTGTAAGAAAACCTCATATCCATAAATGGCAGCCCTGTCTAGAAGACATAAGTGCCCAAAGAATTGTGTTGAAACTATAGAGGTTGGTGGGATTACTGCTTTATGCATGTTTCTGCTTACATTAAATGATATTTAACAATAGAACAACCAAGCACATGTAAGAAACATATTAACTAGCACTCACCCATTTCCTGGAACTTCAGCTTCTTCATAACTCGACATTTTATCCACAAATTCCTACATATTCTTGTCTACATCTACCACATTAAATTTTAAAATCATTCATAGCCTCTCTTGAGGTAGAGTAATTCCCTGTATGATTCTTTGATTGCTTCATCTTAAGTCGATCTCTCTCATATGAATCTATTTCCTTTTGTCTCTCTAGCATGGCAGCGGTCATATCCTCTTCTCCATTGTAAAGCCACGTATCATCATCATTCGGTGGAAGGTCCAAACCCACAAATCAGATGAGGAATGGGGCAAGGACAGAATTTCATCAATGCATTCTTAGTATGGTAAAAGCATATATTGGTGTATGCATAATCCTTATAGTTTTAAGAATTAAGGTTGCAAAACCCTCTTGAGAGGACATTAATGATCTTCTCTTGAATTCTGTGTATCCTGCAATCTTGGCTAGTTCTTTTGCAATGATATCCATAGGGGAAAGATCATATTTCTTCACCAGATCCTCAGCTGATTGCCAAAAAATGGGAAGCACATTGTCACTGACACTCGTAATACTTTCTGCAGCAGTTGAACCAGTAGCTTTAGCAACACTCTCCTGGCTGAGGAGCAGATACATGCTCAAATTTTACACCAGCCTGACTTTCTATCTGAGAAATCATATATTGCTTTCTATCACGCATTGAAAAACCTTTTATCCTTAGTAATGTTACTGTCTTTTATTTCACTCGGAGAACTAGTAAATCTTGATCAAGTTCCTATTTTTCGTGTGTTGGAGATTATAAATAATGGAATTGTAGGACTTCTTTCATTTCATTCTGATCAGAGAAAATAGTCATTACCTGGCTTCGGAAAATATGTTCTGGTGTCAACGGTGTTACGACACAATACAGACTCTCTTTGGCTTACGACACAGGTCTGATGGGCTTATTTTTGCGCAAATGTAGCCTCATCCTTTTTTACATGCCATTTGGCTGGGGCAGACCATGGCCAGAATAGAATCTTGGCAGATGGCTTAACTCACCGATCGTTCGTTAGCAACGCCCTAAAATTCTTTGAAAAATAACTGGAGTTAAAGTTTTGGAAAATGCTAATTATGATCGTTCACATCTATTGCTCAGCAGTTGGTTGGCATGACTTCTACCTTCTGCAGAAGTACAGTAAAATTGTCATCAAAGAGTAGATTGACCCTTAAATTGTGGAATTTTGGGCAAAGCAAATGCTCCCTCTCAGGTAGAACCCACATTTTATCATTCCTTGAGCTTGATGGTTGTACTGCTTAAAACCCAGTTCCTCTTGGTTTAGGTAATGATCAAGTAATTGTTCCACCAAAATCTTCCAGAGATTGAGCTCAGCCTCAGCCTTTTTTGACATGCCATTACTGTAGGGCAGACCACAGTGAGAATGGAACAAGGGCGGATGGCCTGGTATTTACTAGTAACTAAAGAATTGTGGATAATAGTAACTAAAGATGGCCTAGTTCCAGCATGGATAATAGTAAATACATACACCATATACAACTTATACAAACAATTTGTAGAAATATCCACAATTCTTTAGTTCCTTGAAATCCCACTAATAATGCCAAAAAACAACAGTTAAAATTTTTATTACACGCTCCATAATTTAAAAAAAAAAGTAAAATTCCATGATCCAAAACATTAGAAAACATCTTAAACTCCCACCCCATTTCAAGGGCTTCAAGCCACTTCTTACCATTTTTCTAAACTTCAAGCATCACAAAGCCATTGTTGGATATTACAAAGAGGGTTAACTGTTTGAAGTCCATAAAAACACAAAAAATTGTATTTTTCTCTATGGTATAATGTTCAGTGCAACAATGAATTTGAGAAGAGGAGCATATCTCATTTGAATCCCTTTGAACTTTGTGGTACATCTAAAGAATGAACATGAAGAATAAGGAATTCTTGGTCTAGGTCTGCTAACTCTTATTCTAGTAGAAAATTTAAGAAATCAGAATGAACATATGCATACACACATCCATATATTTGCTTATGTAGTAACATACAGTTTTAACTACTAACATTAGCCTAAAAATAAATATAAGAAAAATATGCCACTTGACTGTGCCTCCAGTTACCCATAAGAATCACATGCAAGTTGAATTTGCCTCCAGTTTCCACTAGAAATGGAGGGCCTGAAAGGTCATTGGAATAACTGGAATAACTAGACCATCTTATCAAATAATTTGCTAAAAACAACCATACAAACAAACTATATTTCTGACAATAAGTAGCTAGAACCATGGTTCAATGCTTTGAAACTCTTTAAAGCTATCTCTGCATAAATCGACCCTGGAGCTAGAATACAATAGTCATATTTCATATCGTGCTTCCAATGTAATTTTCTGCATAGGGGTTCAAAGCGGCTAGGCAGTGAGGTTGACCTGGTGTTTCAAACAATTTTTTCCACATTGTTATCAATAAATCAGTCTATCAATGGGTCTTCCAACTTCAATATAAAAAAATGGAGCACGGGCATGGGGGTGCACAGATTAAAACGCCAGCTGAAACCTACATTGAGCCTTCATTTTCAAGTAAGGGAAGCCTTCTATAATCCACCACTTTCTGTTGATTTCTGCGAATCTGACATAAAAAATAATTCATAGATATTATAAAAAGGAGTTATCATTGTATATCTATATATCCAAAAGTTAAAATGTTGTTCTGCATCCAGAGGCATTAACATTCAAACCCATGGCATGCCAAGAGCACATTCAAACTCCTTAGCTCTCTCTTGCATGATACAATTACTAACACTCAGATCTTTTACAAAATCAAGTGTGGATTCTACATGACAAAGGACATTACCTCGTTCATAGTACCCAATATTAGTTTTTTTTCAAAATTAAATGTGGATTCACCAATAGGACCTCTTTTCACTGGTGAGCTTGACAGAGCATTAAACCATCTACCATAATTTCATTCTAACATTACCTCGTTCACAATAGCCAATATTAGTTTTTTTTCAAAATTAAATGTGGATTCACCAACAGGACCTCCGTTCACAAGTAAGGTTGACAGAGCATTAAACCATCTACCATAGTTTCATTCTAATTGTGGTCTACCACACCATAATGGCATGTCAAAGCGTTGAGGAAGGGTGCAAGTTCCAGAGGATTTTCGTGGAATTGTTACTCCTCAGACCTGGTCCCTAAGCGAAAGTATATGTGTCTCATGGTGTATATAGGAATCTTAGTGCATGTTAACGTGTGGGTTCTACCTGACAGGGAACATTGTTTTGTCCATATAAGTCCAGTTATAATATTTCTACCTGACAAGAGACGTTGCCTTATTTGAAATCTTCGCAAAGACAATACACAATTGTGTTTTTTTTTCTTCTAAAAATAAGTGGGTTAACCAATGGGGGCTTGATTCACTGGTAGCAGAGAAAGCATAGCAAGCAGAGTAGAAGAATTGACATTTGCCAGCAGAGAAAGCAGAGCCCATCTTTTAGCTTTGATTCATCTCTTTGACAGCTGCTAGAGATTGGCAATGCAAGGCCTGTGTTGGTCGATGTTTTCAACATATCATGGATCTAGGATAATTTACAATTTTTCCATGTAGGTGAAATATAAACTAATGTAACAACAGGAAGGTACTTGTCAAAAATAACTTGAAACGAAGGGAACCATAGTCATATTTAGCGTCACAAGGTATCAAGCATTAGAATTCGTTGTTAGTGTTCTGGTTCAAACAGGAATAACACTTTTGAGCATTTTGACAATGTTTGCTGAAGATAACTGGCAACTAAGTCACTACTAACTTGGGAAAGGAGCATACAACTGCCAGAATAGACAAACATATTTAACTGTTTGGAATTAAATATGAGTGGACTGAGAACTAAAGAGACCTGGTTAGCTTAAATAGTCTCTATATGGAAAGGAACAGAAAACAATATCCCTATTCCATAAGATAAACAGGCAAGACATTTGCAAGCACTAGCAACTACTTCCAAACCTGGCACTCAAGGAAATTCCACAGTAAGACATGCTGCTGATTCAACACAGTTAATTTAGTTGTATCTTGCGATTAATGACTATTTGAGAGATGCGAGCAATAGACATAACAAGTGCAGATCAGGGTGAGCTAAAGCATACTCTCCAAGGAAGTAGCCAATTCACCCGTTAAGAAATCACCCTAAAAATGTGTGCAAGATGGTCAACTTGGCCATTGTAAGTTACAACAAGCTCTAGCAAAGGGAGTGACCTTAAATAATGTTCTAAGGTGCCAACTAAAGGAGCACTCCTCTGATCTAGGTGATTCATCACTCATCCTAAATGCAAACCAGTTACAATATCAAAATAGAAAAGGCAGCTAAGGCTCTTTCTCCAATGACCCAACTATCTCTCCAAGAATAGGAAACAATGGTTAAGGGTGCAATAAATAAACTCAGGTTACTATAACTACCCCCCATAAATGCATCAACCACAAAATAAAATAAAATAAAAATTACATTTGTTAGGAAATGAAGCAACCTAGGATTGTGTGCCAAGTGGAATCCCCTTTAAAACATACCTCTTGACCATGGCAAGGAGCTGCACCCTACACAATGAGGCCCAACATCTTTTAGGCCATAAAATGCTTCCCTAGAACAGATCCCTCCTTGTACAAAGTTCAAACAAGTCAGATGAAGGTGAGCACAAGGAATAATATGCTACTTGCTGGTTGTTTCTTTTTAAATCTACACTTAACTCTTTCTTAATTTGATGAGTATCACATTGGAGAAGGGGACATACCAACTAATGAAAATGACTTCCATTTTCTATTCTAGAATAGCAACAGTCTTATGCCAAATAGGCCTCAAAACCTTGCATCAGGTCACCAGCTAAGACTGCCCATCATATAGCATAATAGCTCTAAAGAAAAATTGTCCTATCATGAATAAACCACACCATGAGGAAGTACTTATGTGTTGTTTTATGTTCATAGCAGTATATATCATGTTTTGCTGTAAAATTGTATATATCATGTTTTGTTGTAAAAGGTGTTTGTTGAAAAATAGTCAGGGTCACTATCATCATATTTTTCCCTGAGGCTTGAATTCCAACCATAAAATGTTTGTTCTTTGGAAATTCCAAGATCCACCATGGTTGCTCTCATAAGATGGTTTAACAATATATTGGAAGACTTAATGCTACGATGTACAATTGGTGGTACAACCCCATAAAATAGTAAAATACTCAACCTCAATTGATCAACTGCTACAGGCTAGCCAAAAAAACTTGACTTTGGACCCATTTCAGGAGTCATTCAGACCTGTAGATACAATTAGCTGGCATGATAGGAACAAGTCTCAGAGTGCATGCTTGGCTGCTCCAACAAAGGCACTATGTCAAGCCCTACAGGAATCCATTTTAGCATGTTCATCTTCCATATGTGATGCCATTAAAAGCCTCTGAAAAATCTTAGCCTATTCTCCACCTCCAAGTTTCACATCCTAATCACTGCACTGCTGGAATGAATGCCCCAAAATGCAAATGCATTTTGAGGAGTAACAAGAGGGTTCCCTTAAATCTTACCTTGGTCCCCAACACCATATGACACTACACCATGTCCCTATCCTTGGCCCCTGCCCCATGAACTGCTGGTTTGACAAAGAGGGAAAACTCCATAGACATCTCCATTTTTCTATTTTTCATGATCAGTCCATTCCTCACAGCTTGAAGGCCTCCACCACCAATTGTTATTTTTCCTATCTAGGGTGCTCTCATGAGTCATTACTTATTCTTGCATACTACCACCCTCTATGATATTTGTGGAAAACCTCTAGTGTGCTTCGCTTCACTTCCTTTTTATTGCTATATATTTTCTAGTTCCTCCTTAGGGGGGTCATCAGTATCATGAGCACTAATAGCACTGCTGATGGGGAAGCCTCTTAGGCTGAGTTCCTCAAGCGTGGTATTCATCCCCTTGACTCCCACATTGTTGATTTTTTAATCATGTTGTTTTTTTAGGTTTTTCTTTGTGATGGCCCCACCATATCATCTTGTGGTAGGGTGGTAGGCTAAAGCAGGTTGGTGGCTGGTAGAAGACATATTAGGTTCATTTCAGGAAAATTCATGGCTGTAGAGTGAGTAGACAGACTGGGATACTTGAATTACCATTACCCACTTGTCTTATTTGACCATTGATTGCAAATGACTAAATGAACCAAGGTACACTGGTTTCAGGTATCCCCAGAGAGAATCTGCAGTTCAGACTCTTCATGCCTACACTCGAGCACTAGAGGGATTTTTGAAAGATAGCATAGCAGAGAAATGATATCTTGACCTTGTGTTTTCTCTGGCCAAGAGGAAGAGGGCTGTGGCTGATTGGAGGTTAGTGAACACATTCATGTTAAATGATAAGAGTTTGGTTTTGTCTGTGTATGGTTTATATTTGTGTTCATATTTTTATCAATCAGACACTGTCAATATTTTGACAATGTTTCTTATTGGGTATACTATAAATACTGTAGCCTTCTTCACTTGCATACATATTGTTTAAATCAATTCTAAATACATTATATATTTTAATAAAATTTCCATTTTAAGGACAATAGATTCCTTAAAATTGAGTAAACGTGGACACCAAACTTAAACCAACTAAATATTTCCTATATATGATTTGGTATTTTGCCTCTGCATGTCTTGAAATATGGTGTTTTTATGCTTCATTCGGTCTTCACTGTTTGTTTGATAGAGCTTTGTTGTCTAGATTTAATGAGTTTTTTATTCCTTTCTTTTCTTTTCTTTCACTTTTTATTTAAAAATATATTAGTTGTGATGGCATAGTATTTTTTGTGACATCAAGTTCTTTTCCTCCCTGCTCCTTTTGGTCCACAGCTCCCAAATTTGGGCGTGTGTTTATACATTATGTATTGGGGTTACCATGAACAGAGATGGTGGCAAAAGTATTGGAGACTCACTGGGGCCATGTGTTGGAGGAAGCTGGATTCTCATTACCTCCCGAAGCTTCAAGCGAGGATAGTGGAAAGATGATGGAGGATGGAACTGAGATCAGTAATGAATATATGGGCAATCTTAGTTTGGTGTTTTCGCTTTTGATTTCTTGGGATTTTGACTCCTAGGTTAGCATCACCAAATTATTTTGTCCTCTTCACTGCATTATGTCTTGAGAGCGTGTTTTACAAAGTATTCATATAGCAGTCTTATCTATTTTTAAGTTTATGACTTGAGGATTATGGTTTCTTGACAATTTCTCTAGGTTCTTTTTTTTCAGCATATTTAAGGTTATTGTTATGTTGCTAAATTTAACAATTTGATTACTTACATGTGGGAGAATGGAATTTAGCATTTTGCAGTGAAGAGCTGTTAAAATTCGAAGTATTTTGTTTTAACATCTTCTTTCTTTTCCACATTTTCCCAGGTGTGTTATTTTTGAATGAGTTATATTGTTTCTTTGTTCAATTTGTCCAAGGGCAGCAAGGGTTTGTATAATCCTAGCTTAAAATGGTGCAATTAAAGCCTAATGCATAGTTTGATATTATTTCTGCAGAAGATGGAATCATACCTGGCAGGCCA
The DNA here is from genome assembly GCA_034641835.2 of Pinus albicaulis. Classification (NCBI taxonomy): domain Eukaryota; kingdom Viridiplantae; phylum Streptophyta; class Pinopsida; order Pinales; family Pinaceae; genus Pinus; species Pinus albicaulis. The sequence continues at coordinate 153,798,853 of CM076577.1, read as the reverse complement.
CTTCCTTCTGAATGCCATGCAGAACCACATACAGACTATGACGGAGCGACAGTTAAATGGGATCTGATGCACCATAAAGAAAGTGCTGCAGATTGTTGTCAGGCTTGCTTAGACCAATAAAAAGGTGAAAAGAAGTGTAACATTTGGGTTTACTATCCATTTGAACCTGGTTGCTATTCTCTAGATATATATCAGCACAAGCATCAAGAATGTTGGCTAAAGCAGGTAGAATTCTCATGCTTCCTCCAAAACTCTAGCTATAAATTTTAAAATTGAAATATGTTAAAACATATTAACATGACTGTTTATTTTGTTTAAAATTACGCAAATTCACAACATATATATGTATTATTTAAAGGGATAAAAACAGAAAAGGAAAAAGAAGAACCTATGTTTTCATTTAAAACAAAAATCCAATACATATTCATATTAAGCTTAGATCCAAACAGAAAAGGTCGAAACATCTAGCCCCATTGGAAAATTTTCCACATAAAAAGACACCAAATACTGCCTGAAACATGGATGCTGAGTGAGCTATTATCAAATGGCTATCATATAAACCACAAAATTGAAATTTTGTGTTTGTTCTTATTCAAGTTCAAGTTTATTTCAAGACTGCTACAGTGTATGGTCATGTGCGATTATGAATTATATGTTGAGAATTTAAGGGATATAGATTAATACAAATTCTCTTCTTGATAACTACTTGTGAGCTTGCTGAGTTAATCCTTCATCAAGTCAATTATCAAAGTGCTTATACAAATGTAGAGACAAAATTGATCTTTCTTGTAAATGAGTATTTTGCAATATAGTTAGGAAGGTAAATATTTGATTTACCTTCCTTACTTGAGGTTTCTGACTTTTACAATTCTTTCTTCAGAGATAACTTAATCATATCCTTTAGTCAATATCTCAATCTTTCAGTTACTTCAGCAATTACTAACCTTTAGCTACTTCTGTAGAATACGTCCTTTACCTTGGAAGTTGTATCATTCAGTTCTTCCTTTAGATAGGTCTGCAATCAAAACTGTTCTTGTATTTACTATCTTTCAAACGATGTCACCTTCAGAATTTTACGTAGACAATCTTATCCTTAGATATTATTTGTTATACCTTCAAACTAGTTCTTTCTTTTAGTTGGTTCTTGCATTGTCAACTTCATAGGAAAGAATTCAAATTCTTTCAAACTCAATGTAAGCAGTTATTCTGAGATCCTCGAATGTTCTATTTCACTGTGTATACATATTACTATTTTGACCTTATTTTGTGCTTCGATTGTAAATACTTCACTGTACATGTCTCTGACTTCTGTTGACCATTTCTGTGAGACCCTATGTCATTATACCATCAAATTGAAATGGCATACTTCTCATCAAGTTGTGATGGAACTGAACCAGTGAGACCTTTCTCACTGCGGTAGCACGAAACAGTGATAGATTTTTTACTGTGGTAGTTCCAAATTGTAGTGTCATACTCATCATGTGATTGATTATACCAAGACTGTAGTTGACCTGTGATTATAACACTGAATATCTTCACTGTAATACGGATTATACTGATATATTTTTGTCACACCGAGCCTTAACTGTAAATACACCTTTATAACTCATTCTCCTCACTGCTGTGGTATCAAAATAATCTTATAAGAGTAGTACTGAATTGAGGCAGAGGTAATTTAAACACTGTGATGTCATTGAGATTGACCTTTCTTGTGAACTTGCACCTAGTTTAATTATTGGACTGCCTTACTATGATTTGAGCCCTTTTGACATAGGTCCTTTTATAATGTTTCGAGTCCTTTCAAACTGCCTTTGATCATAACCTAGCTCTGATACCATGTTCAGAATTTAAGGGCTATAGATTAATACAAATTCTGTTCTTGATAACTACTTGTGAGCTTGCTGAGTTAATCCTTCATGAAGTCAATTATCAAAGTGCTTATACAAATGTAGAGACAAAATTGATCTTTCTTGTAACTGAGTATTTTGCAATAAGTTAGGAAGGTAAATCTCTGATTTACCTTCCTTACTTGAGGTTTTTGACTTTTACAATTCTTTCCTCAGAGATAACTTAATCATATCCTTTAGTGAATATCTCAATCTTCCAGTTACTTCAGCAATTACTAACCTTTAGCTTCTTTTGTAGAATACGTCCTTCAGTTACCTTGGAAGGTGTATCATTCAGTTCTTCCTTTAGATAAGTCTGCAATCAAAATTGTTCTTGTATTTTCTATCTTTCAAACGTTGTCACCTTGAGACTTATACGTAGACAATCTCGTCCTTAGATCTGATTTGTTATACCTTCAAACTAATACGTAATTCCTGTTCTTTCTTCCACCTTTTGTTAACTTCAAACATGACTGTAATTGTTACTTAAATATCTGCAGTACCTCAGAGACAGATCTGCAAATCTGTTCTTTCTTTTAATGTGTTCTACACCAGACGTTAACTTAATCTTTGCTCCCTTCTTTATGTTGTATTGCCTCAGTAGAATCCACAAAACTTTCTTCTTTTGCACGTTGTATAACCTCAGTATCATCCGAAAATATGTTCTCTTAACCGTAGCATATGTAGGGTATATATAGTAGTTCTAGCCAAGTAATTAAGCCGACCTTATAGCCATTAAGTAGGCCGACTTTAACATTTGTTTGTAGGCCGACTTCATAGGCATATCTTCAACGTTTGTAAGCCATTCTTCTGCAACGTCTTGGAGGTTATTCTTCACGCCTTTTACATGACTCTTAATTACACTTATGTACCTAATAGACATCAAGACGAAGTCTATAGACTTATACTAAGAATCTTGCTGATGAAACCCATGAAGCAAGTAAACCAAAAATTCATTTTATTATTATTGACTTCATCTTTACATAAGTACATAATTACATAGTCATTATAAGGAAGACCTACCTAGTTACACTCTTCAACATTATAACTATATATAATTTTGATGTTTCTAGGTTGGAGATTGTACTATTTTCATTGGAGGATGCTACTATTGATGCGCACAAGGCTCTTGAGTTACTTGGTAGGATTCTCGCAAAATTGGTTGTTGAATGGATATTCTTTATTCAAGATACAGCAAGGGAAATCAAGGATGGAGGTACATAGCCAGGAAGTTTATTAGAAATGAGGGGATTTTGAGGTATTTCTCAAGAAGAAAATTTCAAGGTAGTCTACTCACAATTTTAATGCCTGATCAATTTTGTGGTTTATTTGTGATCTCTCATGTTGAAAAGTGAATGGTTGGTTAGTTTTTAGCTCGTGCTCACATTTTTTGGTTCCTGAAGCTCGAGCACTTTATAAAAAAAATAGGCAAAGCCAAACAACACAAATGGTCCACTAGCTCTCTTTTCATTTGCTAATATTATAATGAAGTTTTATTAGAGGCACTGTTTGCTTATTTATTTTGGTTAGAAAATGGTTTTCTCTTGGTTTTATGTGATTTTCAATTTATCGTATGTAGCATGTTGAGAAATGGGAAAGAATAACGTGACATTTATTTTGCAGAAATTGATGCTGAAAGATAATTGCTTTGACATTGTTGATGTTAAGGTATATTTTGTATAAACTATTTATAGTCTAATTTATGTTATATTCTAGTGTTCATTGTCTTTCATTTCTTACAATGCATTGTATTTTCTTTTGTGTTCAGAAAATGAAATCAGTATTGATGGTAAGAAGCATGAATTGAAAAAAGAGAAGAGCAATAACATTGGAGCGACAAATGCAAAAAGAGAGAGGAGAACTGGTCTGATGATACCCTTTGAACCAATATCTCGCATAAGACACACATATAAAGACTGATGATCAAGTCTTCAGAGTTGGTGAATTCACCTGTAATGCCTTGACAACACAACGATAATGTTTTGAAGTGGTGAAACATCATTTCATGTGTAAATTGTAGTCCAACTAATATAAAGTTGGAAACTCATATTGTAATATTTTAACATTTCATATAATATAATTTATGTGGTTGAAATTATTTATAGTTGCACTTGATGTTGTTTAGTTTTGTAATTAAAATATGCGACTTTGTGTTTTCATATTAGATGAACATGCACATTGTATGAAATTTTTAAAATCATACAAATTAATTTATGTTGATTAATAATGAACACAAATAAAATGAATATGCTACTAAATTAGTCATTTATAATGATTATTAATGAAATGAATATAAACTACTAAATCAGTTGTTTATATAATGAATAAATGGCTACTGCAAATGATAAATTTGTGACTACAAATGATGACTAAATTTTGCATATATACCACTATTAGTAGATAATTTACAGTATCTTATAACACGACTAAAATTTAGTCACATTTCTTCGGTCATTAATTGGTTTCAAACAATGACTAAAATTTGCATATATGTGACTATTAGTAGCTAATTTACAGTATCTTATAACACGACCAACATATTGGTCATAGTTCTTTGGTCATTAATTGGTTTTCTCGGGTGATCATATAGTAATATATTTTGTTGTATATTTGGTCATTAATTGTGACATTTAATGACCAAATAAAAGACCAAATCAATGACTAAAATAATGACTAAATCAATGACCAAATGAATGACTAAATGAATGACTAAATCAGTGACAAAATGAAAAACCAAATGAATGATTAAATTAGTGACCAAATTAGTGACTAAATCAATGACCAAATCAATGACCAAATATACAACTAGATAACAAAATTGAGATAACCAATTAATGACTAAGCTAAAAACGACCAAAAGTTGGTCGCGTTATAAGATACTGTAAATTAGCTACTATTGGTCACCGACCGAAAAATAGTCGTTTATATGCAAATTTTAGTCATTTTTTTAGTAAAAAATTAGCCATTTTGTACTAGTGTTAGGAGAGCTCTAATGAAAGTCTCCTTTCGAGGATAAATACTTTTAGTGTAGCTAATCCAACACACTAGTGAGCATAACCATACTAAACAAGTATACGTCTAACTTGGACCTTGATCGGGTGATGATCCCCTATTGCGGGAGGAATTTCCTTCCCATCAACACCTTCTATGGCACAATTATCATGGGTGATCTACAAAGTGAGGTATTTGTTCGAATCACACCTTACTCTAGCAACCCCTGCAGCTGCTTCTTCATTTGAATTGCTTCCAAAATATATTGTCTAACTGAGTATTTGGAAATGGAGAGTTTGACAATAGTTGGATTCATGCTCCACTTCCCCCTTGGGTGTTAGACCTTTAGGATCCTAGAACACTCCCTTGTATGTATATAAAAACCCTTATAGTTGTTGTTCATATTCTTTAGTACCCCCCTCCAGGGATTCTTTTTCCAATATTGACTCCTAACTAGATTTGTTTTCTCCTAAAAAATAACAGATATTTCCTACTAGAACTGATCAATTTCTTGGCTTGGTTTCCACTTAGCAGAGAAATATTGCACTTCCTTTTCATGAAGTGATGATGAATGATTTCCCATACTTGATGAGGTGGTATTGGTTGGCTCTCTGCATGAAGTGGAACTAAATCCAATTCTACTCCATCAATAAATCCAACACTTTTAGCGAATTTATCCTACACTATTTTTTTACCTTAGTTCTTGAATCCTTATTTACCCATCCAAATGGATATGGGATAAGATGATCTTGAACCTCCAATCCAAGTGTAACATCCCTGATTAAAACTCCAGGTAATAACGTTAAAATAATAACCACGATTGATGGGACACATATTCCAAGTTGAATGTTGGGAAAAACATCTTAATGGGTGTTCATTTCAGTTATTATGGCTAAAGGAAAATGGAAAAGGCTTTGGAAAGACATGAGGAATTAATTGGAATTTTATTTATGAAAATAATGGAAAATAGAAGAAAAAGAAGGTAAAATATCACATGTTGCATGTGAGGAGGAAAATGAAGGAAAATAACTGAAAATGAAGAAAATAGAGGCCTCATTTATAAAACGGCTTATGAGGATCAGTTGGAAAGCTTTTTCTCACACTTATGGATCTCATTCTATTCTCTCTCTCTCTCTCTATCTCTCTGGGAAAATTAGATTTTTCTTGGAGCACTTGGGCATTAGACCAAGAAAGGCAAGAAAGTAAGAAGGAGGAAGCAAGAAAGGAGGAGCAGAAATAAAACAACTACAATAATATTCTTGGTAGGTATCAATTTGCATGTGTGTTTTCCTTACTATCTCTAGAATTAATGGTATTGCATGTGGTTCTTTTCTATCTCTGAATGGGATTTTCCAGGAGTCACCGTGCTTTCAGCCTAGCCTTGCCATTTCCATATAGATTTGATGAGATGGGTTTCTCATACTTCAGTTGAGCTGGATCACCGGATGGATTCGAAGCTGGGTGGGGTGGATCTCTAAAATGCCAAAGACATGGCCTAGTGGTCCCTAAACTATACAATGGGTCACAGTAAATTCATTGGCCTAGTAACCCCTGAACCAGACTATGGGTTGCGATAAATCCAGATTGTGTGCCTCGGTCGGCCTAGGAATCATTGTCGGTGAATGACGCGATATACAGTAAAGCCAAGTGGTGGATTTCTCTATGTTGGGACTAGTAGTCCTAGGAAGGGATGTATGGTAAAGCTTAGAGAGTGGGTCTGGGTATAGGGCTTAATGATCCCTAGATCAAACTGTGGATTACGGTAAAGCCTGAGAGGCTAGGAGACACTAAAATTCCTCACGGTGTAGGTGGAGAACTCTAGTAGCATTCATTCTTGTTTGGTTCTTTTTCGTTGGTTATGAGTCCCACATTCATGCTTGGAATATGGCATGGGGTGATTGACTGAAGAGAGATTTGGATCAGCCAATCTATGGTCAGCTAGAACATGGTAGTCTCATCCCTGGTTGGTTTCTATATTCATTAATGAGAAATTCATTCCTTTGGTATTTGATGTATAATTTTACTGGTTATTATGTGGATTTTATTGTTGTTGTATCCACTATATTTCTATTGTTATTATGTCAGTTATAAACATGTATGTTGGTAGTGATTATATATGGATTTCTCCATGTTTTTACTTGTAAGTGAATACACACTGTATCTGTGGTAAAATAGATTGTATGGTAGCTAATGATGTAGGGGAGCAATGATTCTTAGCAATTCTCAGATAAGTATGAGACCCCTTTGCTTTGTTTTGTTGTTTATATCTGTAGCTTTCATTTCTGTGACATGTTTGACAAAATTCTTGTCATGGCTAGGAGGGGTCCAAAGGATTTTTTATTGATGTGATTTATTTCATATTGTTGTCATGTTGTTATTTATCATATCTAAACTTTTCATGAAGTTTTGGGCAGAGCATTGGATTCAGGGCCTTAAAAGGTGGTTCAAATCCCTGGGTCATTGAAACAAAACTGAGTATTTGGGGCCCTTGTTGCTAGCATGCAGTGTCATGCCTACAACTATAGCCTCCTCGACACAGGCATGAAAGACTGTGCCTATGGCTATGGATCAAAGAGGTTAAAATTTCAGTGTGACCCAGGGGTAAGAGGCTTGAATAGTTGGGCTAGCTCTTAGGGGTGTCATTGATGATGTACAAGGTTTGTATGTTGTGTTTCTGTCGGTTCCAATTCCTTAAGGTCACCTAGGAGGTTGAATATCATTATAGTAACCTCTCATCACATGTTTACCCTGATTGGCCTCTCGTCACATGTTTACCCCGGTTGGACTGGTACTTGGGTATATGTGGGAGGAGGGTGTTACAGAGTAGTATCAGAGCATGGTTCAACCCTTGGACTAGATCGATGGTGTGTTGGTCATGTTTTTCTATTGGTTGCATATGTGTTTCTCATACCTATAGTGTATGTTCTTGTTGCATCCATGTTGTGTTGGCCATGGTGACACAATGGTTGCATCCGTGTTGTGTTGGCCATGGTGGCAATTGTGTCACCATGGAAGTGTTGATGATGTTGTTTTCAACATGTCGTCATGAGTGTATGACTGGTTATGTGTTGCTCATTCTTGTGTATTGTTAGTGCACACTTTCTTACATATTATTACATATTGGACATGCATTGCTTTCTTATTCTAGGGTTACATATTGGTCATGATTAATTGTTATCCGTGAATGCTTGCTTGTGTGATGTCATATGTTGAACATGTATTGGTCGTTCATGATTGGTTTTACATGCCAAGTGGGTGCATATGGTCAAGTTTGCATTGGTTTGATAGAGTTTGTTGTGCATAAGGTCATTGTGTGCAATTAGGTCATCACGACGATATTGGTATGTTATGATGCTATTGTGTTGTTTGAGATAGAGTAGGATATACCAATCATTAAAGTAAATTTGCAACAATGGACTATGGGGTACGAGCAGATCATCATACAAGTGTGCATGTTTGGAATGCATGTATGTGATTCATTATTGTTGTAAGAATTATGGTTAGTTATATGTTTATCATTTTATTATTATTATGGTTACATATGTGATAAATTATAGTTGATCAGTGTAGTCATATGCATTATGTTTATGCGTATGCATTTCATTCTATCGATTTTATGGTTATATGCATGATAGATGTTAATTAATTAATGTGATCATATGTTTATGCGTTGGTTAGTCAAGCATGGTATTAACTTGATAACTATGTTGCTGATGAGCATGTTATATGTTAACTTATTGTTGTTTTATGTTAGTTAACTTGATGATTAGGGTTATAACATTAATATCTTGATGTTATATGTATCATGCTAAATTGGATTGGCCTAGGAAACTCGCAAGGGTTATGAAATTCAGGCATGAGTAGACTTATTTGTGATATTATGTCATGCTAATATAGGCTAACTATGCATCTGTTATTGTTATGCATGAATGAAAATTTTTTATGAGCTTGTGATGTGAAAATGTTAGTTATTTACTGTTATGGATATCATGATCTTATTTGTGTTTGGGCTGATGTTGGGTGAAGTTATTCATGCTAATCTAGATTGACTTTGTAAACAAGATAGTCTCCCCTAAGATACATCAAGGTATGGGTTTGCTTATGTCGTTTATCTGTTGTTGAATGTTTGATTAATCGATTGATATGAGTATGTGTTTGTAAGATTACATGAATAATTGATCTTGTTTTAATATGATTGTGCTAATACGTATGTGTTGAGACAGTTGATATGTAGTTGAGTATAAGTAGGTGAAAGTTGTAGCATTATGTATTAATATTGATGAATGTGAGTTGATTGTGGATTATGACGTGGTTGTTAGTCTTGGTAAAATTTGATTTCAAATTAATAGATATGTTGTATTGATCTTTGGCACATACAACTGGCATGCATGTTCAGTAATAGGTCAACGTGCTCGACACAATAAGGTAAGATACTGATATATTTTTATATTTGTTTATGTGTTGACAGTTGTGTGGTTATGGTAGTATGGTGTAGGGATTGCATGGCAAAAGAGTCTCCCATGAAGTATTAGAGAAGGATCAGGTTGAGTTTTCATTTGGAAGTACTAGGGACCCATGGGGATTTAGTCATGGTGTTTTTTGCTAGTCTTGTGATTTCAACCTTTTTGATTTGTTTGCATTTGATTTGCGGTCTTGATCGCATCTAGTGCATGATCATGCCACTTTTTTCATGGTGTCATATTGATATTGGTTTTCCATGGTTTTATTCTTTTGTTTATTGTGCTTTCATTTTATGAGTTGAGTCTTGGGCATTGTTTGGGAAAGGAAAAAGTTAATGGAGCTTTGGGAGAGCTGAATGAAACCCATCATGTGATGCAAGACTTAGATGAAGCTTGGTCCATGTATAAGGGAAACGAAAGGTAAGAGCATGAAAAATGGTTGGATTGGTTGAGTCCATTGGTGTAAATGGATGGTGGCAGGATAATGAGGAGAAAGGTAACATGAAAGGGTAAAGTGAATGGATATAAGGTGTTCGATGCCTTGGCTATGTTGGGAACTATTTTTCTCAATGTTGTGCATACTATGCACACCTAAATGGAGTTATTTTAACCTTCACCTTATGCTATCTAGTAATTATGATGTGATCATGATTATGTTGATGTTTATATATGTATACATGTATGTATGTATGTATGTCATGTCTGACAGGGTTGTCATGGATCATGATGCTAAGGTTTATATGTATATATGTGTGTATGTATGTATTTTTCTAACAAGATAAATATTGTTTTATGCTAATGATTATATATATGTGTGTGTGTGTGTGTGTGTGTGTGTGACAAGGTTTTCAAGGATCATTCTTGTGGAGGAATGATGAAGGTGAATGAAATGATGATGTTCTTGGTATTATGAGGAATCAAGTGGGAAGAGTAACTCTGAGAGATCTATGATGTCAGTATCATGTGGACATGAATTGATGTTATATGCTTGTATTATGCCCATGTTTATGTTATGGAAATGTAATGTTGAGGGGTACATCTAGGAAGTGAAAGTAGTGTAATTTGCGACATTCTAGGTTAAGCATGGACAATGGAAAGACACTAGAAGTAAGGTTTCTTGTGGACTCAGTGCATGGTCTATGGATGTGCAGTACTACTATTTTATATATTTTGCACATGTTTTATATGAATCAATGATTTACCTATGGTGATGTGTACATGTAACATATGTAGTATTGTGAAAATATGATGTTGTATGCATGTTGTTGTATGTATATTGCATATGCAATGCTAGGTATAGATGGTGCTATGTACATATTGGATATGTGGTGTTGTGTACATATCGTACTTTGCACATTTTTTATGTGCGATGTTGAGTGCATATGGTGATGCGTGCATGTTGGATATGTGGTGCTATGTACATATGGTGTTATGTACATGTTGAATATGCAGTGCTATGTACATATCGTGTTGAGTGTGTATGGTACATCAGTGGTGCTATGTACATAAGGTCATTAGAAAACTTTTAAGATCTAAAATGGGCCAACGAAGAAAAATGTACAACCAAAATAAACGTTATAAGAACCATTAGGATTCAAGATGATAATGTCAACCATGGGGGATGATTCACTATTTTTGTGCTTAAAAAGTGAAAAGATTAAAAAATAAGAAATAATAAAACTAATTTTTCAACTTGTATTTTCAACTTATCTCCCTAATGTTTTATTCAAATTTCGAGCGGGAGTACTACTCGTTGAATGTAAAATTTAATTCCTCATCGAAGGAGTACCCATGTTGCATACTTTTGATGTGTTAACACTCTAATAATTCTTAAGTTGTGAGATTTTGATTTAAAGTCTAAGAATATTAAAGGTAACCACATACCAACTTTCAAACTCTAGGATCTTGCCTTCCTAGGGTTCAGAGAGGGCTCTCTCTATAAGATTTAACTTTGTTTTAATTATATGATATTAGGCTAGTTATGATGTGCAAATTGGTTTGGTTTGGTTTGGCTTGGTTTGGTGGGAAAAATCACTTAATGAGATGGATAGTGAGAGATATGTTTGTCCATTGGGTTAAGGATTCAAATGTCAAGCAGATAAGACTAGGATCAAGGTCAAAAATTCAAATGTTTTCACAGCAAGATAGACAAGTCATTGAAGATCTAGGAAGGCTAATTGGTGAAGTGGTTTGATCGGGAAGTCAAGGATTCTTTGATCTGGATAAGGAAGGAGTAGATAGGGGTCATTCGAAAGAGGGAGAAATTAAGGGTTCCCTACTCTAGAAATCAGCAAAAAACATAGAAATGATAACTAGTTAAAGACAAGGTGCTTTTAACAAATCTTGTAATAATACTCCTAGTTTATCATTCAAATTTGGAGCACATATATGGATGCATGTAAAACATAAGAAGATTTAAACAACGACAATAGAAAGTACTTCACTTAAATGGCTCATCACATGAATCCTGAAATATGAGGCTAGATGATTTGATCAAGTCTGCTACTCGAACTTGCTACAAAAAGCCTCTAGGTACAGCAAAAATGACTATAGAAATCTTCAACAATTTATTCCACAATAATACTTCAAAAGATGAAGTATATATACAAAAATGTTTACAAAATATCCTAGAATAATCGTAGGATTTTTCTAAGGAAATAAAAATATATTTTACAACAAAATAGTGACAGCTGCTTAACAACTTAGCAAGTTGTCCTATTTATCCAAATAAAATAGAAAATGTTGTTGTGGATTGTGTTTAACTGGCTGCTTTTCTGTCTTCAATGTTGGAAATGATATTTCAAATCTGTTTTGAAATATTATCTTCATATCTGATACTCTTTATCTCTGATACTCTTTAATCTCTTATACACTTTAAACTCTATAAAACCTGCTTTTACTGCTGTAATTTTCTATTTTGACTGTGTAAAAATCAGCAAATTGTTTTATCCTCTTTACTGCAATTTGACTTTTACAGTAATTTAGTGAGTGATTCCCAAGATTCTTCATCAGGAATTTTTATCTTTTTAAGCTTCCTAAAGTTCTCATCTACCTCATTATATCTAGCAAATGTTGGTTTTACAACAAATAAGTGTTTTATCTCATGTTGTAGATAAAAAAAGTCTTCAAAACTTCTATGTAAAACCTTATGTTAGTATGAATCTTAATTCCAAGCATACGAAAAAAGACCACTTTAGCTGCACATAACAAACAACCCTAATAGTAGAAATGACTACTAATATCTTCAGATCTGCAGTTAGATGATCAAGATAAATGCTGCAAAAATCTAGATCTATGCATTAAAAGACGTTAAACAGTAGAAGAAACAAGATTTACTCCATGCATCCAATAGACAAGACAAGAATATATCAAATGAGTTTTGTATTAATGGCACCTGGGAGGAAAACACAAGAGGGTGTTCCCTATTTTCCTCAATGGGATGGGTTCTTGTAAGCCCTCAACACTTCAAATCTAGAATTCCTCTCTCTTGATGGTGTAGAAAACCCAGACACAAAATGGAAAAATATGGCTATGATGGTGGATCAATAGCCAGACCAAGAGTTGAGATCCAGAGTGATCTTTAGGCAACACAAGTTATAACAAAATATTGAGTTAGTCTAGATATTGGTGCATAACTAAAATATTATTAACCAAATCAAGATCCAACTTTTATGGAATATTTTATTATATTTGTTGGAGGGAAAAGGAATTTGACTTGAGTCAAATCCCCTTATTTGTAAATAATAAATAAATAAATGATTTATTTATCATTTTAAGGATGTGGTTAAGTAATAATCAAATAAATAATGATTTATTTAATTATTTAAGGGAGATTTAGTCATATTTAACAAATAATATTATTTAAGTAATGTTTAAATAGTTATTCTTAGAAAATAATAACATAAATAATGATTTATCTAATTAATTTCCTTGTTTTTGGGTTAAATATAACTAGGAATATTAATTGAACTGTTGTTTAACTAATTATTCCTTGAGGAAAATAAAACAAATATGGATTTACTTAATGTTCCCCATGTGGTTTCCTGTTTAGACCATAAACAACTAAGTTATTTTCATAGTGAATGAAATTATACTTAGGGTAAAATTGGTCTTACATGGTGTACTTGGGTCCATCTAATACCAATGGGTTAGATGACCAAAAAATGGTGTAACAGATTTCCCCCCAGCGTGTGAGTGTTAGGAGCTAATCATATGACCGAAGTACATTGTAAGAACTCAATCACTAGACATCAAAGGGGAAGTCAAAGAGAGAGGAGTGTAAGGTAGACCAGAGTGCTAAAAGAACTAGACCCTGAGGAGGCGACTTGCAGGTGCGACAAGTCTCTTTGATAAGTGAGTACCTGCTATAGGCGGTAGGGGAGGCATACCTATGCCCATCGAGGAAATAGTACAAACAATAAGGCGTCCGGAAAACCATGGCACGACATAATATATGATATGCTGGCATAAACATGAGCCAGATAAATAACATGATAATGAATCCCACATAAATATTGTGCCTGGGATAACAGCCAGGACTTGTACAATAATATCTAAGTACATGAGATATAAATGCAACGCAGATGCCCCTGAACATAGGAAAGGGCTCTGAAAATCTTACTGATACATGAAAACAAAAAGGTGTTGCAAGCGGCTGAGGCCAACATCATCAAATATATGGAGCTGCATCAAAGGCTGTGATGAAGAGGTCATCCGAGTGTGTGGGGGGCTACCTGTAGGGCTACCCCCTCATAAGGGCTAAGACATCTCACACACACCCGGGAATCACCGATGTTAGTTTATGCATCACTGAACATGCTGAAAGGAGTTGGATCTGAGAAACAATCAAGTCAAAGGGCAATAGTGAGTCCCTTTGCCTGATTTGAGGCACCGAACAAGAATGGAAGCTGGAACCAAGGTACACCGCCCTCTAGACCTGTCTTCTGGAATGAATGAGTTGATGTTGACAGAAGGAGGTTCGCCATAGGTGAGGCAATAAGGGATCCTCAACTAAGGCACGAGAGAAAAAAGAAAAGTGACTGACAGACTGACACCATTGATGATGATGAAATGGGGGGGACTAAGTAGCGAACGGACGACTTCCCTCGTTAGAGCATAAATGGCATGGATGACCTGGCAACGACTGACGCAACATCATGAGGGATGGAGGACAGTGGGACTGAAGGCCATAATGTGCAACACGAGAGAGGGACCAAGCGATGAATGATGGAGGACTATAGCAGGATGCAAAGGGACTCGGGATAGACTCCATGAAAGCAATGATGACTCAACTCAGATGCTCTAAACAAGGGTGACTCGATGGTGCTGCCACATATGTAAAGGGTCCAATGGGGACCATAAAAGCATAAGTACAAGATGGTAAGTCACGACGAAAGTTGACACGAGCATGGACAAGTATGGAGGCAACGTGGTGCCCCCAGTACGAGTGTTGCAAGTGAAGAAATTCGATTTTGAGGAAGGGTGAAGTGGCGATTCTTGGACAAAATGTGTCTTGGTGAAGTATTAAATCACAAAAATCTAATAGATACCCATTTGAGGGCTTGGTGAGATCTTTCCAATGGTATAGAAGTTTTGTCAAAATGAGCTATGGTTTGGTCGCAGTAAGCGAAAGAAAAATCAGGGGTTTTCTTTTAATAAGGCATTTTCCTTCTAGATTCACTCATTTGCCGATGGAGCAGTGGTGAATGTCATGAGGAGAGGAGGCCTTAAATATTGTAGCGTTTGTAGCAGATAAACCGACCGTTGCAGTTTAAGATCCAACAGTTGTAGGTAAGATGCCTAATCCTACTCTTTCATTTTAGTGGGTTGAAAGTTCAGCTTAGGTACCCAGAGCTCATGAACAAGCCAGGTCGCACTTTCTTGGAGTCTGTTCTGCAACCTCGGTAGTAGGTACTGGGCAGAAAACTGCTACCTGTCCCAGGGAATGACCTGGAAAGCGTGACCTGTTAGAGAAAGGGGGGTTCAGTGATGTTATGGGCTGAGATACAAGATTTTATGGTTGAGGGGCATGAGTGCCCTTAGGCATGTTATGGACATGCCAAAATGTATTTAGAAAAAGGGGAATCTAAAAAAAATTTAATGATGTGGTGCACCACTTGTTTTCAGTATGGTTATGCATTTTGAGAAAGGAAATAGACGATTATCAATCTCTTTTTCTACTGCACATATGAATCAAATGGACTTTAAGTTTCTAGGTTGGCATACATGGTGTTACTATCCCAAAGCTAGGATTTGGGGATAATGAACTGATGTTCTCCCAGAAAACCCATAGGTTGGTCAACCACAATGTCTATGAGACTGGGTTGTTGATGAAATATGAAGGAATGATGAGGGGTATCATCTCTAGAGTGATCTTGAAGTGATATGGGACTCTAGAGGTTATTCTAAATGTGGAAGGATAATGGGACTAGAGTCGACACGACTAGATTCACTAGGAGAGTGGTGGAGAACTGCTTCTCCTGGTCTCTCAAATATGGGTGCCCCCTTACCCAAACATTGGGTGTCAATGTAATGGCCACAAGGTGCATGTGGTTCGAATGCATGAGTTCGATGTAAGGGGGGATAGATAAAGTCAGGAGTGGTGGCTACTTCCATAATGTCATCATTGTAATAGAATATGGGGTCACTGATGGAAGAAAGACCACCTGACACGGTGAATCTACCATACTCCTCATCATGAGAGGAGAGGTTCGCATGCACATCGTCACAAGGGGTGATAGAAGAGTAAGTAGACAGAGTATCTACCAATGTTGAGACTAGGGAGGGTGTTGAAGGGAGGTCAGGCGAAACATCAGGGGAGGTCTCATCAGGGACTTCCAACCGACACAGATAGTGATAGAGAACACCCAAATTTTCGAATACCATTATCAAGTTCTGATCTACAGTTTATAACTTTCCTAGCTTGTTATCTGGTAAAAATTTTACCAGGAAACCCAAACTATTTCAGTAATAATCAAAGGTGTTTTTGGCCAGAATCTAGGACATCGGCTCTTGTATAATTATTATAACATGACCAACTTTATATTGGAATCTAGGACATGTAATTATTAAAGCTACTTTAGGCCGAAATCTAGGACATCGACTCTTGTACTATCACGACACCTCATTTACACAGTAGAGATTCCCTTATGGTGGAACCTACGAAAATACCTTTAAGGAAAAACATAATTGTACTGTCATGACACCTCATTTACACAGTAGAGATTCTTCTAAGGACGAACCCCACAAAAGCCTGTACATAGTGGAGATTCTTATTAGGACGAACCCCACGAAAGCCTATGGCAGACAATATTATTCTGGAAAGGATATGGATATCTTTGAGGGATTCACTGAAAATGTACAAGCATACTTCAATCACTATTTTCCCATGGTTCTGGCTCTGACTCATACTGCGCCATCTGATCTTCCCAAATCCTTCTTTCAAAGTCATCACTATGATTATACAAACTATGCAATGAATTGTATAACCAAATTGGAGGTCTGTCTCTGATACAAGTGCTGAAAAGAAAAGTATATTCCTGTTGTGCTTCCTGTTGTACTCTTAGTGATTCTGGGATGGAGATATCGCCACAAAATATTACTATCAGGTTGAATCTTGTAGAGCCATCACTATTTTCCACCAGATCTACAATGGAATCATCATGCACCAGATTGAATTCTAAAATATTTCCTCTTCCGCTGGCTAAATGTAACTCCCATTGCAATGTGGAAATAAATTCTTTTGGGTTTAAATTGACCATGAAGTCAGCTCGTGGAAGATATTTATACATAAATATTTTAAACCATGGGCTCCATGTATGGAATGGAGCAACAACTTCTTCATAAAAAATGAACACCTTCATTCTTCCATTGATTCTACACCTTTGGTGGAGCAAGAAATATTCAGTCCATGTTAGATTGGGATTATTTATATATGCATAGAATATGTTCCTCCCTGCTAGATAAACTTGGTTGAAGAAAACAGTCCAGACCATATCTCTGTAAGGCAATTCATCTGTATAACCAATTTGACATTCTGTTGAATCAAAATATATTTGGAGAATTATTTGCAAAACTTCTAGGGGTAAATTTTTTATTCTTTGGATGAGGCAGTCCCAGCAAAATTTATAGACACATTCAGAGTAGACATTTACTTGTCTTTTGATTGTTTCTGAAGATGAAGCTTCATCATCATTCTTTCATTTTCTATCATAATGGAACATTTTAACTTCTGTTTCAGCTCCTGCGCCTTCTCTGGTTAACATATCCACAAGACAATTTTCAGTTCCTGCTTTATAAACAATTTCAAAATCAAATCCATCTAACCATAGTGCCCATATAAGAATTCTTGAACTCCCTTGCTCAAGCAACCTTTTGTTCGATATCATGCTTTTCATATGTTTGAGATCAGTTCTAACTATGAATTTTGTGCTTTTGAGAAATAATCGGAATCTATTAATGCCTCTTTTAACAACTAAAATCTCTTTATGTGATGAGGGATATTTGACTTCTGTAGCATCAAATGATCCTGAGGCATAAGCACAAACTATTTCTTTCCTTCCATGCTTCTGTAAAAGAACTGCTGCCCATGTGTGATCTAATGCATCTGTTTCCAGAATAAACAGATGATTAGAATCAAGAATTTTTTATCCTAGAAGAAATTGGATCTTTGATTTTATGTTTTTAACTACTGCTGTCATTTCATATGTCCATGCAGTCCCTTGTTTCAATCTTTGTTGTAGAATTTTAGTATCTTTTTCATGCTGCTCATAAAATTGTCGTACATTATTCAAGCAACCAAGAAATATTTGTACCATCTTTATATCTTTGATTTGATCAAGAAATTTAAGAAGACTAGTGAGAATATGTGGCTGTAGATGAACACTTCCTTGGGAAATATGCAAACCAAGATAATCTATGGAGACTTTTCCAATCTGAAAATTTTCATCTAAATCGGATAGAACCAGTCCATGCTTATAGACAAGATCATAAAAATTTTCCAATTGAATTTTATGGTGTGCAACATCCTTGCTAAAGACTAGCAGGTCATCAATATATACAATCACAAAATCTGATTTACCAAAAATATCTTCCATTCGTTTTTGAAATTCTGAGGGAGCATTTTTCAATCCGAATGGCATTACCTTCCACTGATACTGTCCATGAGGAACATTAAATGCTATCTTGTATCTGTCTTCTGGAACAATACCAATTTTCCAAAATCCATTTTTCAAATCAAATTTTCTAAAAACATTAGTACTAGCTATTTTAGCCAAAAGGAGTTCTTTATTTGGAAGAGGATACCTGATTGGAAGTAAGGCTTCATTCAAAGCTTTATAATTGATCACTAGCCGCTTCTTCCCTCTTTTTAGCTCATTATGCTTGTTGACATAGAACGTTGGGCAAGCCCAAGGGCTCTTGCATGGTTCTATCAGTTCTTGTTCTAGTAACAGAGCTATCTCCTTTTTGCATAATCCTTGTTCTGTTGGACTCATGAAATTAGCAGATGATTTTTGAGTTTTAGCAGAAAATCCTTCTTTGTATGGCAGAATGACAAAATATTTTTCTCTTGTCCAGAAAGCATCTGGACGACTTGCTGTGCAATTTTTTTTCAATTTTTCTACTGTGCCTGAAAGTATTTTGCCTCCATGTAATTCAGCATTTTTGACAATTTTTTGTATTTTTATTAAATCATTTAATGAATGCTGAGCAAGATCTGGCTGATCAGGTTCAATGGTGACCTTGAAGTCACTTTTGGAGGGAAAATTGACTAGCCCTTCAGATGAACTTAGAATTAGGGAATCCTGATTAAAAGTAACTGGAAAATGTTTCTTTAGAAAATTTTGTCCTAACAGAACATCAGAACCTGAATAAAAAATGTACATAGTAACAAATGTCAAAACCTGGCCAATGTAAATAGGAAATTCTGGAGCAATGTGGCTAATTTCAATGGACTCCTTATTTACAGCCTTGAATATAATTTTAGTTGGTTGCCAAAAATACTCAGGGATTGCTCTGTGCTTACAAAAAATACTCATAGCACCAGTATCAATTTGAGCATCAAGGTTATATGTTTTCAATCCTTCCAACTTTATCTGTATTGGTATCACCACTCGATCACCAATACTGTGAATTTCTGATAACTCAATATTTTTGTATTTGTCAATTGAATCCTGATTGGCTTTTATAAGAAGAAGATGGGTTAATTTGGAATTACAATCTTCGTAAGCAGCCATATCATCTTGAATTCGTGCTAAAAGATGCGTCATTTGGTTTCTACTTTCCTGCATTGATGCTTCAAGCTTATCAATATGTTTTTTCAGTCTCTCTTCTTCTTTTTCATCAGTATTTTCAACAGGAATTTGTTGTATAAACCGTTTTTCTTCTTCATTATCAGAATCATCCTCTTCAAATAGTTCAAGCTTTGATTTTCGTGGTAGCTGATCTTCTAGGGACTTCAATCTTTCTTGTAATATTCTTTTGACTGTCAATTGTCCTGGCTGCAGACTTGCAAGTTGTTGTTTGACATCATTGATTTGGCTTTGCACGGGATTATGGCGAAACATTTTACATTCAGACACAAAAGTTTCTTCAAAATCAGTATCTGAATTAACATGAAGATTATGAAAATTATCACATAAATAATTAGATTCAGAATCTGAACTTGAAATTTCAAAATATTCACCCCCTGAATGTGATGTCAAATCCCATTCATCTAGTTTATGAACTGTGGTGAAAATATCCATAATTTTCATATTTTTTCTTCCCTTTTTCTCTTGACACTTATTGGAAAAGTGTCCTTCTTTACCACATATGAAACATTTGGGTTTATTAGAAGGTTTATTCCGACGATCAAATTTTCTTGTGGGAGAAAACTTTTTCCCTTTCTGATAAAACTACCTGGACTTGTTGCAAACACAAGATTGATCAGTAATTCTCTTCTTCTTTTTGAATTTGTGACACCCGAAATCATATGTCTCCTTAAAATTATTGCACAAATTATTACTGAAATGCATCTATTTTTAAAAATTCTTCGTAACCTTAGTTGCAGCACATTCCTTCTGTAGTATGGTGACTATATGCTGATGCAGAGATGCAAAAGACATAGTTTCAATCTGGATATTATTTGCTTGGAAATAGGATTCAATTAATTTTGGAATCTTTCCAGGACTAGAAGCAACATAATATCTCAAATATGCTACATTATGTGCATCAGTTGTCTTATGCAGCAAATATTTCATTGTGCAGTAATACTCTTGTAACTGATATATGTCACAAAGCTTTTGTGAAAGAAACAACTGATAATGGTGAGAAGCATCAACAGCCAATGATCCTAAGAATTCATGAATTAAGGCTTCAAACAATGTTTGGAGAGGATCATCATGTTCTATAATTGTAGTCTTTTCCCCCTCTGGAAGATGTTCCCACCATAATTTGAGAATTCCAGTAAATGCCCATGTGATTTGTGTAACAATGTCTAACCAAGTAGCTCTAGATTCAACTTTCCTTTGGAGTGCCCATGCATGCACATTTTGAAATACTGTTAAAATCTCAGCATGAGATAAACAGTCTATATTAAATAAAAGAGTATTTCCATACCCTTTCTGTGCATTATTGTTTTCAATTTTGACAAAAATGTTTTCCAAATTTTTAGTATACTTGGAGAATGCGGATGTCTTCTTGTGCTAATTTTCTCTTTTGGGTGATTTATTGGTGAAAGAAAAACTATCATCTCTAGGCCTCTC
Organism: Pinus albicaulis; assembly: GCA_034641835.2. Classification (NCBI taxonomy): domain Eukaryota; kingdom Viridiplantae; phylum Streptophyta; class Pinopsida; order Pinales; family Pinaceae; genus Pinus; species Pinus albicaulis. Next base: position 153,777,772 of record CM076577.1, on the reverse strand, counting down.
ACTACTTTCACCTTATGTTTTAACCCCTGGGACATTGGTTTCATTTTTCAAGTTGCCTTATTCATCATACATGGATGATGAGTACATATGAATATCTTATTTGTGATATTGGTCACTAAGACTGACATATCCTTTTGGTAAATATCTTATAGGTGGAAGAGCTTCCAACCTGGATCTCATTAAGTCGATATTTTCTTTGGCCAATTTTATTCCAAAAGCTACCTTCTTCACATTTTCTTCATTTGGAAAATGTATCCCTTTAAGCAGTAGGCTTCTAAGTCCTGATTTAGGATGATTAGTGCCTGAAACAGGATATTTTAACTTATAGCTGGATTGATCCACTTCCCTGTATCTTGGTGGAGACTATTCATTTTTTAAGACAATGGAAAAATTGTCTATTGATTTTGAAATAATGTCCATATTTGATTGAATATCATTCAAAGTTTTTGTATTTTCATGATGTAATCCCCAAGTATCTAAATAGCCAATATGCAGCTTCTTAATATGCTCGTTGATTTCAACAACATCTAATGCTAAATCATCAAGATTTTGTAGCATACAAGTGATCTGATAATTAGCAAAGTTTTTCATTTTAACTGACTCCTTAGATTATGTTTCTGATAAATTCTTCATCTGAAACCATTGGAATTCTGATCTCATAGTCCCATTTCTAAAAATTCTGCTAGAATTACCAGGCTCGAGATATCTTTCTGGGATTATGGCTTTTTTATCTTCCTTTCCTCTAGGCAAAGTGAAACTCTTGATATCAAAAGACATGATTTATTTAATACAATCTTGACAGTATTTGTGATGTCCATTATGGTCAGAATCAACAACTTGGTATTTAGAAACAATAGTAGAATGATTTGGAGTTTCTTGGAAAAAATTATAGTTCGAAGTCAAAGCTCTGGATGGTTGAGTTTTTGAAGGTAAAAAATCTTTTGGTGTGTGGAAGTATCTAGGAATCCCATTTCCTTCCTGAAACATGGGATTAACAGAATATGAAGGTCTAGAAGTAGAACTAGAACTTGATCGGGAAATTCTTGGTTTGATGAATTGCAGACTTTTGGTACCATCAACTTTACTGACTAGTTCGAGTTTTTGTGGTAACTAAGGTGGATCATGCAACTGTGGATACTTTTGTGACAGTGGAACATATGTACTATCCCACTTAGGAGGAAGAGTACATTCAGAGAATCCAATTTGTAGAGGAACAACATTACCAGGACCAACAATAACACCTTCTTTTAAAGCTCTATCTTTCAGTTTAGGATTTAAAGGAGGCATAATGGTTGTGACAAATCGAAGTCAAATAGTAGTATGCAATTGAGCAATATGCGACTGGCTGGCAACATCAAACCCATGGAACTGGATGAAAGCATGAAGGAAATCATTGATATAAGGATCTGAGAGTGAGACTTGATATCTAGGGACCAATGAAGACCAAGCAGGACCATTGTTCAAAGGACTCTAAAATCCACCTAATAAAGCATCTTGAAATTGATTCAGACGGGTATCCAAAACACAGGTTAAACAATAAGTGTTTAAACCAGGTCGCACTAAAGGATTAATACAAAATTGGATCACTCCTATATGGATGTAATTATAACCATGTTCAATACCCCATTGACCGTCTTCAGATTTGATAAGAGGTGTTTGGTAAACAGACTGATCCACAAAGATGGGAATATTAATAGATGTAAATGTAAATAACTGTACTGAATTAAATTTAAAAGCTGGTAAACGATAGATTGTATCTATATCAATTTCTGGCAGTGTCCAGTTTGGCTAGGGTTCAAATTCCTGGGAAATAATATTTTCATCATATAAATTTATGCTAGAAGGGAGATTAAGGTATTTAGATAGAAATTCCCAACATTTCTAATGTGCTCTTTTCCTTTCTTCTGAATTTCCTAAAATAAATCGATCAATATTCTCAGCCATGGTTCAAAGATTAGAAATATTGATGCACCTGAATATTTCGTGACTAGTTATCACGCCTCCGGAAAGCTAGAAAACGACATTCCTAGTCTCCACGCCACGTCAACAATGGCCTTACAGTCTAACTAGCAGTTGTAAACAGATATACCCATATCCCCCAATGCTTGAACTAACAGAAAATATATCAGATATAATCGTTGCAACGAAGAACATCAAAGAGTTAACGATAGCCTAAACCAGAGCAAAGAACCAGATTGGCTTTGATACCAAAATAGAACGACACAAATAGTGATAGAGAACACCCAAATTTTTGAATACCATTATCAAGTTCTGATCTACAATTTATAAATTTCCTAGCCTGTTATCCGGTAAAACTTTTACCAGGAAACCCAAACTATTTCAGTCATAATCAAAGCTGCTTTTGTCCGGAATCTAGGACATCAGCTCTTGTATAATTATTATGACATGACCAACTTTAGACTGGAATCTAGGACATGTAATTATTAAAGATACTTTAGGCCAGAATCTAGGACATCGGCTCTTGTACTATCACGACACCTCATTTACACAGTAGAGATTCCCTTATGGTGGAACCTACGAAAAGACCTTTAAGGACAAAAATAATTGTACTATCATGACACCTCATTTACACAGTAGAGATTCTTCTAAGGACGAACCCCACGAAATCATGTACATAGTGGAGATTCTTATTAGGAAGAACCCCACGAAAGCCTATGGCAGACAATATTATTCTGGAAAGGATACGGATATCTTTGAGGGATCCACTGAAAATGTACAAGGATAATTCAATCACTATTTTCCCATGGTTCTGGCTCTGACTCATACTGCGCCATCTGATCTTCCCAAATCCTTATTTCAAAGTCATCACTATGATTATACAAACTATGCAATGAATTGTATAACCAAATTGGAGGTCTATCTCTGATACAAGTGCTGAAAAGAAAAGTATATTCCTTTTGTGCTTCCTATTGTACTCTTAGTGATTCTGGGATGGAGATATCGTCACGAAATATTACTATCAGGTTGAATCTTGCAGAGCCATCACTATTTTCCACCAAATCTACAATGGAATCATCATGCACCAGATTGAATTCTAAAATATTTCCTCTTCTGCTGACTAAATGTAACTCCCATTGTAATGTGGAAATAAATCCTTTTGGGTTTAAATTGATCATGAAGTCAGCTCATGGAAGATATTTATACATAAATATTTTAAACCATGGGTTCCATGTATGGAATGGAGCAACAACTTCTTCAGAAAAAATGAACACCTTCATTCTCCCATTGATTCTACACCTTTGGTGGAGCAAGAAATATTCAATCCATGTTAGATTGGGATTATTTATATAGGCATAGAATATGTTCCTCCCTGCTGGATAAACTTGGTTGAAGAAAACAGTCCAGACCATATCTCTGTAAGGAAATTCATTTGTATAACCAATTTGACATTCTGTTGAATCAAAATATCTTTGGAGAATTATTTGCAAAACTTCTGGGGGTAAATTTTTGATTCTTTGGATGAGGCAGTCCCAGCAAAATTTATAGACACATTCACAGAAGACATTTACTTATCTTTTGATTTTTTTTGAAGATGAAGCTTCATCATTATTCTTTCGTTTTCTATCATAATGGAACATTTTAACTTCTGTTTCAACTCCTGCGCCTTCTATGGTTAGCATATTCACAAGGAAATTTTCAGTTCCTGCTTTACAAACAATTTCAAAATCAAATCCTTCTAACCATAGTGCCCATCTAAGAATTCTTGAACTCCCTTTCTCAAGCAACGTTTTGTTTGATATCATGCTTTTCATATGTTTGAGATCAGTTCTAACTATGAATTTTGTGCTTTTGAGAAATAATTAGAATCTATTAATGCCTCTTTTAATAGCTAAAATCTCTTTATGTGATGAGGGATATTTGAATTCTGTAGCATCAAATGATCCTGAGGCATAAGCACAAACTATTTCTTTCTTTCCATGCTTCTGTAAAAGAACTGTTTCCCATGTGTGATCTGATGCATCTGTTTCCAGAATAAACATATGATTAGAATCAGGAAGTTTTAATCCTGGAAGATGTTGGATCTTTGATTTTATGTTTTTAACTGTTGTTGTCATTTCATATGTCCATGCAGTCCCTTGTTTCAATATTTGTTGTAGAATTTTAGTATCTTTTGCCTGCTGCTCATAAAATTTTCGTACATAATTCAAGCAACAAAGAAATCTGTGTACCATATTTACATCTTTGAGCTGATCAGGAAATTTAAGAAGACTAGTGAGAATATGTGGCTATAGATGAACACTTCCCTGGGAAATATGCAGACCAAGATAATCTATGGAGACTTTTCCAAACTGAAAATTTTCATCTGAATCGGATAGAACCAGACCATGCTTATAGACAAGATCATAAAACTTTTCCAACTGAATTTTATGGTGTGCAACATCCTTGATAAAGACTAGTAGGTCATCAATATATACAATCACAAAATATAATTTACCAAAAATATCTTCCATTCGTTTTTGAAATTCTGAGGGAGCATTTTTCAATCCGAATGGCATTACCTTCCACTGGTACTGTCCATGAGGAACATTAAATGCTGTCTTGTATCTGTCTTCTGGAACAATACCAATTTGCCAAAATCCACTTTTCAAATCAAATTTGCTAAAAGAATTAGCACTAGCTATTTTAGCCAAAAGGAGTTCTTTATTTGGAAAAGGATACCTGATTGGAAGTAAGGCTTCATTCAAAGCTTTATAATTGTTCACTAGTTGCTTCTTCCCTCTTTTCTGCTCATTATGCTTGTTGACATAGAACACTGGGCAAGCCCAAGGGCTCTTGCATGGTTCTATCAGTCCTTCTTCTAGTAGCAGAGCTATCTCCTTTTTTCATAACCCTTGTTCTGTTGGACTCATGAAATTAGCAGATGATTTTTGAGTTTTAGCAGAAAATCCTTCTTTGTATGGAAAACTGACAAAATATTTTTCTCTTGTCCAGAAAGCATCTGGACGGTTTGTTGTGAAATATTTTTTCAATTTTTCTACTATGCCTGAAAGTATTTTTCCTCCATGTAATTCAGTATTTTTGACATTCTATTCAATCAAAATATCTTTGGAGAATTATTTGCAAAACTTCTGGGGGTAAATTTTTTATTCTTTGGATGAGGCAGTCCCAGCAAAATCTATAGACACATTCAGAGCAGACATTTACTTGTCATTTGATTGTTTTTGAAGATGAAGCTTCATCATCATTCTTTCGTTTTATATCATAATGGAACATTTTAACTTATGTTTCAGCTCCTGTGCCTTCTCTGGTTAACATATCTGCAAGGCAATTTTCAGTTCCTACTTTATAAACAATTTCAAAATCAAATCCATCTAACCATAGTGCCCATCTAAGAATTCTTGAACTCCCTTTCTCAAGCAACGTTTTGTTTGATATCATGCTTTTCATATGTTTGAGATCAGTTCTAACTATGAATTTTGTGCTTTTGAGAAATAATTAGAATCTATTAATGCCTCTTTTAATAGCTAAAATCTCTTTATGTGATGAGGGATATTTGAATTCTGTAGCATCAAATGATCCTGAGGCATAAGCACAAACTATTTCTTTCTTTCCATGCTTCTGTAAAAGAACTGTTTCCCATGTGTGATCTGATGCATCTGTTTCCAGAATAAACATATGATTAGAATCAAGAAGTTTTAATCCTGGAAGATGTTGGATCTTTGATTTTATGTTTTTAACTGTTGTTGTCATTTCATATGTCCATGCAGTCCCTTGTTTCAATATTTGTTGTAGAATTTTAGTATCTTTTGCCTGCTGCTCATAAAATTTTCGTACATAATTCAAGCAACAAAGAAATCTGTGTACCATATTTACATCTTTGAGCTGATCAGGAAATTTAAGAAGACTAGTGAGAATATGTGGCTATAGATGAACACTTCCCTGGGAAATATGCAGACCAAGATAATCTATGGAGACTTTTCCAAACTGAAAATTTTCATCTGAATCGGATAGAACCAGACCATGCTTATAGACAAGATCATAAAACTTTTCCAACTGAATTTTATGGTGTGCAACATCCTTGCTAAAGACTAGCAGGTCATCAATATATACAATCACAAAATCTAATTTACCAAAAATATCTTCCATTCATTTTTGAAATTCTGAGGGAGCATTTTTCAATCTGAATGGCATTACCTTCCACTGGTACTGTCCATGAGGAACATTAAATGTTGTCTTGTATCTGTCTTCTGGAACAATACCAATTTTTCAAAATCCACTTTTCAAATCAAATTTGCTAAAAACATTAGCACTAGCTATTTTAGCCAAAAGGAGTTCTTTATTTGGAAGAGGATACCTGATTGGAAGTAAGGCTTCATTCAAAGATTTATAATTGATCACTAGCCACTTCTTCCCTCTTTTTTTCTCATTATGCTTGTTGACATAGAACGCTAGGCAAGCCCAAGGGCTCTTGCATGGTTCTATCAATCCTTGTTCTAGTAGCAGAGCTATCTCCTTTTTGCATAATCCTTGTTCTATTGGACTCATGAAATTAGCAGATGATTTTTGAATTTTAGCAGAAAATACTTCTTTGTATGGCAGGCTGACAAAATATTTCTCTCTTTTCCAGAAAGCATCTAGACGGCTTGTTGTGCAATCTTTTTTTAATTTTTCTACCATGCCTGAAATTATTTTTCCTCCATGTAATTCAACATTTTTGACAATTTTTTTGATTTTTATTAAATCATTTAATGAATGTTGAGCAAGATCTGGCTGATCAGGTTCAATGGTGACTTTGAAGTCACTTTTGGAGGGAAAATTGACTGGCCCTTCAGATGAACTTAGAATTAGGGAATCCTGAGTAAAATTAACTGGCAAATGTTTCTTTAGAAAATCTTGTCCTAACAGAACATTAGAACCTGAATCAAAACTGTACAGAGTAACAAATGTCAAAACCTAGCCAATGTAAATATGAAATTCTGGAGCAATGTGGCTAATTTCGATGTACTCCTTATTTACAACCTTGAATATGTTGGTTGCCAAAAATACTCAGGGATTGCTCTGTGCTTACAGCAACTACTCATAGCACTAGTATCAATTTGAGCATCAAGGATATATGCTTTCAATCCTTCCAACTTTATCTGTATTGGTATCACCACTCGATCACCAATACTGTGAATTTCTGATAACTCAGTATTTTTTGATTTGTCAACTGAATCCTGATTGGCTTTTATCAGCAGAAGACGGGTTAATTTGGAATTACAATCTTCGTAAGCAGCCATATCATCTTGAAGTCGTGCTGAAAGATGCATCATTTGGTTTCTACTTTCCTGAATTGATGCTTCAAGCTTATCAATCTGTTTTTTTAGTCTGTCTTCTTCTTTTTCATCAGTATTTTCAATAGGAATTTTTTGTATAAACCATTTTTCTTCTTCATTATCAGAATCATCTTCTTCAAATAGTTCAAGCGTTGATTTTCGTGGTAGCTGATCTTCTAGGGACTTCAATCTTTCTTGTAATCTTCTTTTGACTGCCAATCGTCCTGGCTACAAACTTGCAAGTTGTTGTCTGACATCATTGATTTGGCTTTGCATGGGATTATGCCGAAACATTTTACATTCAGACACAAAAGTTTCTTCAGAATCAGTATCTGAATTAACATGAAGATTATGAAAATTATCACATAAATAATCAGATTCAGAATCTAAACTTGAAATTTCAAAATATTCACCCCTTGAATGTGATTTCAAATCCCATTCATCTGGTTTATGAACTGTGGTGAAAATATCCATAATTTTCATCTGTTTTATTCCTTTTTTCTCTTGACACTTATTGGAAAAGTGTCCTTCTTTACCACATATGAAACATTTGGGTTTATTAGAAGGTTTATTCCGACGACCAAATTTTCTTGTGGGAGAAATTTTTTTCCCTTTCTGATAAAACTGCCTGGACTTGTTGCAAACAAAAGATTGATCAATAATTATCTTCTTCTTTTTGAATTTGTGACACCCAAAATCATATGTCTCCTTAAAATTATTGCACAACTTATTACTGAAATGCATCTGTTTTTTTTAATTCTTCTTAACTTTAGTTGTAGTACATTCCTTCTATAGTATGGTGACTATATGCTGATGCAGAGATGCAAAAGACATCGTTTCAATCTGGATATTATTTGCTTGGAAATAGGATTCAATTAATTCTGTAATCTTTCCAGGCATAGAAGCAACATAATATCTCAAATATGCTACATTATGTGGATCAGTTGTCTTATACAGCAAATATTGCATTGTACAGTAATACTCTTGTAACTGATCTATGTCACAAAGATTTTGTGAAAGAAACAACTGAGAATGATGAGAAGAATCAATAGCCAATGATCCTAAGAATTCATGAATTAAGGCTTCAAACAATGTTTGGAGAGGTTCATCATGTTCTATAATTGTAGTCTTTCCCCCCTCTGGAAGATGTTCCCACCATAATTTGAGAATTCCAGTAAATGCCCATGTGATTTGTGTAACAATGTCTGACCAAGTAGCTCTAGATTCAGCTTTCCTTTGGAGTTCCCATGCATGCACATTTTAAAATACTGTTAAAACCTTAGCATGAGATAAACAATCTATATTAAATAAAAGAGTATTTCCATACCCTTTCTGTGCATTATTGTTTTCAATTTTGACAGAAATGTTTTCCAAATTTTTAGTATACTTGGAGAATGCGGATGTCTTCTTGTGTTGATTTTCTCTTTTGGGTGATTTATTGGTGAAAGAAAAAGTATCATCTCTAGGCCTCTTACTACTTTCACCTTCTGTTTTAACCCCTGGGACATTGGTTTCATTTTTCAAGTTGCCTTCAAAGTGCGTACATTGTTGCTTACAAAATGCTTATCCAAGGGTGCAAACCTTAATAACTCGTAATGAGATTTATTTATACTAGTTCTAAGACTAAGAAAATATCTACAACTGATTACAATAATAGTATCAAATAATAGGAAAAAGGAAATTGTTGGACGATCTGTCACTGTTTAGAAGGAAACAGTTGATGATATGGCCCTGAAAATGCTAATGTGGTGTCATGTTGTTACGATCAAAAATTTACTCAATTGTTTCACACAATTTATCCCATCTTTCTTCACTTGGGATTTCTAAATTCACCACCTTTATAAAATCTTCATCCACCTTTGTGTGCCTTTCAAAATTTGGTTTTTTATGAACAAATGTCTGATTTCATGTTTGATGACCAAATCAAACTCTAAGGATTCCAAAAATGTCTTCCATGTTATCTGTCCTTTGATTCCTGCAAACTTAGCTTTATCCACTGCAATGGTATACAAATTCTTGTAATAATATTCTAAATTGGCCAACTTTTCATTTTGAGCTACGAGTCATGTTAGTCCTTTCTAGTTCAAAACATTGAACTTTGAATGAAACCTTTGGACATAAATTTCCAAGGTCTGACATTTTTTTTTAACTGATTAATAAAATTCTTCTTTTGTAAAACCTTCTTGATTTCTAAGATGGTGGTTGTTCCATCAGTTATGTTTATCTTTTCCAGTTATGCTCTGCTTTTTTAATTTAGAATCTTTATCATGTCTGTAGCTTCTGTTGGTTTGGCCTTCAGTGTTGCTTTCTCTTTTTCTATTACTTCTTTTTATATGGTAATGAGTTCTTGTTGTTCAAACATGAATTGTATGGATGGACATACATATGTCATGGATTGGTTGATCTCTATCCAAATACTTTCCTTGGCTTGGGCCAAGGTATCTGCCATTAACAACTCACTCTCTAATTTTGAAATCTTGAGTCCCAATCTGTGGGACTTCTGCATCTCCTCCATATATAGATTATCATTCTCGATTTTTTGTGTTTCTAAGTTTTGAAACCTTTGTATAGCTTCTCCTTTTCTTGCTTCTGTGTGGCTAATTATTGTGCTAACTTTTTTGGATATGTTGTTGTTGATGTAGACTCAATTTTTGTTGATGATGAACTGGGATTTGTACTTGCAACTGCTATTAGGACTGTTGTGACTAGAACCATGGCAAGTTGAGTTGCTTCTTTCTCCTTGAGTAGTCCTCCAATCTGCTCCTCTATTTTCTTTATCTGGATGTTTTGCTCAATGATAAGCTTGAGAATTGCTTCTCTATTCTACTCACTCAATTCAATTTCCTTGGTCTGTGGGTCCTCTGTAGAAGGCAACTTCAACTGTTTTCACACAGCTGCAATGTCTGCGTTTTTCTTTTTAAGGATTTCTTCTACTGACTTACATTCCTTTTGGATCAGATCCAATTTTGACTACAAGATCTTCTAAGAACTTAATTTTGTTATATTTATCTAAGGAAGATAAATTTTCAATCTTAAGCTAAGATTGAACATTCGATAAGGCATTCCTAAGCTTAGAAAGAGACATAGCTGTAATAGTCATGGTGGAAAACAACATCTCACCAAACTTCCTATGCATATCCATTTGATCAATTGGATGTATCTGATTTGAATCAAATGAAAATATGGTCTTCTTATAGTCTAATGGAGATTTAGGAAATGGAACTTGGGCTTGTAAGAAAGCCATCTGCATCCTGACTTTCTCACTGTCAAGGGCAGAGAGAATATTGTGTCGAGAAGTGGAGGTTTGTTTCCAAAACTGCCTGTACACATTAGATTTCAGAGCCTCATTCTTCTATTTAATTTCCAGGAACTTTGAGAATATATTTTGGTCATCTGTTGAACTAGTTCTTGTATTCTGAATGATTTCCAGAGGCTCTCTGGAAGGTGAAGTTGTAGGAGGATTTTTTGGAACACTGGTTCATGCTGTTGTGGAAACCTCTGAATCTCCAAGGTCAATAATATCTAGTTGTTTCTCTTCTGTAGATACTATCAAGCCAAGCTTTGAATTCTTCTGTTGAACAATGAATTCTCTTATTAGCTCCATGGAAGATGGAGTCTCTTCTCTTACCCTTTTCTATTGCTTACTCTAAGCAACTGGAGTTTGTACATTTGAGGAGGATAAAACCTGCTATTATGCTTCTTGTAGTGTACCATCATCCCACTACTCCTGGTTCATGAAATTTTATATCTTTGGTCTTGGAGTATGGTTGTAGGGAGTTTTTTTTACTTCAACTCTTAAAGCTGAAATTATACTAAAAGGGTCATAAGACCAGGTAAAAATTGGCTGAAATTTCATGTTCTTTAACATTGTATCTGCCTCAACACTAGTTGATCTAGTGTTGCAAATGAATGAACCAATCTTTGATTTGATTTTGAGTTTAGATTTTCTCTTGCTTGACATAAAGTGTAGGTCATCCATGTTGATAATCTGCCTAATATATTCTAGATAAAATACTCTCATAGGAACATACTTAGGAAAATTATATGGTGCAAATTCACAACCATATATCCTAATTTCTATATAGTTCTGGTATAACTACCAGTCACCAGTCTTGACCTAATCAGTTAAGTGTAAAATCATTTTAACTTATTCACCAATCTGAGGCTCTGTCTAACTATTGGGGAGCTGTGCCACTGGTTTTATGAATTCATCTATGAAGTCTGAGAAAGTGAATTTTGTTGAAACAATTTTGTCTATCTCAGTCCAATGAATCACTGATTGATTCACTCCTTGTTCATCCTGTCTGCTGAGTGTAATTGGTAGTAGATCTCCTTGCTGAAAAAGAAACATGTGAAAAAGTACAAAGTTGTACTTGAACACTCCGTGTGTAGTCAAATTCATGAATTTTTCACGTATATTTTCAACCAAAATTTGACTGTAATTGTACATAAAATTTGGTTGTTGATCTTTGTTAAAAATGGAAAAGAATACAAGGATGGATTCATCAAAAAAAATTTCATCTGGATAGCCTAATAGGTAAGAAAGTGTTGTTGGTGAAAAATGGCTCATGGAGTCTGATTAAGGAATTAAGAGCATCTAGTTAATGGTTTCAGCAAAGATGGTGATTAGAATGTCCCCATTCTGAGCCACAATTTCCCTTTTAGCAAGGTCATATCTGGCTTGGCACCAAATAACTAGGTAAGGGAATTCATAGGTTTTAGGAAAGCTAAATAAAGGTAAGAGTGATTCCCAAAATCTGATGGGATCTTGTTTGTTGAGGTATTTCTATTTAAGCCATAGGTGCAGTTCATGGAAATCAAACTCACACTCTGTGTCAGCAATTTTGAAAAAAGGAGTCTGCAAGAGGGACATAGTTGAGGTCGATCGAGGTGGTAGTAGCAGGGTTTTCTTTCGCTTCTGTATTTTTAGACTTTCCCCTTGGAGCCATGATGATATAAGGAGGGAAAAGAAATGGATGACTGGCTCACAGGATGACAGAGGGAAAGTGATTGAATCAGATGTGAAGGAAATCTGTGATTCGTTGGGTGATTGTGCGTAATGTATCAATTAACCTGCAACAAACAGTAATTGATCAGTGGAAAAAGTGATAAAAAAGTGAGTTTCATTTATTTATAGCATGAAAGGTTTATACTAACGTTTTGATATGTGACTGTAGCATTTTTAATGGTCTGGGAGCGGAGTTATGACATGGCGGTTAATGGTCTGGGAGCAGAGCTGCAACAGGTGAATAGGAGGAATAGATAGGATCAACTAGGCAACAGGCAAGTGAGGTGGTGGAGTTTGGTTGGATGAGGGATAATGATCAAAGCGTGGGGTTAAGAACCATTGGCGGATAGGAAACCAAAAGCGGACTTCTAAGGGGGTAGCGGATGGTTTGTGGTATTGTGCGAGGGGGGAGGGTGTGAAGTCATGAGAGAGCGCCATGTAAGGGCGGCCCGCCTGTCATTAAAACAAATTTTCAGACCCCCCTCCGCATTAACGGGAAATGGACAAGGGAGGTGTGAAGTCTCTCCCCACCATTGATCTAGGCAGGGAGAAGATCTATCGTAAAAAAAAACGCCCTTTATCAAATCAAACAAGATGTTTTTTGTCCTTTAGCGACCTTGGCTTAAAATACATGCACGATATTACAATAAATTTTAATGTTTAATAATTGAAACAAGGATTAATGATTTTTAAGGCAAATTAATCACAAATAAGTGAAAATTAATCATTTTAATGGTGCATTTAAACAAGCAGCCTTTCAATTTACTTCTTTTTGAAACTAAAGCATCCATTTTTATTTTTATTTCCTGACATTTTTTAATGCCTTCATTCTTTAGGGCAGTCTACCTCTAAAATTTTATTGATATGAATATATAAAATAACCCATAGTACTAACATTTTTTTATTCTTTTCTTTTTCATTCATATCCTAACTTAGCATTTTGATTTTAATTTTGTCTAATATGCTAACTTATTAAAACCAAATAATGTTACAACACAAGTGATATGGGAGAATCCCAACATGAACCTCCAATAAAAATTTACAAGGCCCAAAAAGGTGTGAAGCTTTGTTACAGTGGTCGGGGCTAGCCAATTCTGAATGACTTAGATCTTAGTCAGATCCACATGCACGTCATGCTCATATATGATGTAACCTAGATATTGGAACTGGCTCATGCCAAATTTGTATTTCTCCAAGTTGGCACAAAATTTGTGTTGTCCAAGGGTTTGAAGGAATTACCAAATGTGTTGAAAGTATTCTTCCTGATTCTTGCTAATGATGAGGATGTCATCCAGATAAAAAACCATGAATGAGCTGGTGAAGGGCCACAAGATGTCATCCATTAGCCTCATAAAAGTAGTAAGGGAATTTTTCAATCTGAAGGGAATAACCAACCATTCAAAAAGGCATTCCTTGGATTTAAAGGCAGTCTTCCATACATATGTGGGCTATATTGGAACATGGTGATAGCCAGAATTCAGATCGATCTTGTTGAAATAATTGGCCCCCTTGATTTGGTCTAGAAGGTCATCAATCTGTGGGATTGGATACCTATTCCTGACATTGATTTTGTTTAGTGCTAGATAATCAATGCATAGCCTCCAGTTCCCATCCTTCTTTTGTACAAGTACAATCGGGCTCCCAAAAGGGGAGGAACTTGGTCATATGTGCCCTTTTTGTAGCAAATCCTAAATTTTCTGCTTGATCTCTTCATTTTCCATAATGGAGCGACAATATATCAGCACGTTGGGTAGAGGTGCTCTGGGATTCATATCGATCAAATGTTTGACCTGAAAGTGCAAGGGTACCCATGCGGGTGAGTAGAAGATGTCCTTTTCTTCTTCCATGACCATATCCACCTACTTCTATTGTGTGGAGGAACCCTTCCTGGGGGCCATGGATGTGTCTACAATTTTCCCCTTACTTTGAGAGAAAATAAAAAAGAAAACAAATTTCCTGGTCCGGGAGATGATTTTACTACATTTCGTAGTAGATATCGAAGAGATGATGGTAGGTGGGGCTACCTCTGGTATCCTATATAACTTATTACCCAAATAAATAAAACGGTGTGAGGCCTAGACTCATACACGACATGACACTTCCATAAGTATGGTTGGCCTAATAATACATTAGAAACTTCAAGAGGAGCTATATCACATAATACCTCATTTGTGAAGGGCTTGATGCTATAGGGAAGGCGTCAATGTTCGTTGATGCGTAGATCTCATCCTTGGTGAAGCCACCTGATGGTGTACGGCTTCGGGTGTGGTGTGGTAGGTAGGCCCAACTGCTTCACGGCCTCTTTTGAAACGAGGTTCTTTTGGCTCCTGATGTCGACAATGAATTTTAGTGATGAGCCCTTCACCCACATCTATGAGTGAAAGAGGCACCCCCCCTACTCTTGATCTTCAGGTTCCACCTTTTGGAGCTTGGTGGTGGCTACTGTCGCAATGAGTTATGTGTCAATGACTTGTTTACCCTTGTCAGTTCCATTTTCAGGTTCCAACTCATAATCATAACATGCATCTGTCTCTGAGCCTCTCAGCTCAGCCACCAGTGCCTTCTTTGCATGACATTCATGTGTGTTGTGAGTGGGGATTTTATGGAAATCATACCACTTGTTGGTGTCCTTCTTTGCCTTCCCATCACCCTTGGCTTGCGGCTTTGTGGAGTTTCCCTGGGGGGCTCGGTTGGGATATGTCATTTTCTTTGTTTCTTGGGGGCACCTTTATTCTGCTTTGGGTTTGCGGATCCAAAGTCTCACTTTTTTTGCTTGAATTTCTGCTCAATTTTGGTAGCATATTGGTATGTTTCACCAAGCGAGGAGATGTCCAAGAACTCCATTTCCTCTTGAATGTATTTTTGCAGATAACTGCGGTACTTGAGAACCATTTTTTCCTTAGAATCTTTGATACCTAGCTTTATGCATAGGGTATGGAAAATATTTTTCAGCTCATGCACATCTAGATCCCTCTGCTGCCGCAATGCAGTCCATTGTATGTACTTGTCTTCATAGCTCCCGATAGGGTAGTATTGTTCCTTGATGGCATCTCCAAAATAATTTCAAGTGGGTGTGACCAAGGATTGTGAGGGTTCCCCCTCGTCCTTCTCCTCACAATAGGTTTCCCAACAGTCCTAGAGGTGGGGGGCGACTTTCAAAAGTGCAAAAGTAATATTTTCCCTATTGGAAAAATCATGAATAGAAAAATATACTTCCAACGGATTTAACCATTTATCTATGGCATATTCATCTATCTGGCCTTCAAATGTGGGAATATCAAATTTGACTTGTACCTTAAATGGAGTGGCTATCGTATGAAGATGAGTCGCCTATGTGTCCGCCGAAGGATCTAGGAAAAGTTATCCATCATCGTGTTCCTTTGTTTCTTGAGGGCCTCCTCAAGAAATATTTTGATAGGATCTCTTGCTCCATTGTATTTATTTTCATCTTCCATGGGAGGTTGTCAGGGTTTGCGAGGTTGATCTTGCAAGGGTTCAACTAGATTGAGCCCTAACTTCTTATACCCTGACCTCGTTGGGGACATGCAAAGAAAAACATAAAAAGATTAGAACGCTCTAATACCACTGATTTGAATTTATGCAGGAATGCAATAGAATAAAAACATAACATGAACACATAGATGGAGCAAAAATAAAACTTCATTTCATTAATATCAAAGACTGAATTATGCTTACATACAGAATGGAAATAAACTAGCTCGGGAAATGGTAGCTTATCTCTGAGAAGAGATGTGGCAGCTACATGCCTATGAACTGTGTTACAATGAGGCTCGAAGGCCTATTTATTATTGAGTAACAATGGAAAACCCTGAACATCCAAAAACCTAACCCTAATAGATGAAGATCCAAAATTATGGGCCCCATTTGGGTAAATTGGTACATCAACTTCTCGGGGACATAAATTTGGCATATGATCTTCATTTGATGTGCACAATACCTCGTTAGTTTCAAGTAGCCAACATCAAATAAAAACTAATTTTGGCCCCAGTTTTCCCAAAAAACATCGTTTAGGGCCTCAAAACAGCTCCGGAAGTTTAGGACCCGAAAAAATACCAAAAATAGTAAATTGTGCTACAATTAAGGAAATTGAAAACTGAAAGAAACAATGGTGGGGGTCCAAGTGGAATAGGTGGGTGGCCACCAATATCTAATTGGATCATTGACATTGAAGTTACACCCCACTACTAGACCCCCCACTAGTTCCTCCAATAGTTGGAACTAGTTTAACTGGCCATAACTCAATATAACTGAATTAAATTGTTACAACTGAAATTAAATCAACCTAGGCTCCTAAAACTTAGGAAAAACTGTACAAAACTTAATTTCATGCCCCAAAATTGAATTAACTAATCTAGCTAAGTGATAAAAACTATATCATCTCAGTTAACTCATTCAAGTTGTTTTTCAATGTGGAATAAAAAAATTATCCTAATTTAATCAAGGGAAAATTAATTTAGGAATTTGTTGTTTAATTTTCAACACTTTAAACCATATCCATTTTTCTTAAATTCTAGTTTGAGATAGTCTAGATGATATGATTGTGTTTCATGATTACTTTGTTTGGCATGCTTTAGAAATGGATATCAACATACTATTTTATTAATATCCTAAACCTCATTCTATTTTGATTAACTAAATCTCTCCTGTCAATAACTACAAGTCTTTCTGACATTTATTCAATGAATCAATGTGTATTCACATCATTTAATTTGTAAGCTTGTTTTGCTATCAACCAATGTTTTGCTATCAAAATAAAGTAAGCAAACCTTGGTATTGACGTTTGTCAAATACTAGGCGAATTATTGATTTCACATTTGTCAATTCAACAAATATTATCCAATATTAAATGAACTGTGTTTTTAATCTATGTGAGAAAGAAATGTTGGTGTGGGAGAACGTTATGCAGAGCATACTATAATAAATCAATTAAGTAGTGTTTTTGGCGTGTTTAAGTTTGTGACATGAAAAGTTTGGTTTAAGTGTATATCAGATGTGGAATAAGCATAGATGATTAATTGTAATTGAAAGGGAATTTCGTATCTTGTCTCAATATGGTTCCTACCACTTTATGTTAATCTAAAAAATAACATTTCAAAACTATTATTGTTACAACAAGAGTTTTACTGCTCTCCAATATATGATGATAATTGTACGGAGTTTTCTTTGCACCTCCGCATTTCGCATAATGAGAAATCTTTCGCACAAGATATCGACACAAGAGATATAGGGTCATATTAATTATTAAAATAACATACCCTATGAGAAAACATAAATTTTAAAATCAAATGGTGAAATTTACTATATTCTAAATGGATTAGACATTAGCAGTTTCTGAAATTGAACATTGCAACTATAATTTAAATTGTAACTAGTGCATGTTTTCTTGGACCATAATAATGGTGTTAATCATGCCCAGTCACCCAAAGGGTGTATATGAGTTATCAATTTGCATTGAAGTTATACCAATTTACAAATATAAACCATATAAAGTTAAATATTTATAAATTTAAACTCTATCGATTGATGCATTTATGTATTTACAAATTCAAACCAATTAATTACTACATTTAGCCATTTATCAAACCTAAAGGCTTCTATATATAAAACTTAAAAGTTTCATTTACACATATAAATATAAATATTGTCCAATATCTAAGTTTGAATCTTTCATATTTTTAGTGTGTGAACCAAGTAACAAAAACCTTCCAAGGCTTCACACATAAGTATCGAATATTTTTTTGTGCGAAGAAAGAGTGTGTGAAGGTAGCATGTGTGGAGTTTTTTGTGTTCCTTTCCTCACATACACACTCTCTGCACAAAATTTTAGGTGCATTCCCCCACACACGATTCCTATGACAATCCCCGCACAAATTTTCTTTGTATACCGAAACAGTTGTGTGAGAAAATGACTATGTGAAGCAAGGAACAAACACTTTCTCCCACAATGTCCCGTATCTCCATATACATTTCTGCATGTTACATATTAATAAATTAATTAGTAGTTTGGGATTATTATAGTCTTTGGCATAAAAAGTTTTGATCACGTAAATACTAAGTGCATTTGTGTTGATAACTGGTATTATTCGACTAGTTATAATTATATGATTTTTGGCACTTGAGACTTGATAAGTGCATAGGTGCGGAACTTCAGAAAACCAAAAAATATTTGCATAATAGATATTAGGTCACTTAGCTCCGTACAATAGATAAAACTTCACAAAAAATAAAATAAAAATCTTTAAAATCAAATTCCTCCTCCATACATTTCTTTCTACAAATTGTAAATCATCAATTTTTATGTTATTTGATATACACATTTTCTCGTTCGGAAACAATATTTTTATTGGTAAAACATATATAGCAATTAATTTATCTTTGCAGATTGATTTTTAAACCATGCTTGCATTATTTTAATAATGCAATGGTTATGCTTCACATTGTAATTTGCAGAATGAGGATGTGCGGGAATACATACGAAGTAGAATAAAGGTTATGTCCGCACTTTGCATATATCATTTACATATTTTGGGTTTTTTCTGAAAATTTAATAATACAATTTATCAACCTATTCATTTCTATTATTAAATAAATTAATTTAAGATAACCAAATAAACATGTTTTTAAAACTATTTATCCATTATTTCGTGAATTTTAGCATTGTTTTCAATTAGCCAAAAGGTGACAATTTTTCGTTGAATCCAAAGACAACACTCTACATTTGATCACGGTGTTGTGCGACGTGCTAAATAAAAAAAAAATTAATGCATCGAAGCAATCACTAAAGATGAATAAAGTGTAAAGCATAAGATATTAAATATTAAAAATTAATTCCAACACACGAGGATTGGATACCACGTCCCAATGAAACAAGACGATCATCTCATCGAATTTTAAATAAAAATAAATGCAAATAAGGAAAAAATAATATCTAGATTCCATATCATAAAAAGGGAAAGCTCGAATGATTGAAAATTTTCGAAGCATTTGTAAATGAAACAAAGTATCAGTTTATGCAAAAAAATAAAAAATTACAATGTCAATAACAGATTGACAAAAAATTGTTTCACTGCCAAAAAAGGAAAATAAGCATAGATCCAGAAAAATTCCAGGATCAATACATACCCAAAAGATATTAACTATGAGGGGTAGTTATGGAACATGATTCTTTATTCATAAACCCGCTAACGACGGAAGTTGAAACTCACAGTACACATGTTTCTCCATGTGAGCCAATATGCCTTCAAATAAATTTATTTTTTCCTGTAAATGCTCCTGACCATATACAGATTTGTAAATATGTCCTACATATGCCACTGGTTGCATTGGAGATCATTCATGAATGAGATGATAGTATTTTGGTAATCATGTCTATTTCTTATGAGTTGTTCTAGAAGCATTTTTAGATATGCAAGATCATTACCAAAGTTATGTTTATCAAATGCAAAGTCATTAAAATCAGGTTTGTTGAAAGGAATAGAATCTATAGCATCCCCTTGACCAATTCTCTCCATGTGACATCGACTTGACTATGTTCATTCACCAACTACATGTCTCACTCTGCCTCATTCACGTGGCATATTGTATTTCACTAGAAAACAAAAAAGACTGGAATACAATAATGTAATGGACAAGCTAAACTAACAAAAGTTGTTACATTAAGTAGAAAAACAACCCACTTATGCTTGCACTGCAATTAACCAGGACGTAGTCCCAAAATATAATGTTTAAATGAATAGTCACAAACTACAAAAGAGAAGTTATATAATTGCAGCTAATAATAACACAAAATTCTAAAATTAGAGCATAGAAGTGTTCTACCTTACTTCGTTATTGCATCCAGAAATAACAAAATAGCATATAATAATATTTTCTGAATAAGTAATGTTTGATTTCCATGGGTAACATTTATCTATATGCCTATATTTAATTCATTGGTTATACCCTATGTCAATGTAGATCGCCATTGATTTAGCCGTTGCTCTACTTCGATTGTAAAATATTGTTTTCCCCATATTTTCACAAACCAAAAAATATTTCCCTAATTTTAAAATATTTTCCTAACTTAATTTGCATATTTTTCTATTTCCATTTCCGGTTAACATAACCATTTATTTGATGAATCGACAAGTAGTCAGGATATCATTTCAATGCTTAATAACACTTACTCTAACACACTGTATAATGATTATTTTTTTTTAATAAATTGATCGATATTATAAAATAGTATTTTTGGCATTTATTCAGCGAATGCATGCATAAACATGACTTCACAACCAGTTTGTGTTCTATCAAACTGGAAGTATGTGTGTAAAACGATATGTGTAGTAGAAATTTTGTTCCCTTTTTTTTACACTTCCATATATGTTAACCCTTTGCACATATCAACTTTTTGGAGCACAGATTACCAAATATTAAAAACTTAATTAAGGCTAATAATGAAATGGTCATGCCTCACATTGTAATTTTCTGAGTCCAGATATGTGGGATTAATTGATTAAAGCATTGTGACATTCGTGTTTTGTCTTTAATAGAAAAATTAGTAAGAAGTAACTAGATTACATGCACTCAAAACAAAGTCCATAATTCATGCAATTTGGACAATTAAAAATTGATTCTTTATTGTATTCAATGTGATTTTGTCTAATTAACCAGTGTAGCAAAGAGAGATCTACACATGGTTACATTATTTCATAAATCACGTTCATATGTAAATAACCTAGTTAAACACAAATATCATATTGAGTCCTTTACACATATGTATTTTTCATGAAAAATCTTGGAGTTGTTTTCAACCCATTCTTTGATTTTTTATCTTTAATGGCTATTATCTTTGAGCATTAAACAAAATACAACTAGAAACAATTGCCTCTTTTTGTATTTCATTACAAATGTCTTTAATCTTCTTCATCGTCCTCATTCACAACAAAATGATAATTGAGTAGAGAAAACAAATGGTACTATAAATGCTCTTGACATAAAGAGAACATCTATAGGCTATCGATTTCTCAAAAATGTCAATTGGGATTTATGCTTTTTTCCTTTCTATATACTGAACTTTTCTCCTTGATATCATAAATATTATGGATTTAATGAGTGATGTATATTGTTCCATTATGCTTTCTACAATGATGAAACAAGAATACTTAAACTTCATCCTCCATTTAATTTCTGGATTTTGAACAGTTGTCCATATTTCATTCACCTATGTTCCCATGTTCATTTTGACCTAGATAACCTTTAGATGAGAGGTATCCATTACAATTTCTTCTTACTCTAAACAACGTAGAAAAACAAATTTGTAATATGAATAAACAAGAATGAAGAAAAAATAACCATTAGCAAAATTCAGTAGGGTTGACTTCACATGAGCTCTAAATATATAATGATTTTACCATTACTCTGCTACAAATTCTTATGATCTCAATAGTACTTTCCATTAATATATGAAAATATATTTGTTAATTATTCAATTAATTCTTAATTAGGTTTTTACAATGTCCTGATTACGTATTGATTATTCTTTTATGTTTGATAATCGCCAAAATGTTTCTGACAAACAAGGAAATGTGTGCATGAAGTGTATGAAACATATCATTTCAATATGCTAAAACGGATACTAACTGCAGAGCCCTGTGCATATTCTTGATTTGTAATATTGATAAATATGATCTTCTTGATATGTTTGGGATGAATAATCATTATACATGTGCGAAGTGCGAAGATGCAAACAAAGCTTCCATTGTGCAGAAGAAATATACGAATAGAAGTGTGTGAAGGATATCCACGCATCATTTCAATTTTTTATGATGTTGTGCATACTCTTGAATTGTTTACAAATAGTAAATACTATTAAGAACTCGAACAATGTGTTGATTACACTTAAATTAATCGAATAAATGCAAAAAATAGTATTTTATAATATCAACAGATACAATTTTATTATATGTTTGCAACCAGTAATCATTACATAATGCATTAGAGTAAATGTTATTAAGCACTTGAGCCATGATGTGATTGTTAAGTACTGTGAAGATTTAATTAATTTTTTAATGCTAAGTGTGGAGTCGTCTGGACCATAGTCAATATTCGTCACTGCACATTCCCACATTTTCACAAACATTTCTATCTTGACACATTTTTTCCATATACACCCGCCCTACACACTTGTCCCTTCTCACATGCGTTCTAAATGATTTCAATAGTTTGTATGTTAATTTTTATCATTAAAATTTTTGTGTAATATAATATGTTATAAACACTAATGTTTACCAGTAATCCTTGGTTCTATTGGTATATGGTTTGACGTGTACAAATGATATGGAAAACATTCTTTCATTTGGCCGCTCTAATAGTGATGTGTGTTAATCCGATAAACATGATATGCACTAATTCTTCGATTAATAAATATACATAGACTTAATAACACATTGTACAGAAGTGTGGTATTTAATTTTTAGTGCATTTGATAATGTGAAGAGCCTCATACAAATGCAGAGTGCAAAGCAAGCTTCATTCACACAATGAAATCTTACATTATAAACTTTGCACAAAGAAATCTCCACAGAATACTGGATTTCTTTGTCTAAACAATATTCACTTTGAGAGATATGTTAATATGTTTTGACCCGACATGTATTTTTGGTGGCTTCAATCATTTAAATACTAGTATTTTGTGAAAGGGAGGTGTGCAGGAGAACTGGGCAGAGGGAGAATGCATGCAAAAGGAAGAACGTTGAGGTAGAAAAATTGTGTTTGTTATTGTGCACACTTGTTATGTTCACAAATTAAAAAGATATTTCATTTAATCTTAGATAATAATTCAAGCTTTCATGAACATAAATCCAATTTTAAAAATTAATGTGTCTGTAGTTGCATTATCCATGTAATGTTCATTTTTCAGGAAATTGCTACAACAATGAAAATATCTCAAGATATTCTAAAGTTGGAGCTCCAGCAATAAGCAAGCACAATAATGGTGCAGCAACAACACTCAACTCATAGAAACATGAGAGAAATCTATAACCATTTCATAGCAGCAACAAATGATTACAAGATCTTGAGGAAAAATGGTGCTCAAGATAGGCAATGCTCAGCCTCAAGAAACAAGTACAAAATACATGACAAAACAACTGCTACACAATGTATACCAAGCTATGACAGTGCAGTTTTATAGAGAAACTGCATGCTACATATGTCAAATAAATAGATAAACAAATTTATGGCCCAATACAACAATGAGAGTGAAGATATCAGCTCCCAAATACTACCTCATTTCAATCGAGGAAGGATTAGCAATAAAATAAAAAAACTGAAAAAATGTCAGAGTTGCTGGGTAGCAGCAGCAACTCAGAAATAGAACTGGATGGAGATGGCTGAATCTAATGCTAAAACTGAATATGCCTCCTCCAAGGTATCTTTCATGTGAAATTATGATCCCTTCACCAAAGATATTCCCCTCCAAATGTATCTGCAAAACCCTACTGCAAATGCTCCTCTAGAATAACGCAGTCACTAGATGAAATTGTGTTGTAGGGCAATGGAATGAGTTGGCCTTGATGCCAAAGTCTGCAATGAGTTCCGAGATGCCTCCAATCTGATATCTCAAAGGAAAGAGAGACTCCTCCTCTGAAAAATAGCTGAAGGAGATGGTGTAGTGAACCCTCACTGCAACACCCAACAACACAACATTACTCTGCTGCAGAAATAACGTTGTCTTGATGGAGGATGCTTGGCCTCAAGCCTGGATGTGAGGAAAATAAAGAACAATCCCTCAAGATACCTCTCAAGAAGGAGAAGTAATCCTAAATAGGAATTCCTCCGGAAATTCTTGCTAAGAAGCAAAGAATGCTCAATTGTCTGAATAGACAATGAGATGAATAATACAAGCATGAGAAACAATGGTTGCCTTGTCCTCCTTTTCAACAAATGAGAGCCCCTCTCCATGGGTCCCACTCCTTTTAGGGTTTCCTTCACCAAATAACCCTTTCCTCATTCATACTGCGCTACTTCTCTAAGTGTGCTCCACCTCTTGGCCCAGCGCTGTTGACTTGGTCAAACTTGACCTTGTCCACTCGCAAATAACCCTGTTCACACATGAGGGTGTGAAAACCAGATCCAATGATGATCCCCTTTCATACTTAGAGGGATTTTATTGATATTTTTATTATTCATGGGCCTCCTTACCAATTTATTCTCCTCCTAGGTGAAATCAGCAAAAATTAATGTTCCAAATTATTGTCGGAAAATTTTTGAACATTACAGTCCTCCCCTCCCAAATGTTCTTGTCCCCAAGCAACTGCAAGGAAATAAATGGAAAGCCTCCTCTCAAGGCATGGAGTCTATGAAGTTTTTGAGGAACATCTTCCTCATGTGGATCCTCCATCCCCCAAGCAATCATCCATGCAAAATGAGTCACCTCTCAACATGGAAACTCCTGAAAGTCATCTTCCACCTCTAGCTCCGGCAATGTAGGTAGGCTAAAAATATGATCTTGGTAGACAAAATAGCCTAACCCATGTTGTCCTTCTCTCCACTCATGATAAGTGTAGAGAAAGTGTTGATCCTGGGCTGCAAAACACTTGCCCTCAAGTGGAAAGATGAAGACTAGATCCCCAAGGACCTCTCCTCCCATGCTGCAAATCATGCTGGCCCAAGTCTCTCCATATATGATGAGTTGGAAGTCATCATCATATGACATCTCATTCCTCATATGGCTCACCTCATAATGAAACAAATGAGCTGCTGTAGTGGCCATACTATATCCCATGCTCCCTTTAGAACATGTATTGCAAAGTGTGTGGGAGTTTTCTCCCTCCAAGGACACATCCACCCAATGTGTCTCTCCTCCAATCATGCTCCCAAGGAAAGCTCCATCAATATCAATCAAGGGAACCATAAGGAGAATCATGCTGGCTGCCATGTGAAGTAAAGGAGAAGGACAATGGTCCCTCAAATGTAGCCAACGCAGTTTGACTCTCCACTGCCATAGAAAATAAAATGATGGGTGGCCTCCCCACCATTTGCTTGCTACCCCATTCTCTTGGAGAAATTGAATTATGTAATGTGAAATGTATGTATGTTCTCCATGAAAAATTTCATCCCCATCTCCTCTTAGGGAGTGAACATCCACAATGGCCTCATGTACACCATCAAATCTAGAAGGAAGAATATCATTCCCTTGAGCAAATCCCTGCACATATATGGTTAAGAGATGCATATATATAGAAAAATCTCTATGCAATCCAAAAATACTCTTACCATATTTTTTTCTCATATTAATGGAGTGGCTCATAGATGAGTCTTCCCTCATCCTCAAAGGGAAAAGAGTTGACTGTGCTAACTCCTCCATCTCCTCATGATATATGGAATGCCTTCTCAAGTTCTTCAAGTGGTTCCCCCCACAAGAAGTACAGAAATATAATGTGGCATTCATGGTCGGCCCTTGGTTCCTCCTGAAATGTACAACATGTATAGTGAGGAGAATCAGGCTCCCAATGGGCATCCTCAGTCTCGAGCCCACTCTCCAATAAGATCTCCCCATGAACATAAACATATCAGCAATACATGGAAGCATAGTACAATAAGAACAAGTTTCCAAATGACAACCGGAGAGTGAATCATAGTTCCACCTATGGAACCAGCGCAGTGCATCCTTTGCCTGCATCAAATCAAATAATAACAAGTGTTCTTTCAGCCACTTGTTTGCTGCCACAATCATTCTACAAGATGGAAATATGAAAGTGAAAATTGGTGCCAATGGTGCACACCAAGAATCATGTGGCTTTACCCACAAACCACCAATGAGATAGCCAGTCTCAACGCTAAAAATGGCTTCAAGTACATAATTATACAATATGAAATAAGGAATAATCCTCCTTGGTACAATATGATGCTCATAAAAAGACAAGAAGTACAAAACATAAGGTGAAATTGTACATTCTCCATTGTGTACTAGAAAACTTGAGCTAAAATGGCTTAACCGAAAATGCTCCCTTACTCCCAATGAGTAGGAAGGTGGTTGTGACATCCTCTCCATCATCATCCAAGCTCTGCATCTCTCCATATGCTGAAATATGTCTTGTTGAATTCCCTCCCAAATGAACTCCTCTGCCAAGGCAAAGTATGCATCAAAATGCATGGAAAAGAAGTCCCCATGTGCTGCATGCAACAACTTCTCCTTGAGACTAGAATCTCTAGTCAAGAAGACTCTGTCATGTGAATATATGACCATATAAGCTACCATATACTCATCATATCTATCCGGGTCATCTAGAATCATGCATGCACCAAGATCCTTGGAGTACTCTACCAAGAGCTGAGATCTCTAGTAAGTATCAATCCTCCCAAGAGACAGCACTGGTGATCTGGCATGTGAAGCTCTCCTCCTACTGTTGTCTACTACTTTGACATCCCCCATGCCAAATTTCTCCTCCAAACTCTTCACCTCTCCAAAATCCAAGAGTGGTGAATCCAAAGACAAAATGTCTCCTATCAATGATATATTTGGTGGCCTCCCTGGTGGAATGCCTCTATGCAGTGAGACATCAATGTCAAGAGTGGATTGTATATATGGTTGGGAAACCTTGCCCTTGCTTTCACATTGTAATACAGTATGTCTCATCTTTGCACTAGCCCTCTGAAATAGAGAAGGGTGATTTCCTTTCATCACATGATGTTGCTCCTCCTCCCTTCCTCCTTCTTCCAGCTGTAGTGCTACACAATCTTGCTGCTCCATGATTGTGCTTGGACCTCCATGTATGAGATCCTGGGGACTTCGTTGCAAAGCTGCAAGAATCCCTCTGGTTGGAGCAAGTGCTCCTCTTCCCTCTGCATGAGGTACTAGATCTAATCTAGAAATGACAGTGTTATTTCCCTAAACCTCCTCAACATGAGTGGGAAACCCTCCAATGTTTGGATCCTCTCTTGGAAAAGGGATCTCTTTGCCTCCTTGTGCCAAAATAAAAGATGAAAGTCTTGCCTCCAACAAAGTATCATGCAAGATATCAGCCTCCTTCATGGTTCTCTGAAGTGATTCTAAGTATATGGTTTTATTCATCACATGCAAGGGTTTTGTTTGTTTGAATGTGTTTGTTTCCTCCACATGTGTTTCAGAATTTCTCTTACCAAATCTCCTCATCAAAGTTATAATGAACATTGCATAGGAAGAGGTATTTGAATTTTTCAAAGTAAATGACTCAAATAACCACCATGCATAGACCTTACCTCCCAAGTGCAGCGCTGCTACTCTGACGGCTTCATCTTCGGTAATCTGATGCTGCTGCAAAAAGGTGTCTATCTCTTCTATCCAAGCCCTAGATGAACAAGTAGGGGAACCATCAAAGATAGATATAAGAAATCTATCTTCATCATGCTACTTTCTCCTCCTCACCATGATCTTGCAAAACTTCAGAAAAGTGATATGATCTCTAAACCTCTGGGTTTGAGATTCATACTCATGCAAGAAACCTCTAAGAATTCCTCTCTTCGGAATTTCTTCTTCTTCTTCTTCTCTTCCCATGGCAAAGCTAGCCATGTGACTGCACTGTATATTATAGGGTGTAGCTACATGCTCACATCCCCTACAAGAAAATCTAGATTTTGACTCAGCTTCAAACCCTCTTGGAGATCCTGTACCAATCTCCCTCATTAGCTTCTCAAATTCTTCATGAATGCTCTATACATATTTTGGAAGAAGCTTTGTAAGCTCTTCCTCCCTCTTTTCTCTATATAATGGAGTCTTCATCTTCTCTCTCCTTGATAGCATGATGACTGAGATCCACTGGCTGGGCTATAGATCATGCTCTGATACCACTGTAATTTTCCTTTTTCAGGAAATTGCTACAACAATGAGAATATCTCAAGATATTCTAAAGTTGGAGCTCCAACAATAAGCAAGCACAATAATGGTGTAGCAGAAACACTCAAATCATAGAAACATGAGATAAATCCATAGCCATTTCATTAAATAATAGCAGCAACAAATGATTACAAGATCTTGAGGAAAAAGGGTGCTCAAGATAGGCAATGCTCAGCCTCAAGAAACAAGTACAAAATACATGACAAAACCACTGCTACACAATGTATACCAAGCTATGACAACGCATTTTTATAGAGCAACTGCATCATACATATGTCAAATACATAGATAAACAAATGTATGGCCCAATACAACAATGAGAGTGAAGATATCAGCTCCCAAAGACTACCTCATGTCAATCCAGGAAGGATTGGAAATAAAATACAAAAACTACAAAATGCCAGAGTTGTTGGGTAGCAGCAGCAACTCAGAAATAGAACTGGATGGAGATGGCTGAATCTGATGCTCAAACTGGATATGCCTCCTCCAAGGGATCTTTCAAGTGAAAGGTTGATCCCTTCACCAAAGATCTTCCCCTCCAAATGTATCTGCAAATCCCTACTCCAAATGCTCCTCTAGAATAACACAGTCACTAGATGAAACTGCGCTTTAGGGAAATGGAATGAGTTGGCCTTGATGCCAAATTCTACAATGAGCTCCGGGATGCCTCCAATCTGATATCTCAATGGAAAGAGAGACTCCTCCTCTAAAAAATAGCTGAAGGAGATGGTGTAGTGAACCCTCACTGCAACACCCAGCAATACAACATTACTCTGCTGCATAAATAACACTGTCTTGATGGAGGATGCTTGGCCTCAAGCCTAGACGTGAGGAAAATGAAGAACAATCCCTCAAGAGACCTCGCAATGCTCAGCCTCAAGAAACAAGTACAAAATACATGACAAAACCACTGCTACACAATGTATACCAAGCTATGACAGCACAGTTTTATAGAGCAACTGCATGCTACATATTTCAAATACATAGATAAACAAATGTATGGCCCAATACAACAATGAGAGTGAAGATATCAGCTCCCAAATACTACCTCATGTCAATCCAGGAAGGATTGGCAATAAAATACAAAAACTGAAAAATGTTGGAGTTGCTAGGTATTAGCAGCAACTCAGAAATAGAATTGGATGGAGATGGCTGAATCTTATGCTCAAACTAAATATGCCTCCTCCAAGGGATCTTTCAACTGAAAGGTTGATCCCTTCACCAAAGATCTTCCCCTCCAAATGTATCTGCAAAGCCCTACTCCAAATGCTCCTCTAGAATAACACAGTCACTAGATGAAACTGCGTTGTAGGGAAATGGAATGAGTTGGCATTGATGCCAAAGTCTGCAATGAGCTCCGGGATGCCTCCAATATGATATCTCAAAGGAAAGAGAGACTCCTCCTCTGAAAAATAGCTGAAGGAGATGGTGTAGTGAACCCTCACTGCAACACCCAGCAACACAACATTACTCTGCTATAGAAATAACACTGTCTTGATGGAGGATGCTTGGCCTCAAGCCTGGATGTGAGGAAAATGAAGAGCAATCCCTCAAGAGACCTCTCAAGAAAGAGAAGGAATCCTAAACAGGAATTCCTCCGGCAATTCTTGCTAAGAAGCAAAGAATGCTCAATTGTCTGAATAGATAACGAGATGAATAATACAAGCATGAGAAACAATGGTTGCCTTGTCCTCATTTTAAACAAATGAAATCCCCTCTCCATGGGTCCCACTCCTTTTATGGTTTCCTTCACCAAGTAACCCTTTCCTCATTCATACTGCACTGCTTCTCTAAGTGTGCTCCACCTCTTGGCCCAGTGCTGTTGACTTGGTCAAACTTGACCTTGTCCACTCACAAATAACCATGTTCACAGATGAGGGTGTGAAAACCAGCTCCAATGATGATCCCCTTTCATACTTAGAGGGATTTTATTGAGATTTTTATTATGCATGGGCCTCCTTACCAATTTATTCTCCTCCTAGGTGAAATCAGCAAAAATTAATGTTCCAAATTATTGTCGGAAAATTTTGGAACATTAAAATCCATGTGTTCATGATGTATTTTTTGAAATGCACATTGCCAATGCATACTCGATTCATTCTCAAGGGGGCTTGTTACAAATGTTTTTTCCCTAAGTTCTTTTCTATGTGCTCTGTTAAGTTGTCATTTTTCTAGTTGTAGGAAAAGCGAACATTTAGAATGCGGAGATGTGGATCAAGATTTAATTATGGAGTGTGCAAGACTAAACAAAGCTATGTGAAGATTCCTTTCATTATGCGAGTTATGAACATGCAGAGGAAATCTATCCAAAGGTGGCTTTCATTGTTCGTGATTGTGGTGCTATGTAAGAGAAAGGGTATCGTGTCTATAAGGAAAGCTCCACAATCTGCACAATGAAAAAATTTTCCACTATCATTTTACCTGCCTCTTTATGTGGGATCCTTGCAAAGGGACACGTTCAGTTTGAGATTTGAGGATTTAAAGGGTTCAACAATATCTAAATTCATATATGAACTCATAAAAGTGAGACAAAAGCCTAAGTAAATAACCTACAAGACAAAATGAGTTGTGCCAATTCTAATTGTTTTGTAGGAAATAGAATCCAAAAGCATCAAAACATCCAATTCTTTATTTATTTTTATACCTCACAGTTAAATTACATTGAATATTGATTAGTTTCGAAACAATTCTATGTCCAATGATGCCAGAATTGAGAGCGGGGGGGGGCTAACTGTTATTTTTTGTGTGAAGAAAGGGTGTACCAGAAGTGCAGGAAAAAGGATGCATGGAGAAATTATGTGCAGGGTAGTTTGTTAAAGAGCAGGGACTATATCAATTCAAGCTTTCTTCCTTCACACTTTGTTGCAAAAAGGGTGTGCAGAGAAATTGAGTGCAAGGAATATATCGAGTCAAGTTGTTTTCCTCCGCAATGCACAAAAAGCTAATTTAGTATGCTAAGATGAGGCATGGAAAAAAAATACTAATTTTTTAAGTGATAAATTTGTCAGTGAGTGTTCTTACATTGTTATTCTTGAGATTGCTACTGCTCTGCCCAATGATGCCAAAGCTAACGGGGATTCCAGGTTCCTTACGTAAGCGGGGGGGGGGGGTAAAGAAATATGCGGAAGTAGCTTTGAAATATTAATTTGATATGAAACTACTACAATTTTGATGTGCAACAGAAGGGTGTGCAGAGAAATTGTGTATGGAGAAGGGGTATGTGTGGAGATAAGGGAATACAGAGAAGCACTTCGCACAATAAACATTTCGACTCCACTTTCACACTTCGCACAAGAAAATGTTCATTTTCCATCCGCATTTCACACTTTTTGCACACCCTTTCTCCTTCCCCCACATATATCTTCACCCCCATATCCCCCTCCCCCTCCCATTCCTTAGTTGTTTAACCTCCAGTACCTAGATTCACAATTACGATCGCAATAGATAATTCATCAGATCCGGCTACCCACAATAAAAGTTATCTTTGCATCTCCTAGTGGGATTGGATAAATGGGCGAAGCTATTTGAAGATGGTTTTCATTCTGCAGAATACAAAGGTGTGGATGAAAGTTATGCAAAGGTGGATTTAATTGTGATAAATGAAAATATGTGAACACGTAAATAATGGAAGATTGCGGAAATGCAGACATTCTGAATAACGAGAAAATGTGGACCCCACAGAAAAAACCATGGCCTTAATCAATTAATTAGCGGTAAAGGCAGGGACTATGTTGTTTTGCAGCTATTTCTTTTGTTTTAAATATTTTGAATGATATATATTAAAATTGATTCCCTAGATCAGGGTGATATCCGTCGCGAGCCAGTTATCAGGCCTCCCAGCGCTCAAGCCATTGGCTCCTCGCAGGACAGGCCTCCTTCAAAGCCCACTATCGCTCAACCTCCCACGGATGCAACTAACTTAGCATAGCTCGAATTGGTAGTTCCATGGGTAGTTTCCACCTCCTCACTACAACAGTTGGTGAATCTATGCCACCTTGACGAAATTTATTACCTGTCTTATAGTTGGTACAAGGCCATCCTGCCATCACTTAAATCATTTAATGCTTTCCATTACTTCAACTCGGGTTTATCACCCAACGCTCCAGCATTTAGACCTTCACTCAGCTCTTCCTTTGAGCTCTGCCTCTTTTTGCATCTCCTACAACTTGCACCATTACCTCGCCATCTCGGCTCCTCCTTCGAGCTCCACCCTCGCTCTGTGTCATTGCCTCGCTATCTCTCACACCAGCTGCACCATACCTCCTTGCCAGTGCTAGAATCCCCGCCAAGGCAATGTGAGGGGATCTCTCCCTGCTCGTTTGCGTTGAGATAATGCACATTGGTACTTTGGAACTGTTCCTGATTCCTCTTACGATTCCAATTCCCAACCGACAGCTCCTCCTCCTGGCGCTCTAGGTGTGGACATCTCCCTTGACATCGGCCTTGAACCCTCCATTCCTGGTCCACCCAATGCTAAACACAAGTGTCGTAAATCGAAAATCCTGCGCTCGTTATTACCTCTGTCGCTGAAGCTCGAAATTTTACTGGTGAAGACTCCCTCTATGTAGGAGATAGAATTCTGGAACCTATCGGCTGATGGAATATGGTGCAGGGATGATAATGCTGAGGTCCCAATTGTATATGGCCCTCCTCCACCTCCACCAAGGGTTCCGCACATCCTCACAGCTGAAGAGGAAGAGATTGTGCACATTTATGGATGCCCAGTGACAAAAGAAGACCCTGTAGGAAATGAAGTTATCCAGAATGAAGCCAACAAAAAGACTTGACAATTCTGTCTCATGCTACATAGTCTTTTTTTTTTATACACTTGTTAAACTTGGTTTTTCTGGTTTTCAGTAGCACTTCAAATCTGCTAGCTATCTTTGACCTTTCTAGACTGTTAATGGGTTGGCTTCCCCGTCAAGGGCAACCCCTATTTTTGATATTTTGGAGACAAACTCGGGCAGGGAATTGCTAAACTCCTTAGCCACCTATGCCCCCTGCACTGTACAATATTTTTTCCTAATTAATATATTTTTAGTCTAGCTTACAAAAAAAAAATTGATTGAAAACATCTGTCATTCTAAAGAGAGTTTTGTATTATCAATATGTGAAACTTTCAGTTTTGTATTATTAATATATGAAAATTTCCAAAGCAGATTAGATTAATTGAAGAATTCCTAGATTAATTCAAAGCATATTAGATTATAATTCAAGAATTATTAGAGAATCCATTGAAATAGAGAAACACCATGAAAACTTTAATTGAGAGGATAGCTATAATTTAAGCCATTTTTGGAAATTTATTATCCACCATTTGACTCATTAGCTACCCTTTTTTGCATCTTTTTATTTAAAAATCACATGTTATAATACATTCTTTTAATTAAAAATAAATAAAAAATAAAAGTACACATTGTTTTCTAGTCCAATGTATTTTTCAAATTATTTATCCTTTCAATTTTATTTATATTTTCTAATTTTATTCTTTATTTATATTTTCTAATTTTAATTTAATTAAACATTTATTTTAAATCTTTTGACTTGACCTTTCCTCTTAAGGGTTTTACATATTTTATTTCATTTAATCTATTGACTTGACCCTTTCTCTTAACAATGTCTAATTACACCTTAACACGTTCCCCTTTGAGAATAATTCTCCTTGTTGCCACTCTCCACAATATTTAGCCATTGATATTTATGTTAGATGATTGAAATATTATCCACAGTCAATGGGAGTTTTGGCTGGTTAGGGTATAGCCATAATCCTATAAATACAGTTTATGTTGTGCCTTACCTTCTTGGCAGTGTATGGACCCCTCTTTTGTGGGTTTGGAGCTTTTGTGTTGTTCAACCAAATATGCTCTTTCTAAATTCAGAGTTGTTATTTCCTTTTGTTAGATCATTTTATTGTTTTCTTTCTCTGGATCTCTATGGATTTCTTGTTTTGCTAATTGCAAGTTTTATTTTTGCCGATTGAGGCAGCCACAACTGATGGCAGAGTAATTCTATCAATTATTTTGGGAAGGGGAGACATAAACATACTGTATTTGCAATGGATTTTGGTTTTGGTTGAACCTTGGTTTTTTCAGTCACATGCCTCAGTTTTGTTCAACCAGGTATGCTCTTTCTTAATTAAGAGTTGTTATTTCCCGATATTTTATAAATGATGTTTCTAAACGTAATGGATGGCGGGAAGAATTTACATCATGCCATTTTTATTAGCAGGAAAGATCATCGAACATGATACCCATTCCCTAAGATTAATAAACAACACCTCTGTTTGAATTTATTGACATGGGGAGACAACATGAACTGGGGACCGAAATTTGTCAACAGATTTTGGCATGTCCTTAGCTTGATATTCAATTTAAATTATTTATAAATATCATCACCGCTGGACTAAATATATAAAAAATGTTTTTTTCAGAAGAAAAAAACCTCTAACATTGTCAGGGCCTATTCCTATTAATTTCGAACTGTGTTTACATAAAATTATGTTCAAGTATGAACCCCATATCTGATAAAATTAATAAA
Organism: Pinus albicaulis; assembly: GCA_034641835.2. Classification (NCBI taxonomy): domain Eukaryota; kingdom Viridiplantae; phylum Streptophyta; class Pinopsida; order Pinales; family Pinaceae; genus Pinus; species Pinus albicaulis. The sequence continues at coordinate 153,743,073 of CM076577.1, read as the reverse complement.
ACTTCCAAAAATAAATAGGTAAGGATACCCCGAGGCAAAACAGGATGTATCAAAATGTATCCATCAAAATCCATTCCTCAATCACTTCAGAAACAGGAAGGTATGCTCAGTGTCAAGACAAAATGTATCAAATTGTGTCAGTTGAAGAACCATTTCATAGTCCCTACGGCTTGGGGAGTGCACTATGATGAAACCTTAAGATATAGACCTCTGATCACGTTGTTCCATAGTATGAGTGAAAATATGTTGACCAGAGCGAAGGTGACCTGTGTGGAAACATCCAAAAAACCAATGATCTGAAAAAAAAAAAAAAAAAAAAAAAAAAAAAAAAAAGGGGGCCAAATTCATCCAAATATATAAGCAATGTTATCTTTCTAAAATTCCTTTTATTGGAAAGAAAATAAAATGTAAAATTATCCTTATTTCAAATCAGGCTACTGAATCCCCTGCGGAGCTTTATTATTTTTATTATTTTAATGTCCCATAGGAGCTGCAATTAGGTTTTATTGGGGTTGATTCCTTTCCACATATGGTAGACCATTAAAGTCTGGAGACCATCATATGATTTTCCTGATCGTGTCTGTAGCTGCGAAACTATTATTTGATTCGAATTTAATAAGGATACTTCACTCAGTATCCTACAAATTTTATGTGAGGATTCAAGTGGTATTTTTGTAGCAAGAGGAATGTTTGTTGGTAGTATAGCTATGTGCAGACAACAAATCATCGTTCTAAGCGACGATATATATGTGTGTCCATCGTATTTAAATGTGTTATGACAAACTATGTACTCTCGTGATCATCAAAAATAGAAAGTATATTGATAAAAATAAAAGTACATCATTGGTTTGGTTTGCAATGTGCATGTCATTTATTTATTGGATACACCTGCTTTTAGAATGACCATGATTAAATATCTTAAATGCATGTAAATCAATATTGAATATTATTCATAATTACTAGTAAGGTGTTGCCACTCTATACTTTTGGGGGCATGGTTTAATTGAATGTTAGACAAATAAAAAATCTTTGGTATTAAGATATCTCCACCAATTTTTACTTAACTGTCAACCTACTTAGTGTGATGCGTTGGATCCCCCACTGACTCCTACTTAACTGTTAACTGACTACTTGGATTTCTATTAAGTAAAATGTAATGATTTTTTTTTTTTTTTCAAGTAGAAAAAACGACTGGTTTATATTGATTACCAGAACATGAGTCATAAAAGTATGCATGTTTTACATAAATCTTTAGTTCCAGTCCTTAAACAAAAACTTTCAGAAGTTAGAGTACCAAAGGTCCTCACAAATTAAACATTAAAAAAAAAAAAAAATTGTATCAGTCAAAAAATAGATAGGATCTGTAAGAACATCCTCAATCATCTACATAAAATTGTGGTGTATCCTTCTCTCATCACAGTAAGAAAGGAAGAAAAAAATGGAGGATCTCCAATTGCATTTCTTAACATTTTCAAAACTATAGTCTTTCATATCAAAAAACCCATGTAAGAGGAGCCCACTGGCTGGCTTCATCATTATCTGTTAGCTTTTGGCTTGAGAAGTGTCTTCATCTTCACATTTCAATAACCCTGTTAGCTACAAAAACTGTGATTAGAAAAATAGGACCATACCCTTTGTGCCCTCCCATTCAAGCCCTGCTTTGAGAGTCTATTTTCTTGTGTATTCTTCTCCCTATAAATGTGGGAGAAGGTTATAGTGGAGAACGTTCTTCGCAACACTTTGATTCTTTCCATCCAAGTTGCTAGGTGACGCGGGTTCAAATATGTGCCTTTATTCAAATGTTCTATGAGGACCTAAGAATCACCATAAACCCAAAGCTCCTCCAGATATAGTTGATGAGAGAACCACACCAATCCCCAAAGGGCCAGCAACTCCACCCTCATATTAGTTCCCATGCAACCATACGAATGAATTTTATAATGGCATGTGGGGGATAGAATTAGCCACACACCACATCCACATCTATATTTTTGTGATGTCCCATCAAAGAAACCAGCAGGAAAGTGGATTTTGAAAGGATGGATTCTCTTGGACATATCATATGGAGGTTTCAGTTTTACCTTCATATTTCCCCAACTATTAATCACCTATGTGCAAACCTTATCGTGAGTGCTTGGCAGATCATCAAATAACCACCTATTCATACTACACCATAAACATCAATGTAAAATAATGGGAATATTTTGGAGATGTGTTCCTTTCTGTGACCACCAAGTGTAGCATTGTTTAGCATTCTCATATAACGGAGACTCTAGATGAAAATGCTTACTCAGATAAATATTTACCTCCTTAGCAAAAGGGTAGACATAAAAAAGATGTAAATTGTCTTCTGCAGCACTCATACACAGTCTACATACCTCGGGCCTATTTTACCTCTACTTTAGAGATTATGCCAAGTTAGGCTCTTATCCTTCCAAACCAGCCAAGAGAGGATGATCATTTTGGTTTGGGCATTAATGTTCCAGATCTCTCGAAACCAACAGGTTTTCTCATTACCTGCATCAGAGTACATCAACTCTCTATATGTTTCTAAAATAAAAATCTTCCCTCATTCCATTTTACCACCCCAAATGACCTGATCCCCCTATTGGGTCCTAATTAATCCCAGGTTTCTGATCCATTCACAATAGTTAAACCACTCTAATTTTAAGTTGTCATATAGATCCATTTCCCTAGCCATGTACCATTGCAAGATCTCCTCCTGCCACTCCTGAATAATTTGGCTCAAAAAGAAATAAACTTTCCCATGTAAAAAGGAAATCAGTTCCCTACTCATAGGTTGACTTTGTGGAAAACCCCTAAGTCCTAGATGTCCAATGAGAATTTTTCCCCCGTTGCAAAAATTCTAGTGGAGGTTCGTTATGAACTAAGGCCAAATTTTATGAAAACCAATCCAGATAGGGGAACCCTTTTGTACCTTCAGGCTTCCCATTGTAAAAAGGTCCTCCAACGACCGGTTTTTGAACCATTTAAAATTCATAATGTCCTTCCAAATACCCAAGGTATGAAGACATCTCCACAATGATTTCATTAGGAGAGCTTTGCCAAAATTTTCCAAGTCTATCACCACTACAACGAAAAGACCCTTTAGCGGAGGTCATAAAAGAGGTTTTTAGTGTTATAAAATTGACCAAAATTGTCAAAAAACATTTTCTACAACATTCGTTTACGGTTACGAAGGTTTTGGCGAAGCTTTTAACGGAAATTCAACAGAACTAAAAAAATTGGGTGGTCGGAGGTTATTACGGATGTTTTTTTAATCGGTGCACTACTAAGGTTTTAATGCACTAGTGCGTGTCATCTAGAAGGTGGCCCAAGGCAGTTGAAGGTGCATGCATTGAGACATCAAGGTATAAAACCGCACCGGGCACAGTGTTGGTGATAAAACGCATAGGGCCATTCTAATTTGTCTTGGGATTTGTGCAGTGCCCATACGTCGTCTCAATGCACCAGTACGTAGACTTATAGAAATTCACTGGTGTGTAGTATCAGACAAACACACTAATTGTTCTAATTCATATTGGTATTTGTGTGGTGCCCATAGGTCGTAAAAATGCACCGGTGTGTAGTATCACATAAATGCACCGGTGCACAGTATCGCACAAACACACAGATATTTATAATTGGTATTGGGATTTGTGCGGTGCCCATAGGTCGTACAAATGTATCGGTGCATAATCTCACATAAACGCACTGGTGTGCAATATCACACAAACTCACTGAGATTTATAATTGGAATTTTGTGTTTGTACGGTGCCTATAGGTCTGCATTATATCATACAAACGCATCGGTGTATAGTAACTGACACGCACCGGTGTTCATTTTGTATTTTTTAGAAACATCGACCTGTGACAGTGCAATTATTGTGATTTTTTAAAATTCATTATTCATCAAAAATTGACACATATTATAATAGTATTCATATTAATTAAAATTTTATTAATGCATTTGAATGTGATGTTTGGATTAATTTGTTATATCATATCTTAATTATTGTGATTTTTTTGAATTCATTATTCATCAAAAGATGACACATATATATATTATAATAGTATTCATATAAATTACATTTTTATTAGTGCATTTGAATGTGATTTTTGGATTAATTTCTTATATAATATCATCAAATTTCACATCTCTTCATTATAATATTTAATCATCCATAAATTTAATCACTGGTGTTACATTTCACAGCGACAATGGAGAACGCAATAGAATAAATTAAAACATATATCTATATATATATATATATATATATATATATATATATAAGACAATCTTTGTCATACAAAATGGGACAGTTATTGGTATCCCTTTGTCTTTCAATTGGGACGCTATGTCCATTACATTAAACAAAATGTCTGATTTCACAGACAAATATTTCAAAAAATACAACACCTTGCTTTGATATCCAAACATAGTGATCATCATTCTTCGCTTGAACTATTTTCACTATTAGAGCTACTTCCATGACTTGGGTTATTTTCAGGAATTTTTTTGTTCACGGTGTTGATTGTTTTTTTCTTCTTCACCTTCCATCTACAAACATAAAAATAAATTGTAATGAGTGTATATACATTGGTGAGAATAATGAAAATTGCAATATTAAATAATATACATCAATGAAAATCGAAAAGAAATGATGTACCATAGCAACAATTAACTCATGAACTATACACATTCTTTCAAAACCATGTAGTATGCCATCTTTCAAGATTTCATCTGTTGGCACAGTTCCATACTTTGTTTCCTGCAAGTTTTATACCCCATAACAAATTATATATTTAACATAAAAGTTTTTTTTTTCTATTAATTATAGATGAAGCTAAGTAAAACAAGATCGATAGATGCTTACAAATTCCACAACTAATTTCTGATATGCCAACATATACTCACAACCCATATTTAACCCAATCTCAATCAATTCGTCTGATGATTCTTCTTTGTATGTTAGCACTCGTTTGAAGACATTCAATGATGATTTTTGTAAAACAAATTAAAAAATACAAAAATGAAATCTAGTTAAGTTGTTATAAGGAAGTAACAATTATTCACAAACTTATATATCAACCCTTTTCTTCCTTGTCGTCCTATTTTATGTGCTGAATGGGTTCCATTTTCTTTTCTTTTCTACAAGAAAATGCTTGAAAATTAATATTTAATGCTAAATTGTTTATTTATTGTACCTAATGATCGAAAAATTCAATGATTACATATTACATTTGAAGCACGTTGTTCTTGAGATGGCTCCTCCTGTGATGCAATTTTTTCCATTTCTTTGACCATCTCCTTGTACACCTTTTTGGACATTCCTACTGGCATATTTCTGATATCAGCTCGTTCATCTTTTGAGATTTTCATAATCTTGCTGAAAATGTAACATGACAATAAACTATTTAATATTTATATTGATATATGAAAAGTAAATATAACAAAAGTGATATTTATAAATAATTCTAGACAAACATTTAAAGGAATATTACTTTTTCATTCCTTCTTTTTTGTTGTTGTATTTTTTTTCTAGTAAAATTCTGACATGTCTAATTGACTAATTCTCTGGAAACTCTTCCTGTAGTTTAGATAAAATTTGGTTCTTGGAATCATTGGATTGATTTTTGTATTGTAAGTGGAAATAATGTCTATACATTCGTTCCACTATATCCCTCAAACTTTTGTAAAGGTTTTTCCCCCTTTCGTTAACCTCCAACACCACTCTAGATGAGCTAAGGAGCAATTCATTTTCATTTGCATGTTCTATTTTTTTTTCTTTTCTTAGAACAACATTCCTTTTTTGAGTTGTTGGTCCCTATAGAATATTAAACAGATGTGAATTAATAGATTGTTTGACACATGTTATCTAATAATTTCAATTATATTATTAATGAAAATTAAAAAAAGAAACTCATATTGGATCGATAGTATTTTTTTCATTCACCTGATTCATCCTTTTTCAAATTTTCCATCAAGCTTTTACGTTCTTTTGGTCCTAGATCAGAAATAACCTTATCGATCTTTGTCATTTTTTCGGTCTACATGATACACAGTAAACAATACATATTAGTTAAACTTACATATAGTTCAAAAATAATATTTTTTGTAAATAATTTACAAAGAACTTGCCTTTTTTGCTTTTCTTTATGTGTTATCATTATTTTTATTATTTGATCTCTTGTCAACCATTTCTTTATCAATATGAAACATGTACCATGTCATTCATTAATATATTTTATAAATAAATTGTTAACTTTTCAGGTAAAAAAAAAATTCTCAAGAAACCGGTGCGTCATTCATGGTCTACGCACTGACGTCGGTGCGTGGAGGTCTTATAAATGCACCGCCAAAATAGTATAATAGACAGTATGGTGCTCTATGTCAACAAGGAGCACCGTTGTGTTACATGTTAACCACCGCACTGATTAACACAAACAAAATAATAATAATCGTCCAGTGTTAGTTTTTGTAGCATAAACACCCCGCGCAAACAAGGAACCATCATATGGTGCTCTCTGTCAACTAAGAGACCCAATGCGGTGCGTTATATGTTACATGGTGCACCAATTAACACAATAAAAAAAAAATTGTGAAATAGCATGTGCGCGATGCACCATAATGAAATAGCGCATCGATGCCCTATTTTACATATGGCATTTTATCACAGTACTTTCACGGTGCGCTAGGTTATGCGAGTAGGGTGCATCGATAATATATATACACACACACACACACACACACATATATATATATATATATATATTTTAAATTCACGCAGGGACCGACATGGATTGGGATCTGACTATGCAAGTCATCCTATGGGTTGGATGTCATAGGCCTATATATAGCAATACAAACCCTATAAATATAAAATGAAAAGCCCTAATTCTGAAATCACAGAAACAGGGAGAAGAAAGAGAAAAAACAAAAAGAATGAAGGGTTTAGGGTAAAAATGGATTTTTTTTTTTGTTTCTGAAAATGAAAAACAAATTGAAATTTTTTTCTTACTGGGTAAAAAAAACTGCAGAAAAAAAAGAAGTAAAAAAAACAATAAAATTTAATCACAAGATCGTTTGAAATTCTATGCTACAGGGTTTGAATCACCAGAGGTTTGGAATTCTGATTGTCTAAATACTTATGTTCGAATGTATTTCGCTGCTCCACAGTGCTCTCATGCTCTCTTGCTCCAGGCATGTCTCCTGCAAATATCTGGTTGAATTTTTTTGCAAAAATAGTGAAATAATGAAAAGTGTTTAGTATTTAAAGAATTGTTTTATGAAATTAGATTTTCGAAAATATTTTTCCACCCATTTTTCAATTTACCGTTTTTTTTCACTTAAAGAAAATAGAGTTGTGATTTTTTTATTTGTGGTTATTCATCACCGGTGCGTCACTTAATATCACCGCACGGTGCATCTGTTGATAACACAACACCGGTGTGCAGTAACTACAATGCACCGGTGCGGTTATCTGTACATTAGCACCGATAACAAGAAGTCCATTTTTAAGGCATCAAAATTACTTTTAGGTGTGTACACCAAAATTTATTATTGATTTTGTTCAAATGCAGGGAAAAAATATCATAATTATATCAAATGGACAATTCTTCAAAATCCAGCTCGTTCCATAATATTTCTCAAATTCCATCTTGGATTTCTCCCTATCCATCTCGAGACATAATATTTACTTCAGATTTTATTTATATTTTCATTATCTAATTGAATTTATGTTTTTTATCCATTTCAATCATGCACAGCTTAATTATATTTATAATATATACAAATTTGCAAGTTCATGCAGATTCAGAATCGAGTTCAGATGTACAAAATATTCAAACAGCTCCAAAACATCGGAAGCTCTTATCAGGAGCAGCATACCGCAAGGCACATTTGGTAGATGAAAATGGACAGCTGCTTCACCCTGCCAATTGTAACAATATTGCATCTTCTAGCCACAATCATGGGACAATGATGGTAATAATTATAATTGTTTGGTATATTGATTAATGTAATTATTTCAACGTTAAACGAATTAATCATGCAATATTGTCAACATGATTACTAATTGATATCATATATATTTTGTACTAATCATGTTCAAATATTTTTTTTAAATTATTAGGATCCTAGTGATGATGAGTGACCTACCTACCATCTTCCATTTCACCCCACGACAATGTCAAATCGAGAGAAGACTGAATTAAGAGAAAAAATATGAGAGGAACGATACTAAGAATGGTTGAATCAACCATCGATTCAATTCCCGCTATGTCTGAATTCACCAATTAGGAATGACTACAGCAATAGTATTTCTTCACAAGCTGGCAATGGAGGAAATCAAATAGAGGTTGGTATGGATGATTACTTAAGGGATATGACTGCATGGAGATAATGTTGTTAGATGCATTCCAAAATGATGATCAGCTAGGGGATTGTGCTCATATCGCTGACACCTTTTTCGAAAGCCTTAAATTTGCTTCCACCACCCCTCTCTTTGGACCTGGAGGTCAGTCAAATTCTACCCAGTTGGGGATAACAACGTTACTGTACAACTTGAAAGAAAATTTTGGCTTGTCGAATACATGTTTCTCTGAAATTTTGAGGTAAGTTACCATAAATCCCTCCCTTATATAAATTTGATAGATATAATCAGTACACAATGAACATTACAAATGGTAAATTTTATGAACGTTAATAATTATATCGGCTTTAATGTACATTTATTAATATATTTTTCCATGATCACCAACTACAAGTTATTCAAAGATAAGGTTCTTTCTAGTGATAATGTCTTTCACGTTAGCTGCGAAGAGGCAAAGAAATTGTTGAAAATGTTGGGTGTTGAGTACATATCATATCATGCATGTCCAAATGATTGTATTCTACATAGAGGAGAACATGCAAACAAAGAGATATGTCCAAAATGTGGGCATGGCAGGTATGATAAATAAAAAAAGAAGGGTAAATCACATACTGGTCCTCCTTTTAAGATATTGAGGCACATGCCTATAATCCCAAGGATTCAAAGGCTCTTTTGTTGCAAATAATTAGCTATGTTGCATGGATGGCATGCCTCACACAGAAGTGAGTTGGGAGTTATGTGAATTCCAACTGATTCAATAGCCATGAAGCATATAGAGGATACATGGCCCGAAAAATTCAAGGATGAAGTACGAAGTCTACGACTCAGCATAGCCATGGATGGAGTCAACCCATATTCCCTCCAGAACACCATCTATTCTGTTTGGCCTATAGTAGTGATCAATAACAATATCCCCCCATGGTTGTCCGTGAAGAATGGACATTTTATGTTGGCTCTCATAGTCCCTGGTAGCAATCACTGGTAGATGAATTGAAGGAATTATGGGATCAGATAAATGTATATGATGTATCAAGACCCATCGCAGCAGAGAGGATTTTTACGTTGAATGGCATATGTGCTTACATGACACATTATTATCCAGGCTTAGGAGTTTTCTCTGGTAAATTACATGTTTAATTTATTTATTTGTTTATATACGTAACAATATTCTTTCACATATTAGTTATTTAATTCGTTGTAATTGTTCTGATCTTCATGATATTATTTAACGTGCCATGCATATTAATTTTATACGATAATCTCACAGGTCTTGTAAAAAAAATGTATTTTGGATGTAAATTTTGTGGACCTTCTCTGAATTCTAGAAGGTCCAAGGACCTATGAAAGCCAGTGTATGATTGCTCTAGGGTATTCCTCCCAGAATAACACCCTTACAGAAGAGAAGCATCCGCTTTCAATGGTGAACGAGAGAGAATCCAAAGGCCTCTAATAACGACACCAAATGAATGGCTTAGACCATATAAGAGAGAGAAGGAGAAGGAGTTCATAGAAATGTTCGATTCAAATGGGTAGCCTATGTTCGATGATCCAGAATTCTTCGACACCTATGTTAAGAAATTTCCCATTGGGATGAAAAGGAAATCTGTCTTTTATAACCTCCCATATTGGGAGCATCTTAATATTACCCACTTATTAGATCCCATGCATATATTTAAAAATGTTTCACCTTCTTTGTGGAGGAACATATCATCGAAACAAAGTGACACATTAGTTGTTAGGAAATATCTTATTACTTTAAAAACTAAAAAGAAACATTGGCCAAGATAATTAGAAAGTACAGGATCAGAGGCAGGCATTGGTCCCTCTAATTCATGGTATTTCAAAGAAGGTGATGTCTCATGGATTTAAAAAAAACACGATCTTTCTTTGGCAAAGGAATTTATAATGGGTATGAGGGTGCCATCTTCATACGGGTCTTCACTACAGATTTGCTTCACCGTGGATGACCATTTGTCGGGTTTTAAATCGCATGACCATCTGAATCTTCTAGGAGTACGTATAATGTCAAAAGCATGATTTTATTATTTTTTATATTAATAAATTTTATCCCATGTAGGGATCATAAAACATAACTAATTTTGTATATTATTTCACGTTTTTATAACTTTGCAGTGTCATTATCCTTTGTTCGTGCATGGGTGTATGAAACATGAATTCCCTCAAGATCTAGGACGTGCCATATCTAAATTATCTGCATTTGTACGTTGGATCACGTCAAAGGAGATTCATGTGGCTAACATTCCACAGTGGCGTCAAGATATATTTGAGATTGTTTGTATGTTTGAGACAGAATTAACGACGAGTTTCATGGACTTGCAGGTTCATCTTCTAATCCACCTAGTAGATGAGTTTGAATTAGTTGGAGTGGTTTATTGTCGTTGGATGCTCTTCTTAGAGAGGTACATGAAGAAATTGAAAGGTTTTGTTCAACAAAGGGAAAAACCCGAGGGGTCTATGGTAGAGGGTTACATATCGTATGAGTCTTTCTATTATGCTAGTGAGTACATAAAGAAGATAGACAAAAAACCAGGTGCGGTGATTCAGGACGATGAAAGGGATGAAGAGAAAAGAGAAGGGGAGTTTCTCCAAACAAGTGGAAAAAAGCGCTTGATAAAGAGTAAGCGACTTATAATTTTTCAAATTTAGACAAAGTAAATATTCATGTTGAAATTTGATATAATGTATATTTTGATCTCTACGTACTATATAATTTCAGTTTGATTTCATCAGCAAATGTAGAAATTGAAGCAATCAATAAATTTGTTCTTTACCATTCTGAAGCGACACAACCATGGGTTGCATTGTACGAACAAAAGAGGACGAAATGGGATAGTGACAGGAAAGAATTCAGACGGTTGAATGGTAGAAGTGTGCCTTATCCCGATCATTTAAAAATATATATATATATATGCCAAAAATATGCCCCAACAGTTGGGTTACTGACCAAGTCAGAGAGAAATATGGTGCAATCGATCGTTACCCGCGTGTTGAAGAGGATGCGCTAAACGTAGGGATTGGGTGCAGCAACTCGATAATAATCTATTTAATTTATATGTACATTTGAAACTTAATAATGCACCTTTCAAATGTAATTACATCTATATTTCATATTTTAACTATTAGGTTATTATAATACACATGACACTATGATTTTTTTAACGTTTTTATAATAGGTGCATTTGTTCCCATCTATGTGGGCATATGGACACTATTTTTGCACAGAAAATTCCGATGCTAGAAACATCACACAAGACTGTGGAGTGGAAGTCGATTTCGATCAATCTAGTCGATCTAGCCACCATGATCAAAACCTAGTATGAGGGACATTAGGTTACGTCGAAAAGATACAAGAGATCATTGAAGTGGATTTCTCTTCTTTCCAATGTGTTATTTTTAGGTGCAAGTGGTGGGACACTTTTGATCTGAATAATGTAAAGGAAGATCGCGATAGTAGGTTGATATGTATCAACTCTAGAAAGATGTGGGATGAAGCTAAGGAGCCCTATGTTTTCCCCAAACACTACAACCAGATTTTTTTTTACCCAGATGTGTTGGATAGGGATTGGTGGTTCGTATTGAGACATGACCCTAGATCAAAACATATTTTTGAGAACAATAGTGTTATCATGCCATGTGAGCTGGAAGAAAATGAGGGTGATCATGAGAATCGAGAGTGATATGGTACATGTGTTATTTCATCAATATTTATACTTTTTAAGATGGGTTTTTCGAAACATTATAATATGTATTTTGAATTAATTGGTAATTTGCATTGTGTTAATGTTAAAATAAATATTTCACTTGATAATTTGCAATTATGTTGATCTCAAAAACAATGGCGCACTATATAAAGTTCTTTTTTTTGTATGTAAGATCAATTATGTTGATGATAATTCTAAAGTACATGAATTTATTTTCATTATTTTCTAAACTTTATTATGTTACAAAAATTCATATTATTCTATAGATTTATTATTGTACAATTATTTAAAATTTTACAAATTTACAAATTTAAAGATTTTTAATAAAATCATATCACATTAATACAATTAAATTTTACAAATATTTTACATACAATTACAATTACAATTTTAGAATTTTGCATACAATTACAATTTTACAATTACAATAATTTCACATTAATACAATTCAAATTTTACAAATATTTTACATAGAATTACAATTACAATTACAATTTTACAATTTCACGTACAATTACAGTTACAATTACAATTACAATTTTAGAATTTTACATATATACAATTACAATTTTTCAAATTTATAATTTACAATTACAATTACAATTTTACAAATTTACATATATACCATTACAATTAGAATTTTAGAATTTTACATACAATTAAAATTTTAGAATTTTACATACAATTAGAATTACAATTAAAATTTTACAATTTTACATATATACAATTACAATTACAATCATTTCACAATAAATTAAATATTACAATTACAATTAAAATTTTACAAATATTTTACATACAATTACAATTACAATTTTAGAATTTTACATACAAGTAGAATTACAAATATTACAATTTTACAATATCATGATTATTTAATATTAAATTAATTAATAAACATCACGATCATGATAACCATCGTACAAACATCATATTCGACTAAAAAACACATTCAAATTCGCTAACATCATTGTAATCATGATCATATAACAAAACACAATTAGCATTGTATAACATCATCACAACACAAACATCAAATATACATCTCATGTGAAGTAACTACCATCACATACACATCTATCTACAAGCTGCACATTAAATGAACATATCTAACATGACCTAACAATATACACATCATGATGATCATCAACATGTAAATTAAGTACAACTGCAAAATGAACATAAAATACATGAAGCATATATATAATATAACTGAATAATGTCAAAAATATACAACTGTAATATAAATGTCATATATCAACTGGTGGTACATCATCAATAGTAGTACTTGTCGAGACCTGCTCAATCAATGTTGTAGCCTCGATAAGCTCAGATACATGTTGATCATCACGTGCCTCCTGATCTGGTATTGGTGCCTCATGCTGATCAAGATCAAGTATCGGTTGCTCATCGTGATGACTCGACATGGTCGATGGTCCAACTTGCTCATGATCGTGATTACTACTAGATGCTACAGGTTGCTGACTCGACGTGGCTGATGGTCCAGCCTGCTCTCCATGATGATTGTTTCTCGATGCTAGTGGAGGTTTCTCATTTGACGCGGCGTGAGGTGAACGATGATCACTCCCCTCATCATGATCATCAGATGATGCATTACTGCTCGCAGACTGTCAATCACGTGTTGCGTCTCGAGCACACCTATAACGTTCAAGGGTCCTCCTCAGCCGCGTAACTAAGGTTGTAGCTCCTACGACATGCTGCATCAGGCTGTACATGTCACACTACATGCCTCTCCACATATGTAACAGCCTACCATCAGCCTGTATGTCTCTCATAGTAGCGAGCATGACTCCAGCCTCAACAGTCAATGTAGAGAGTTGGTTGCCCAACTCCATCTTTCCAATTTGCTATGAAGCCTACCGCGCTAAGAAAAAGGCAGTACCGGCACACCAGTAGGAGCAGGTCTCTCTGCACCAGCCTCATGATCCTCGGCATCTAGCATATCCTGGTTGTCATCAGGATCCACACCTGGATCATTTGGTGGCGTTGACATGTCCTCACCATCAAAAGACCTAATGTCTGCAAAATATATACAAATACACAACAATAATTAGACAATTTCCTTACACAATTTAATAAAAACAAGTTAAAGAACATGTTAGAATAAAATTAAATAAAACAGTAATATTACCTCTATCACCTGGCGGCTCATCGTCTGTGAAGAGGATGTTGGCACACCCTCGCTAATCCAATCCAGCATAAGGACAGGGGACCATAAAGAAGGGATGCTCGTCAACTCTAGCTAGCAACTCATGTGCATCATGTGATATCCTCACAAAAAACTCAGTCTCGCCCCTCTTGGGAATCATCTGTCCCCACATGTGCATCTGTGCATCCAACATCGACCTACGAGGTTGTCGAACAAAAGTAGGCCTCGTCTCTGGAAACCTCTCAAAAAATAAACAAAAAGCTCTGAAGAAAAAGGGAATTTGACCTTCCCTTGTGCATGAGCACGACATCTATCTAAGACTATATATAACTGCCACAAAAAAATGGTAGACCACCTGACAAGTCGTGGCTCCTATACTAAAGAATCAACACAATATAGAAGCAGGAAAATAATACGTTTCCCGTCGCTAGTGTTGTGTGAAATGTTTGAAATCAGAAGTGAGAGGCACCTCACCTCCTGACTACCAAATGCAGCAATACGTAACTGACCTCCGGAGACCTGAAAATATGAAGGAGATGGTATATCTGCGCTAATGTATCTCTGGGAGTACACCAACTGACTCCCTGGTGCATAGCCAACTAGAACCTCTAGGAACAAGGGAAAATCCACCCCTCTCCTCGATAGCCCTATAATGAAATAGATGTCCTCCTCATTGGGCGCATACCACTGGTTAGGACCAACCCGGAAAGCCTGTAGGTGGGCATTCCACCTGCAAATAAGATGTTGCAAAAACACACCATGGCCCTTTATAAGGGAATTAGCCTCCTCATAGAACTTGAGAAGGCCTGCCTACCTTAGGAGCCCCTCGGTAGCTATTGTAATAGGGCGATGGTATGCATCTCTCTCCCTCTCTCGTGCCTCCCACAGGCGAACCATGTTATACTGGTCCGCCTATTGTTATTTTTGTTACCTCTATTATCTCCTTTCATGTCTCTAAATGATTGACATATTAAATACAATTTTTTTATTAAATGAGACATGTATTTAGGAATATACATATATAAATTTTTTTGGAAAAAAAAAACAGTCAATGTGCCACAAAAAATAGGCATGCACCGGTACTGGTGCATCTCTTTTTGTCATGCACTAGAGGTGGTGCATCAGAAAAAATCTACCACACCGAAGGCGGTGCACTTCAAAATTTTTAGCGCACCGCCCTCCTGGAATTTTTCTTAATTCAACGGTGCGATGGTATAATAGACCGCACCGTTGACTGTGGACCGTGTCGGGAGGGCAGTGCACTGACCAAACTATATGCCCCGGGGCGTATAGTTCGGTCAGCGCACCGACCTCCTAACTTCATGACATAGTCAATGGTGCGGTATTTTACCAGGCCGCACTGTTGACCATGTCGAAATATAGGAATGCGGTGGGCTGACAAAAATACCTGTCCCATGGCGGATATTTATGTCAACGCACCACATTTCCGCTATTCCATAGGGGCAATGGTGTGGCCGGGAAACCGACCGCACTGCATTTTTTTTAATTTTAAAATAGAACGGTGCATCTTTCGGTACCGCCCGGAACCAGTGTGGATACCATTAGCACTGGTGGTGGTGCAACCTGTAAATTTACAACCAGCACCTAGAACCGGTGCAAGCCGAACAGCTCGAGTACACCGCGTGACAATTTTTTTTTTTAATGGTTAATTTTAAGGTTATTTACAATTATAATCCGTTAAAAAGGCTTAATTATGGAAAAACAAGAAAAATACCTATACATTTGACCATCGATGAGGCATATTAGGTATAGAATTTTCAAAGTTAAATTTTCCCACCGTTTTGCAAAATTCAAGTTGGATATTGGTGGGCAATGCACAGCAGCAGTGCGTGCAATGGGTGCAATGGGAGCACCGATGTCAGGGCGACTTAGATAAGGATAAATGGCACCGGTGCTTGAAAGCTCTAGAGCACTAAGAAAAGTGAAAAATGCATTTTTTGGCCGTAATATTTTATTTATTTAACCCTGTTCCGGTGCGCGGGGTTTTATAGGCGCACCGGTGTGGTTTCTTAAGACCGCACCGGGTGGTTTCAATTTTGGCATGGGGTTTTAGGATGCACTAGTGTGGAATATTTGTAAATCACCGGTGCACTACAGTAATAAGACACACCAAGTGGGTTTGTATTGAGCGCACAGTGTTCGGTGTGCCAATATTTTGTGCACATCGGTGCTTTCTCTTGTTGAATGCACTAGTGCAGTGTTGGATGATAAGCGCACCGGATGAAAAACATCCGCAAAAACCTCCACCCGCCAACCTCCACTAGAAACAAATGTCTAGGGTATTTTTATAAGGGGTTCCTCAAAAACATTTGCTAGAGGTTCTTTTCCTTGTAGTTCACTCTCCATCCCCCACATTCTTTTGGACAAGCAATCAGGTCCCACTGAGCCAAATGGTATGTCCCTTTTCCCAACCCACCATTCCAGATAAAATTTTCCATTATACTCCGGATGTTGTCAATAATTTTCTTAGGAACGTTGTATAGGTGAGCCCAGTAAACAGTAAATTGCTAGAGAGCCATCTGAGTTAAAACCAGTATCCCTCCCTTCGACAACCATTTACAGGACCAGGTTTTAATTCTGCTTTGGTATCTTTCCAACAGCCATAACCAATTAGTTGCATAGTATCTCGATGGTTTCATGTGGAAACCAAGGGATGTGAGACCACCATTGATGGGAGACAATCTAAAACTGAACAAGTTACCAATAAATTCACATGTCTCACGGTCCCGCTCCGAGTGGTAAATGCATGAATTTTAACCGTTAGCCTCCATCCTCGAAGCTAAACAAAAGGACCTGAATATATTATGTAAAAACTGCAAACAAATTTTAATCAATATCCCAAAAATGAGAACATCATCAACAAAAAAATTATGTGATATTTCCTTCTAAGTGGTTATCCTTATGCCCCGAAAGTTTCCCATATCCACTGCTCGGGTGATTTTCAAACTGAGGGCATCCATCACCAGGATGAAAAGGAGAGGGGAAAGGGCGTAGCCCTGACAAAGGCCCCTTCCTAGTCTGAAGAAATTTGAGGCTGAACCGTTGATGATGACAGCCATGGAGGTGGTGCTGACACAACCCATAATCCAGTCCACTGTTTCGCTTCCCAAATCGATCTTATAAAGAATTAGTTTAAGAAAGCCCCAATCCACCCTGTCATAGGCTTTTCTTAAATCCACCTCCATCACCCCTGCCTCTAATTTTTGTGTTTTGATTAAATGCAGGATCCCTTGGGTAACTGCAACTGCATCATGAATGCTTTTTTACTTTAAAATTTTTGACTGTTCAGGTGTAATGAAATGAGAAATAACCTTCATCTGCTCGGCTATAATTAGAGATTATCTTATATAATGTATTACATAAATATATTGGCCTATATTATTCAAAGATAAAAGGGCTCTTTTTCTTGGGGATAAGGGCCAGGAAGGTCGAGTTAACAGCACCATGGATCCTTCTGCTCGATCTGGCTTCTTCGACCATATCATTAATATCCTGTAGGATATTACTGCCTCTGCTTGTATGTCCTCTGTAGTATCGAAATGTGATCCATTTACCTCCACCTGCCAGATCGTGTTTACAGTCTTTATTCCATTGGCATATGAATGAAAAAATTTAGATTTACAGTCACCCTTCATAAGCCACGTGGCGTGGCTTTTAAGTCTCCAAGTTTGTTCTTAGATTAGCAAAATCTTCCTCTTTTCCGCTTCCAGATATTTGAGTTGTGTCCAATTGTCAGATGACTTATCACCCACTCTAATGTCAAGTAGTATCTTAGTTATATCCGAGGTAAATAGCTCTAGGTTCAATTTCATTCTAGCTTTATGATCTTTCTCCCACTCCCTGACCTGGCCCTTCAGTCCCCGGAGGGATTTTTTAAGATATGCCATAGCCAACGTTCTCGGTTTTCTCCTGTGATTTCCAAAATGTTCCCAAACAAGAATATTAAAGAATTCATCTGCAAGCCAAACCCTATTGAATTTTAAGGGATGGACCCCCTTCATTTTCTCAAATTTCCATTCCAAAGTGATTGGCTAATGGTCTAAGATGATTAAATTTTCGACTCTAGCCATGACCTTTCCCATATGTGCTAATAAGTTGGCCTGGATTAACACTCTATCTAACCTTTTCCCAATAAGCTCCACCCCCTTTCGCCCGTTAAACTAGGTCGGTCCTTTATTCTCTAGAGAAATGTCTATAAGATTAGAATCACTGATCAAATTCTGCAGGAAGCTTGCCAATGGATCACATCTACCCCTTATGCCCCAAGTTTCACCGTCATAAAGGGTACAGTTGAAATCACCCGCTATGATTGAACAGTCCAGAGACATTAGCCCAGAGCTCTCCATTCTCCACCAAAAGTTGGAACGATCATATTATGGAGCATATAAATTAATTAAGTAGTTCCTATGACAAAATCCCCTGAAAAAACATGTCATTATAATACCACCAAAGAAACTAAATGCTCGCATGGAAGCCCTACGAGGATCCCATAGGACAGCCGGCCCGCCTAATCGACCTGTGACATCTGTCACAACCAGATGCCATGCTGAGAACATGGCATGACAGAAATACCAGGTGCTATCAATTGAATGCATAGTCTCTTGCAAAAAAATCATAAAAGGTTTCAAAGATGAAAAAAAAATCTCGGAGGGAGACAAGCTTATCACGTCCCCCCAATCCCCGAATGTTCAAAGAGCTTAACAACATTAAGGATCATCACATGAGGGTGCCAACGCTCTAAGGACCTGGTCGAGGGCAAGGGTAACAGGGACGTCTCGGAAATTTCCAGACGGGAGATCCAAATCATGGGCCGACACAGAGAGAGATATTTTTTCTTTCCACGGGGTCTACCCTTTCCCTTATGGATGGTCACATTGGATGTGGAATATGAAGGGAAATCATGAGAGGGAGACTATGGAAGGCGAGTATCGGTATGCAAGGGAACCAAATGGAAGTCTGGGTTTTGGAGCAGGAGCTCTAAATCGCTCCCAATAGAATTGTGAGGAGATAACAACTCAGCATGTTCCATATCAGAAGGAGGAAGAGGCACAGGTGACAAAGGATCATCAATCGAACGAGACATCTGTTACATAGTAATTTTTCACCATCCCTGCAATCCCTCGCCCCACATATTGGAGGGTCTTTCCCATGATCTGTGAGCAGTTTCATACTCTGAAAATACTTTCTTTGCATCCTTCTGCATAAGGATATGATTTCTCCTATTGAACATTTCCTTAGAAAGCACCCAAAAATCCATGTTTTGGCATTGGCATGAGTAGCCAATTCATCCCTCGCACCAATGGGGAAAATATACTCTAGAGTTCATGCCAGTTGGCGCTTTTTCCCTGTGTTGTACCCGTACCAACCTGTTTTGGAATTTTTTTTAACAAATTGGAGGTGGAAGTTTCCTTTAACCACCTCGGGAATGACTCATTGCAAGTGGTTAAACTCGATAAGCCATGGATCTCTACCTTTAGGAAATGGTTGATGGAAATTCTAAGAGGATAGGACTCCCCCCACGATTATAGGGATCCTAACTTCTTCTTCTCTCTCTATGTAAACAAGCCTTCTCCCTTTACACAAACTAGCTAAATACATTATAGCTGAAAACAGTAGCTGAACATATAGCCAAGAAGTTGAGCTTGGAGAAGAGACATTATAGCTGAGTAATCGTTATAGAGAAGGTCAAACCAAGGAGGATCCCGTAGAGAGAGCCCCGTCTGAATTCCTGGCGAGCTTTTGAGACGTGCTCCGCTGGAACCCTGCTGGAGGAGATTGCAACGTCGAAGCACCGGTTGTACTCTTCCTTCTTTAATTTAATATACTCGACTATGATATTGTTTCCATCTCTGTGTTATGTTTATTTAATACATGTGATTTAGTCTTCTTCGACTGACTGATAGTTAGGAATGCGAAATAGTATGTTGTGTATCGTCTTCGTCTCTTGTGTATGTGCAGGTATCCAGGCGTGAGAACGAGCGGGTCATGATCTGCTGAATCGGGAGCAGGAGGCAGCCATTCTTTCGGACGACACAATAGCGCAGGATCTAAGGTAGGTGATCTGTCGAGTCTTTGTCCATTCTTAGCTAGGAATTGATTTCATAGCGTGTTTTGTTTGTGGCTAAACCCACCCTAGGGCTAGTGGGATCGCCTCTGTCCGTGGAGGGGATTTACCTCACCAAAAAATTGGCGACTCCATTAGGGATCAGTGCAAGTTTGTCTTTCGTCTATTAGATATTATTCTTGGTCTTCGCTTGCTTAGCTTGCCTTTCTAGATTGTTTTGCTGAGTCTTAGGCCTCTGTTCAGCCCCAAAGGATCAGTTTTGACCTCTGTTTTTCCAATTTTTCATCTTTTCATAGTTGGCTTGATTGACACGGTTTCCAACCTGACAGTCCTGCCCACTGGCGCGAGTTGCTAGTTTATCACTCGCGCCATCCCCTGTCTGGCACGGATTACAGCCAGATAGTCGCGCTAATTCTTGTAGGTGCTAGGGTTTTCCTTGTTTTGGGATTTTTGGTCCATCCTGGTGTCTCTGGGTGTTTTCTTCACTTGTTTTGAGTGTTTTGGGTTTGTTTGTGACTATGATCAGCCTTCTCCCTTCAGTTGTTCGTCCATTTCTTTCAGCATCTTAGCTTTAAGGCTTTCTGGTGCTTTTGTATGCTGAGCCTCCTATTGGAGTTTAGGTCTCTTGTTTCACAGTCACCTTCGTCATTCGCTTGATTTCATTCAGCTCCCTGGATCTGTTTTGAGTGGTTGCTTTGGTGAAAACTATCTTGAGTAAGTCTTGTCTCTTTCATTCAGTTTTTCTTCCTATCGCTCCAAGCATAGCTCACATTTCTTGTATGGTTCTGTTTTGACATCTTTCTTCAATTTAAGAGATTGTGACATTCATTTGAGTTCTTGTCTTGTTTGCTTTTGAGTTGTTTGAGTTTCTTTGTTTCGACTCTTGCATTGGCATTCTCGAACTAGTGTGAAGATTCGTTTTTCATGTTATTTTGTGCACTGTTTTCTCTATGACATTGAAAAAATCAAAAATATATTTTGTGCTTGCATTTGCTTTGTTTGCATTGTAGAATTGAAAAAACTTTTGCATAACTAGCATTCTGCATTCTAGGAAAGATTTTTCGTTCTCATTAGTTTGCATCAAGTTCTGTAGTGGATACTTCTGTGTGTTTTCATTGTTTGCTATCGCTTGAAACTCTTGACCTTCTCGTAGATAGCTCTTCACTGAAAAAAATGGTATTTTACAGCATGTAGCTTGCATTCAGGGATTTGTGAGATACAACATTCGGTAGGACCTTGGAATTGAAACATAAATATAAGATCAACTTCAAATTTATTCAATTAACCTAAGGCAACAATGAAACTTAACGAAACATTTAGTGGTCTAAGTTAGAGACGTGTTTCGGCGTCTTAAAACCTAGCAGTTGTCGCTCGCCATCTAGCTTCAGACAGCGCTAGTACGTACTTGTGCTCCCCATACCGTCGAGTATATAAAGGGAGACCCCTATAGGTTGCAATCCTTTTATCCGTAGGAAGCCGAGTCTGCCACCTTATAACCGTGATACACTGAACACAGCATTCGGGGAGACTACCTGCACGTACATCAATTCCTTGGTTGATTCTTCTTTCATTTTATAACAAAGGTGTATATGGAAGTTCACAAGAACCTGGTACACCCTTTTACCTAGACTACCTGAGCAGCCATTTTCGATCGTTACTGACTCCATAAATTTGAAAATATCATCAAGAACTTGTCCTTTCATGCTCGTTTCCAACCTAAAAGTGATAGAGTCACCTTTTGCCTGTTTCTTGACTCTTAAAATATGAAACGGCAAAGTTTTGTTTCAATGTTTTAAAAATTAATTGCCCATGAAATATTCCTGGTTAAAGTTAGTTTCCTTAGGGTGTTGTCTTATAGTTGTTTCTAATGGCAACATTTCCGGAGTTCACTAACCCAGGGATCCCTTCCGAAGGGAATCCTAGTCCTTTTCCTAATTTTGGGAATGTTGGTGCTTCTTATATGGCAACGTTGTCCCTGCCTGGTTTAACTGTTGGGTTGCCTGTATGGTTATTTTCAACCTCGGTGGTCCCAAGTGTTCAGTCCTCCATACAGCCATCTCCTCCACCAGAACAACATCATGTTGCTTCTAAGGTGGACCTCTCCCCTTCTTCGCCTATTTCTTCATCCTCCTCCTCTACTTCGCCTGGTGAAAGTCTGGACTCTAGTAACCAAGTGGCAGAGAAGAAGAAGAAGAATAAAAAGAAGAAGAAGTCAGATAAGAAATAGGCTAATACTACAGCTATTGCGCCTAAAAAGCCTTCCCTTGCGGAACCATCCACGCTTCCACGGAAGGTCAAATTCCCTTGCATGCTCTGCAAATATAACCACTTTCTTCGAGACTACCCTGGTATTCCCAAGGTACTTGACGCATGGTCTGACGGTCATCCGTCGTTGACGTTGGTTTCTGGAATTCATATTGACACATCTTCAACTAGCACTAGTAAGACTCATAAAAAACAGGACAAGATTACCGATCCCTGTAAGTTGTGTGAAGGGAATCATCCCATTCACATTTTTCCATACATGGATGAAGCCACAAGAGTGTTGGAAAACCCTACTATTTCTGCACCCTGCCTTCCAGCTGGTTACCAGAAGCTTTCTTCGAGTCCTCTGCTAGTTGATTCAATGGTTGGCCAGGAGTTATCCTTGGTCAATCCCGCTCCCACAGAAATTCAAATTCAAGAATCTCTTCCCCACCAACCATTGGTCGTGGAATCATTCGATCTGACCCCATCAGTGGTTCATCAGTTCTTTTCCGTTGAGAGTCGACCTCATCCCCCCCATGTTCTTCCTGTTTCTTCAGATTCCTCGGACTTGGTGAAAGATTCGTCCATCCCTATAGTGCAAGAAGATGCTCCTCCTACTCCCATCATGGAAGTCTAGGAGAGTGCTCCTCTTACTTCGGTAACACCGAGGGAAAACCATCTCAGTTCAATGGTATCCCCCCCAAGTAGTTTGATCGTTTCCTTTGATTGGAGTCGATTTTCCAGATACCGCCTTCCATCTTATGTGCCTTTCGAGATAACAATACAAACCTTTGATCTGGTCGTACCCAGCACTATTATAGATGAAGGCGCATCTGTTAGTATTATGTCTTCAACTACTTGGAAAGATTTTGGTTCTCCACCACTTATGGCTATTACCCAGAATCTGTTGGCTTTTAACAGAGGAACCAGTCAACCGTTAGGGATCCTTCCGAAGTTGCATGTTACTTTGGGAGGGAAAACCATCCATATAGACGTGATGGTTGTTCTAGGCCCCTTAGACTTCAATTTTCTCTTGGGGCATGATTATACTTATGTCATGGGGGCAGTTGTCTCCTCCCTGAGTCTTTCATGTGATCCATTTTCCACACAAAGGTGTTGGAAATGTTGTCATTGATGGCAAAGGAAGTGGCACAGAAGGAGCATCTGAACAGTAACAAGGAAAAGAGAGAAGCAGAGATAGTAACAGAGAGATAGCAGAAGCAGCAGAGAGGAAGCAAGGCAGATAAGGAATTGAGGCAGCAGACAACGCAGAGACAGTGAATAGAAGTAGAATCCATAATTGAAGCAGAATTGTCCAGAGACAGAGTAGGAGAAAAAGGCCATCAAACAGAAAGTGGTTCAGCATTTTCTGTAAATTATATGTATATTCTTGATAGAATTCAAAAGGAAGGATAGTTGAGTCCCTGTGGACAACTATGAATCATTTTCCGTAAACATCATAAACCCTGTGGCAAGGATTCGAAATTAAATAATTAGTGTATAAATTGAAGGAATTAATGGTTGCAGAGATATGATGAATGTAGCAAAGATTATAATTGCGATGGACCAT
Source organism: Pinus albicaulis (assembly GCA_034641835.2). NCBI lineage: Eukaryota > Viridiplantae > Streptophyta > Pinopsida > Pinales > Pinaceae > Pinus > Pinus albicaulis. The sequence continues at coordinate 153,718,904 of CM076577.1, read as the reverse complement.
AGTACAGTAATCAGCCTACGAAATCAAGAACTTGAATTTGCAGTTAGAAGCGGAACTGCGACAGGATATAACTCTAAACTTAGCAATGGAATTGTAATAAAAGGCAAAACATTAAAGCGCAACTTAATTATAATAATACATTGAAAAGGCGACGGAACCCTGCGTGGAAGAGCGGAACCATGACCGAGTGAACATTGAAGGCGGTTTACGGTTTTCATCGCACCACCTATGCAGAGTGAGTGTTATTTGAGGAGTTGGGAGTGATTCCATAAATCACTCGACACGTGGCAAGGAGGACCCACGGAAAACCGCTTGCCACTGTGCGCCATCGCGCATTATAGTTCGACCCAGGACGCCCAGCGATATTATTGTGCGCCGTTGATCTGGAGGGAAGCCATCGGATGGTGGTCGTATGAGGAAGGTGCACAAAGAATAACCAAAGTACGGTGGGCCATCGCACGTTAACGTTCAGCATCGGAGGTCGAGCGATATGCATATATGTCGTTGATCTGGAAGCTTGCTATCGAACGGTGATCAGACGCTGGACTTGCGCAAAGTTTACCTATGGTACCATGCGTGTATTTTATTGGCTATTGACTATATTTGTGGGCCCAGGATCAAAGGTTTACCATATGGTTTGAAAGCATTAAAATGCAAAGGGTTAACCTTAATCCTAAAGTTAAGTTCAAAAGTATTAAATTAATTACCAAGATCAATAGAACAATGTGAGTTATGGAAACCCCACTGGATTATCTATTTTGACCCCATCCAAGAATACCATTAGAAATTTAATGGTTTTGACCCAAGTTTTTAATAAAGGCGAAAAATATATAAGGTGATGAGAATCATGAAGAACTGTGTGCATGCGAAAGGGTTGATAATAAACGAATCTCTTTTAGATATATCTGTATGAATAAACTCTGATATATCTGAATCTATGGTGCACCTATGAATATGATGATTGATGAAGATCTCTAGATCAGATGATGATTAATTCTTGGTTTAATCGACTGACGAAATCATGAAGAACGTGTGCATGCGTAAGGGTTGTGAATGAATAAATTTCTCTAAGGAATATCTGCATGGGCGAACTCCGTTCTTAACTGATAAATCTGAATCTACGATGCACCCATGGATATAATGATCTGACGATGATGAATCTATGGTTTGAATGACGGACGAAATCATGAATAACTCATGTGAGTGTACTGAATGAATAAATATGGTGGCCTGCAAGGTATGTTGTGTGGAAACTGGTGGATCCAGTGTGAAAATTGATGAAACGTGGTCCGCAGTGATGCTGAGGGTCGAAGCCTTCAATGAGGGGGTTGTAGCTCCCTTCCAGTGGTAGCTGGAAAACAAGAACAATGGGTTGTAGCTCCCTTCCAGGAAAGGCTGGTAAATGAGAGAAGGTTGTAGCCTTCTGCAGGTGGGTTCCTGCGTGCTGGTATAAGTCTGCGCCAGCATAAAATTGTAAGAAATGTTCTTTATAATAAATATTGAAGACTAAGATAACAGCAGCGGTGGTTTTCTCCTGAATTGGATTTCCACCTTAAATCCTGGTGTTCATATGTGTTGCTTATGTTTGATGGTTTGTTCTGTTAATTCTGTTCATGCTTACTTCTTATCTGATGAATAAATGATGCAATGATCTATGTAAAGACATAATAAGATATCTGGACATACAAGTTGGATGCAGTAATGTAATATATGGTTTTAAGAGAAAGAAAAAATAAAAAAATTGTCAGTCAGCTCTAAATATTGATTCACCCCCCCCCACTCTCAGTATTTTTCCCAACAATTGGTATCAAAGAAGGTCCTTCTAAAAAAGCTTAACCGCTAGAAGGAAGATCAAGCAAGATGAGCAATCAAGATGGAACAGCATCTATCAGGCCTCCGCTCTTTAACGGAAACAAATTAATCTTCTGGAAAACAAGGATTAGATCCTATCTTCAGTCTCTGGGAGCAGAGGTATGGGCAATTGTTGAAGGAGGATATCAATATCCAGCTGCAGTACCAAAAAATCCAACGGAAAGAAAGAATTATGAAACAAATGCAAAGGCGGTCAATGCTCTATTGGGAAGTCTAACTGAATCAGAATTTTTCAAAGTCATGCAGCTGAATACAGCAAAGGCAATATGGGACAAAATCATTCTAAGTTATGAAGGTGATGCAAAGGTAAAAAGTGTTAAACTCCAAACTCTCAGAATTCAATATGAGAATCTAAAACTGGATAATGAAGAGAGCATTGCCAATTTCTTTTTACATCTTGATGATATTGTAAATCGTATGAGAAATCTGGGAGAAACAATAACCGAATCTACTTTGGTTGAGAAAGTCTTAAGATCACTAACGACAAAATTTGAGTCAAAAGTTTCTGCTCTTGAAGAAAAGCAGGATCTTCAAAATCTTACTATGGTGCAACTTCATGGCATACTAACTACATATGAAATGAGAAGAGGAGGACCATCTAAAGTCAAAGAAGCAGTCTTTAGAACTTCTACAAAAGGGAAGGAAGTACAAAAAACAGAAGGATCAGGATATATCTCAGAAGAAGATGAGATAAACTTTATAAAGAAACTTCAACTTGGCACAGGACGGTTCAGAGGTAAGCTTCCTTTCAAATGTTTTGATTGTGGAAGAGTTGGTCATTATGCTGCTAAGTGTCCTTATAAAGAAACACATAAAAAGGGGAAGGAAGTAGCAAGAAGGAATAAGAGTCGTTTTAGTACTAGAAAGAGTTACTATACTCATGAAGACAGTGATGGGTTATCTGATAGTGAGGAAGAATGTGAACAAGATCTTAGACTTCTCATGGCATTTGAAAAAGAATCTAGAGAAGAAAAGGACACTTTTGTGGATGCTCTAGAAGACAGTGATTTTCTTGATGAAAACAATAAACTCAAAATTTGCTTAGAAGAGAGTAAAATAACCATAGAAACTCTGAAAAATCATCTTGAAGAAAAAGAGAAACACAATGAGAAATTAGAGTGTGAAGTAGTAAGTCTAAGAAAAGAACTTAAGAAAGTAAAGATTATGAATCTTAGATTTGCTAAAGGATCTGAAACCTTAGATGAGATTATCAAGGTACAACGTTCTCCTCTTATAAAGACAGGTCTTGGATATATCGGAGAATCTTCTCAGGCTTCAGCACCAAATTATCTAAAAGCAGTTACAGTTGGTTTACAACATGCTGCCACTCAGCAAGGGAATAAAGAATCTTTACAGGTAAAGCATGATCATCTCAATTCAAAGAACACTAATAGGAATGTCTTTCAAAGAAACACCAATCAACAGGTAAATTCAAGTAGAATGTTTTATGATCGCAGAAATTTCTTCTTCAATGGACAATGTTTCTCATGTCACAATTTTGGTCATAAAGTTGTTCAATGTGTTGCATATAAAACCATCATGACAAGAGAAGAAAGAAAGAAAAGGATTGATATTGAAACAAAGAAGAATACTTATAACAACTTTTCTCCTCTTCCAAATGAATTTGAATGTGCTTATTGCAATAACTTTGGCCATGAAGAATCAGAATGCAGGAGCAAAGTTCAGCCAAAAGAACATGTTCCTTCAAGCTCCAAAGTATGGAAAAAGAAGGAATTACAGGTTGAAAATTGTGGCATAGCATTATTTGCATAAGATGAAGAAAACCAATGGTACATTGATAGTGGATGCTCAAGACACATGACAGGTGACAAAAACAAACTTCTAGCATATAGTGCTTTAGAAAAAGAAAAGAATGTTACATTTGGGAATGATACTCCTGCGGTCATTAAGGGAAAAGGGTCTGTTTTTCTAAAAGAAAAGGTGAAAGCTAATGAAGTTATGTATGTGGATGGATTAAAGCATAACTTGTTAAGTGTAAGTCAAATGTGTGATCAAGGAACTGAAGTTGTATTTAGTTCAAAAGAATGTGTGGTACGTGATCTTGATACATGTAAAGCAATTATAAAAGGAAAAAGAACTCCAAGCAACCTGTATGTATTGAAGAACTGCAAAGAACAATGTTACTTGAGTAAATCTTCAGAAAACTGGCTATGGCATAGAAGGTTGGGGCATCTGAGCTTCTCTCAAATCAAAAAATCAAGCAGACTTAAAGTTGTTCGTGATCTTCCCAATATTACTCTACCTGAAAATACCATATGAAAATCTTGCCAATTCGGTAAGAAAACCAGAGTACAATTTAATGCGAAGGAAGGATCATCAAGTAAGCCTCTTGAACTCATTCATACTGACATATGTGGACCTATGAGGAAAAATTCACCACGTGGTGAAGAATACTATATCTTATTCATTGATGATTTCTCTAGAATGTGTTGGATTGGGCTGCTTAAACACAAAGATGAAGCATTTGAGAAATTTCAGATATTCAAAGCACTAGTTGAGAATGAATTAGATCTAAAAATTAAGTGCCTTAGATCTGATCAAGGAGGAGAATATACATCAGATGAATTCCTTGAATTTTGTGAACAACATGGCATAAAAAGACAATTCTCTGTAGCTGGCACTCCACAACAAAATGGTGTTGCAAAAAGAATGAATAGAACAGTTCAACAAATGGCTAGAGCAATGCTTGATGATTCCGAAACACCTGACACATTTTGGGGAGAAGTAGCACATACAGCAGTAAACATTCTCAACAAGGCACATGTTCGTGTAAATAGTGATAAAACTCCATATGAACTCTAGTATGGTAATCCTCCTACTATAAATCATTTTAGAATTTTTGGAAGCAAATGCTTTATCAAAAATAATGATGAAAAACTTGGCAAGTTTGAACCCAGAACAGATGAAGGAATCATTTTCTTGGTTACTCCTCTAGGAGTAAAGAATATAAATGTTACAATAAAAGACTTCGAAAGATTGTTGAATGTATTGATGTTGTTATTGATGAGTCTCTTGCAGCTCCAAAAGAAGAAAAACAAACAACAGATGAAGATGATGATGACATATATCCTTCTACATCAAATAAGGATGATATAGACAGTGAACCCAATGAAGAACCCGAAGATGATTTATCTGAAAAAGCTCCATCCAGATATGTTCAAAAGAATCATCCAAAATCTCAAATTTTGGGAGAAAAGGGATCAGGTGTACAAACAAGAAGGACTCTTGTGGGATCTTCTAGCAATCTGGCATTTCTGTCCACTATTGAACCTCACAATGTCAGTCAAGCTAGCAAAGATGAATGTTGGATTCAAGCCATGAATGAATAACTTGATCAAATTGAAAAGAATGACACTTGGGAATTAGTACCAAGACCTCATGGCAAAAATGTCATTGGAACTAAATGGATATTCAAAAACAAGTTAAATGAGAATGGGGATGTTATAAGAAATAAAGCTAGACTTGTTTGCAAGGGGTATGCTCAACAAGAAGGTATAGACTTTGAAGAAAATTTTTCTCCTATAGCTAGACTTGAAGCCATAAGAATTTTTCTTGTTTTTTCAAGCTTCCAACAAATCAAAGTTTATCAAATGGATGTTAAATCTGCTTTTCTCAATGGTGATCTAGAAGAAGAAGTTTATATAGAACAACCAGAAAGATTCATTTTGGGAAATGATGAAAAACTTGTTTGTAGACTTAAAAAGGCTCTATATGGTCTCAAACAAGCTCCAAGGGCATGGTACTATCGTCTTGACAAATATCTTCATCAACAAGTATTTTCAAAGGGGTCTGCTGATAGCAACTTATACACAAAAACTGAAAATGATAAACTATTGATTGTGGTTGTATATGTTGATGATATCATTTTTGGAAGTAATGAAGAGTCTATGAGTCAGAAATTTGCTTCTGATATGAAGCAAGAATTTGAAATGTCTTTACTTGGGGAACTAACATTCTTTCTTGGCTTGCAAGTGCAACAAGCAACAAATGGCATATTCTTATCACAAGAAAAATACCTCAAGAAAATCCTGAAGAAGTATGGCATGGAAGATTGAAAACCTGTAAGTACACCAATGATAACCGGATGTAATCTCAGTTCTAATGATGATTCCCCCATGGTGAATCAACCAGAATACAGATCTATGATAGGAAGTCTACTTTATCTCACTGGGACAAGACCAGACATTATGCATGCAGTTGGAATTGTGGGGTGATTCCAAGCTAATCCAAAAGAGTCTCATCTTCAAGCTGTCAAAAGAATATTCAAATATCTGCACGGAACTCAAGACTTTGGACTATGGTATCCAAAGAATGCTGATCTCACTCTTCATGCTTACACTGATGCAGATTGGGCTAGAAATGTTGATGATCGGAAAAGCACTAGTGGTGGTGCATTCTATATGGGGCCTCGGTTAGTATCTTGGTTCAGCAAGAAGCAAAACTCTATTGCCTTATCTACAGCAGAAGCAGAATATGTGGCTGCCGCATCATGTTGCACTCAACTTCTTTGGATGATGCAAACCTTACAAGACTTTCAAATCAAATTTTCACCTCCTATCTCCATTATGTGTGATAATACAAGTGCCATCAGTATCTCAAAGAATCCTGTTATGCATTCCAAGACCAAGCACATTCCCATCAAATATCACTTCTTACGTGAAAAAGTGCTTGAACAAAAGGTGAAATTGGAATATGTTCCCTCCAAAGAACAAGTTGCTGATATATTTACCAAACCTCTACCCAGGGAAGCGTTTGAATATCTCAGACAGAAACTGGGAGTAGTCTCTACCATGTAGAGGATCAGGTCTACTTAAATACAGAAGATTAAATTGGTTGTGAGGTGCTGTTAGGCATCTCTAATTGCAGAGGCTAAGGGGGAGCATTGGTCATATGAAAAGGATGCATTGTTGGTCATATTATGTTTGAAGATGCAGCATGATCTCAGGGGGAGCATGGTATTGTCGGTTCAAAGGATATTGATCAACTCTTTGCCATTGATGTCAAAGGGGGAGGAAAAGCCACAAAGGGCATCTATAAGACAATCAGAGGAAGAGTATTGCCATCAATGCCAAAGGGGGAAATTGTTGGAAATTTTTTCATTGATGGAAAAGGAAGTGGCACAGAAGAAGCTTCTGAACAGCAACAAGGCAAAGAGAGAAGCAGAGATAGTAACAGAGAGATAGCAGAAGCAGCAGAGAGGAAGCAAGGCAGATAAGGAATTGAGGTAGCAGACAACGCAGAGACAGTGAATAGAAGTAGAATGCATAATTGAAGCAGAATTTTCCAGAGACAGAGTAGGAGAAAAAGGCCATCAAACAGAAAGCAGTTCAGCATTTTCTGTAAATTATATGTATATTCTTGATAGAATTCAGAAGGAAGGATAGTTGAGTCCCTGTGGACAACTATGAATCATTTTCCGTAAACATCATAAACCCTGTGGAAAGGATTAGAAATTAAAGATTTAGTGTATAAATTGAAGGAATTAATGGTTGCAGAGATATGATGAATGTAGCAAAGATTATAATTGTGATGGACCATAGTACAGTAATCAGCCTGTGGAATCAAGAACTTGAATGTGCAGTTAGAAGCGGAACTGCGACAGGATAGAACTCTAAACTTAGCAATGGAACTGTAATAAAAGGCAAAACATTAAAGCGCAACTTAATTATAATAATACATTGAAAAGGTGACGGAACCCTGCGTGGAAGAGCGGAACCATGACCGAGTGAACATTGAAGGCGGTTTACGGTTTTCATTGCACCACCTGTGCGGAGTGAGCGGTATTTGAGGAGTTGGGAGCGATTCCATAAATCACTCGACACGTGGCAAGGAGGACCCACAGAAAACTGCTTGCCACTGTGCGCCATCGCGCGTTATAGTTCGACCCAAGACGCCCAGCGATATTATTGTGTGTCGTTGGTCTGGATGGAAGCCATCGGACGGTGGTTGTATGAGGAAGGTGCACGAAGAATAACCAAAGTACGGCGGGCCATCGCACGTTAACGTTCGGCATCGGAGGTCGAGCGATATGCATATATGCAATTGATCTGGAAGCTTGCTATCGAACGGTGATCGGACGTTGGACTTGCGCGAAGTTTACCTATGGTACCATGTGCGTATTTGATTGGCTGTTGACTATATTTGTGGGCCCAGGGTCAAAGGTTTACCATATGGTTTGAAAGCGTTAAAATGTGAAGGGTTAACCTTAATCCTAAAGTTAAGTTCAAAAGTATTAAATTAATTACCAAGATCAATAGAACAATGTGAGTATGGAAACCCTGCTGGATTATCTATTTTGACCCCGTCCAAGAATACCATTAGCAATTGAATGGTTTTGACCCAAGGTTTTAATAAAGGCAAAAACTATATAAGGTGATGAGAATCATGAAGAACTATGTGCATGCGAAAGGGTTGATAATAAACGAATCTCTTTTAGAGATATATGTATGAATAAACTCTAATATATCTGAATCTATGGTGCACCTATGAATATGATGATTGATCAAGATCTCTAGATTAGATGATGATTAATTCTTGGTTTAATCGACTGACGAAATCATGAAGAACGTGTGCATGCGTAAGGGTTGTGAATGAATAAATTTCTCTAAGGAATATCTGCATGGGCGAACTCCATTCTTAACTGATAAATCTAAATCTACGATGCACCCATGGATATAATGATCTGACGATGATGAATCTATGGTTTGAACGACGGACAAAATCATGAAGAACTGGTGTGAGTGTACTGAATGAATAAATATGGTGGCCTGCAAGGTATTTCGTGTGGAAACTGGTGGATCCAGTGTGAAAATTGATGAAACGTGGTCCGCAGTGGTGCTGAGGGTCGAAGCCTTCAGTGAGGGGGTTGTAGCTCCCTTCCAGTGGTAGCTGGTAAATGAGAACAGGGGGTTGTAGCTCCCTTCCAGGAAAAGGCTGGTAAACGAGAGAAGGTTGTAGCTTTCTGTAGGTGGGTGCCTGTGTGCTGGTATAAGTCTGCGCCAGCATAAAATTGTAAGAAATTTTCTTTACAATAAATATTGAAGACTGAAATAATAGCAGCGGTGGTTTTCTCCCGAATTGGGTTTCCACCTTAAATCCTGGTGTTCATATGTTTTTGATGGTTTGTTTTGTTATTTCTGTTCATGCTTACTACTTATCTGATGAATAAATGATGCAATGATCTAAGTAAAGACATAATAAGATCTCTGGACATACAAGTTGGATGCAGTAATGTAACATATGGTTTTAAGAGAAATAAAAGTAAAAAATTGTCAGTTAGCTCTAAACACTGATTCACTCCCCCTTCCCGCATTTTTCCCAACAAAAGGACTCGATCATGACCATTGATCAGCTTTCATTCTTTGGTCCTGACGTGACATCTAGTCCACCATCATCCCTTCCGGGTCTTTATCCGCTGGTTGTATATTCCCCGCTGCAGGTTAATTATGTGGCTACCTATCCCGTGCCCACATTCAGTGATGGTGCCATTGTACATCATGTGTTGGGGGTATTGGGTCCTGATTTTCAAAATATTGTTCTCCCATCAAAGGCAAACCTCTTGGAATCTATGACTTCTTATTCATCATGATGAGTTGTTGTCGGAGCAGAGTTCGTTTTCTTGTGTCAAGCTCCTTAAAAAATGAAACAAGGTGTTATGAGGATAGTTCTTTTAATGTGTCAACCTCGTTAAAACAATGAAACATGTTCCCAATCAACTTAAGTCTTTGCCAGATCTCATAAAATCCCAATCGAGTCTTTCTATTTATCTCGTAATTTGAACCTTCACTCCATCTACCTCTCATATGGATTGAAGCTTGGGGGGAATGTACCTCATATTGAGTCACCATGCTGGGGGCATGCTTATTTTTTCAAGCATAGTTTGTTTCCATTTCAAGCTTGTGTAAAAATGAAACCAGTTTCAAGTATAGTTTATCTTTGTTTCAAGCTTGTGTAAAAATGAAACCAACTTCAAGCAAAGTTTCCTGATTTCAAGCTTGTGTAAAAATGAAACCATTCCCATTTTTCCTCTTTTGATTGCCATTTTATCAGCCTGTTTTTGCTAGATGAGCCTTGGTTTTGTCGCTCCATCGTCATTATCTTCTTGGTCGATCATATGCCTTCACTTGGTTGTTTCACCCATTCTTGAGGAACCACTACGATGAGTGATCTTGTTAGCCAGCCTCTTGACCTTTACTTGTTTTGAGCTATTCCACCATTATTGGAACTATTAGCTACCCTTAATACCACTCATTCCTCCAGGAGGAGTAAACTTTCAGCTCTTTTCTAACTCTCAAAACATGAAAAGATTGTTGAGTCGCTTATCGTTTTGAACTCATTAAACCGGCTACAAACGAGCATTCACCAAAGATAATGCTATCTCCTTTTTCTTGGCCGATAGATTATTTACTTAAAAATGGAATACCTAGCCTATCATGACTAGGAGGTTTTCAGACATTGTTTTCTACCTTTTTCGGATTTGAGGGACTATTTATAAAAGGGACTACTCGAGTTTTAATTTCAAATTTCTCTTTTCAAACTCTCTAAATAATATGAAAAGATGTTTAGTTCTTCTTTTCGTACTCATTAACCTCGATGACATCGCATCTACTATCATGACGCATTTGTTCTTCTAGTTTGAATCAGACGAGGGTCTACATTTGTCCGAAGGAAAAACTTACATCGCAAGCATATGCTATCCCCTTCAAGCTTGTTTTCAAAAATAATTGGGGTACTTGCCAAAAATGGTGGGGGAAAATGGAACCAAGATTGTAGTCGTGTTGGCAGTATGTCGCTCTTGAACATGGCACTTGCCTGCATTCGTGTCACATTGGGGACATCTCATCTCGTTGTCTGTTTGCCTCCATGGGTTTGGGTAATCTCTTTTGACCGCTCATCTGCTCTTTGTCGTGTCACCATGACCTCAGATCCCTTGATGTCAAATACTGCCAAATCCGGTGTCGTGCCACCGATATGTTCAAGAGAAGTTGGCCTTTGCAGTTTTCAACCTCCCTCTGATTCTCTGTTAGTTTTGATTCACAAACATCATATCCCTCTGTCTTGTTTCGATGATGTGGGAAACATTATGGCCCACCTTCGATCAAGGTCCCTTCCTGTTGACTCCAGCTCAGTATCTAGAAATTTTATCTAGAGACTCCCTTTAAGTACCTTGGAGCCTGCATGCCTCAATGGCAGGTTCTTTGCACTCGACGTAAGGTCCACATCATTAGCCTTTGATCGATTGACTCTGCGGGTGTTCGATGTCAGATCATTGTTCACATGCCATGGATTGTACCTTTTTTACCTTGAGAGCCATTGTCATTATTGGTGGTTTCTCTCGCGTCTGTTAACATCTTTCATCATTTGCTGGTAATCAGACAATGTTATTTTATGTTTGAATTCAACTCACATATTCACATGCTCGAATTTGTACTATGTTCGGGTCGAGATGGAGCGCAAGACCCTGGGTTTTTTCTGATGAAATCCAGGTTGCAGGTTCTTTGTGGATTATTATGACTTATTGTGACTCCTTTGATTGGATGGCTATAGCCATACATGAGTCTAATTATTGATCCCTACTACTAGATGGCTGTGTCCATACCTTGGATCTCATTATCTATGTACTCTATTATGGATGGTTGCGCCCATACCACATGTCACGTATCAGATATATCAGTTGTATTCATACTTGCAGGTTTACCGACGGCAGTGTTTCTGTTGAACACGTTCTCATAAAGCATTTCACCCCTCCCTCTCTCTCGGGCCTCATGCTTTAGGGGGCATCTGTTACACAGTAATTTTTCACCGTCCCTGCAATCCCTCACCTTGCATATTGGAGGGTATTTCATGAGGAGGTAGTGGATGCCACTGTTTTGCTCGACGGTTGAGTAAAAATTCGTTTGTTCCACATGTATCAGTCAATACACGACCCGACATATGCTATCTTTGTTAAGAGCTTTTCTAGCTGATTGGCAGAAACGCAGCTCTTTTGGAAGGCGGGGAAACGTAACGCATTGAGATATCTCGAGAGGCACATCGGGATATGGATTATGAATGCGACGATCGGATGGTGTTTGTGTAGCCTTCCATGAGGGAACTGGTGGGCGAGAGGCCCAACGACCCGATCCCACATACGGAGGATTTTTCAGTATCGGGTCGACAACACTTTCTTGGCGATACGACGGAGCAGTCCGTGGCACTCGGTTGTGAGGCCGAGTATAGCAGCAAGTTTGGGCGCATGCGAGCCTATCAGATAGAGGAAGATCTTCCAAATCAGGACATACATTTCTGCATAGGATCTCACTTAGTTTGGGCTATGTGATAATCAGAGTTGCATCAAACTCTCGGTTAATCCAGTATTTCATGATAGATCTAAACACATTGACATACGGTATCATCATATCAGAGATTGTGTGATCAGAGATTGTGTGCGCGGAAGGTCATGTTACTTTCTTACATTCCTACGAAGGATCGGGATGCTGATATCTTGACGAAGGCGCTCACCAGGAGTAAATTCGAATACCACAGAGGCAGGATCGGGGTGGCAGATAATCCCTTTCTTGTTGAGAGGGAGTGTTTAGATTGCAACAAGATGATGAGCTTAGTGAAAAGAGTCGCCTTCATTAAGTGGGCCCGCAGGCTATTTTTGGCGCAAGTCTATTTTTAGACATGTAGATCATATTCTATGAGTTGCAGGATGCTATTTATGGATGGTTGGTCAAGTTGGAAAAATATATGGACTTCTATTTTTAGACATCTTTGGCGGAATCTATTTTAGATTTCCGGTCTAAAAATAGATATGTATCGAATATTATTAGCTCTTAATAATATTTGGACTCTAAACATTATCTTATCCTCTTAGAACATGAGTTAAGTGCACAAATATTACAATGGTGTGAGAAGGAATTACGCTATTCTGAGGGTTTAGTGGAGCTATTGCATGGAGACTTCAGTTAGAACTTAGGTGACAGATTTTGGTGGAGTTGATTGATGAAGTTAGTGGAGTTGTATTCAGTTTAACTCAGTTAAACATAGTTGGGCTAGTTGTATCTAGTCTAACTGATTGATACACTAGTGAGAGTGGTGTGAATTAATTATTAATTAATTCACTAATTATTAACTCATAAATCAACTAAAGAATACATCAATTAACTTCAGTGCATGGACAGTTTCAGTGGAGACTAGTGGAGAGGTAGGTGAAAGAGCAAGTGTGACTATCAGTTGTGACTATACTGGTGCATGAGTTTGCACCACACATTGATGGAGATGCCAATGAGGATTGCACAGTGCATACCAGGTGGATTCGAACTCAGTCAGGGCCAATATTCATCAGGGATTGCGCAGTAGAGGCAAGCTAATAGGTGGAGAAGATCGGAGCATGTGTTTTGCTAGATCTGAGCTTGTGTAGTGTGTAGCAATTGGAGATTGTACTGAGAGCTTGTGAGAAGCTTTGTACAATGATTGTTACATGATATCTATTATATAATATACAGATAGTTGGGGGTTTTCAGCTTTAAGCTTTCCCATAAATATTGTGTTTATATGTGTGATTGTTTATGTGCGCATACGATTGTTTATATTTCCGCAATTAATGATCAATGGTAGAAGAGATTATGTATTATGCATGAAGCTCAAATAGTGTGTGATCAGGATAATCTCGGTGAATAATATAACAGTTATTCAAAATTTCTACATGGTATCAAAGGGATATTGATCATTGGAGCAATTGCAAGACATTGAAGCGGTTGAGTTTTGTGCTGGTGGAATTCGAATTTACAGCAGTGTTTTCTTGGTGTCGAAGTTGAGATGTCTTTCAACGGATTGTGATTGGAGTATTCCCTTGAGGGCAGCTCGAATTATATTGCATGGAAGGATAGGATGGAGGTGGTGCTAGATGACAATGGGTTGAAGGAGTTCATAGATGCAGAAATTCCAAAGCCTACTTCTACTGATGCTGTCTTACTTGACACATGGCAAAAGAAGACAGCAAAGTGTCGAAGGATTTTGTTGGAGGGCATGAAGGATCACATAGTATCCAGCCTTCATGGTAAGGCTTCTCCATTCTTGATATGGAAAGCCTTGACAGATTTATTCCAAAGCAAGAGCGACCAGAGGAAGTTGGCGCTCAAGGATAAACTCAGAAACATAAAGATGGAGAAAGGCGACAGTATGCCCAAGTACCTCACGAAGTTCACCCAATGCAGGGATGAGCTAGGAAGTGTGGGGGTGACTGTAGATGACGAGGACTTGGTGAGCTTGGCTCTCCTTGGGCTTCTGAAAAGTTGGCATTCCTATCAGGACTCTGTCAATGGTCGGGATAAATTTCCAGGATGGGAGCGACTTTGGTCGAATCTTATGCAAGAGGAGATAAGGCGAAGTACCAGGGATGGATCTTCATCAAGGAACTCTGATGAAGAGAATTGCACTTTGGCTGCGAAAGAAAAGAAGGGGAAGAACAAAAAAGCTTCTCAATCCGGTGCAAAAGGCAAGAATCAAGACATGTCCAAGGTGAAGTGCTTTCACTGTCACCAACACGGACATTATGCCACAAATTGTGCACAGAAGAAGAAAAATAAGCAGGCTGTTGGATCTGCAACTGGAGAGGCCTTAGCCTCGCAGTTTGAGCTGGATTTTTCGCTGATCGCATGCTTGGTCTCAAGTGTGATGGGTTTAGTGTGGTTTATGGACAGTGGTGTGTATTTTCACATGACAGGAGATCAAGATTTGTTTACTGATCTGGATGAGAAAGATCTTGGAGTGCACATCGATATGGGCGATGATGGTAGATACAGTGCGACCGGTATTGGTACCATTTCCTTTGAGAGGGAGTCTGGTAAACCCTTCGTATTGAAGGAAGTGATGCATGTTCCAGGATTGAAGAAGAATATTATCTCTGTGGCGATGTTAGAAGACAAGGGATATGATGTTGTCTTTAGCGAGGGAAAGGCTTCCCTGCACAGTAAGGCAACTGGTGAGACCCGGAGGATAGGGATTCGAGTTAAGAACCTTTATCAATTTCAGGTAGATGGCTGCGCAGCAATGGCAGGCAAGGCAGAAGGAGTTGTGAGCCGGGATGATGGCGAGTTGTGGCACCGGAGATTGGGCCACCTTCACCATGGAGCTTTGAAGATACCGCAGCAGATTTCTACTGGGCTTCCTAAGGGTACTCTTGCGCAGTCAGATCAGTGCAAGGGATGTACCTTGGGAAAATTTGTGAAAGCCACCTTTCACGCGAAGGATAGTCGCACCACGACGATCCTTGAGAGAATTCACACAGATGTGTGTGGACCTTTCTCAGTAGCTTCGACAGCAAAGCACAGGTATTATGTGTTATTTGTTGATGATTTTTCTCGTAAGTGCTGGATATTCTTCATGCAGAAGAAGAGCGAGACATACTCAAAGTTCTGTGAGTTCAAGGCACTGGTTGAGAAAGAATTGGGGAAGCAGGTGAAGGCTCTTAGGAACGACAATGGTGGTGAATTCATCTCTGGCGAATTCAAGGACTTTTGCAGCGCAGAAGGGATTCGGAGAGAGCTCATCGCACCCCATAACCCACAGCAGAAAGGGGTGGCTGAGCGGAAGAACAGAACGATCGTGGGTGCTGCACGGGCGATGTTGCATGATCGGGGCCTACCCCTTCACTTGTGGGCTGAGGCATGCAATACAGCAGTGTATGTGCAGAACCGTTGTCCTCACAAGGTTCTTGGCATGAGTACACCAGAGGAGGCTTATTCTGGCAAGAGGCCTGATATTTCCCATTTGAAGATTTTTGGCTGCTTGTGTTACACATTCATGTAGTGTGGAGTGCTAGAAAGAAGTGGAATGACCGTAGAGGTGGATATTTTAGATCTTGATCGCCCCACCAACCTATCGTGGTGTTTTTCCGACAGTGCAGACTGTTGTCTGACAAATATCAAGTTTCCAGAGAGAAAGCCACAAGTGACAAGCTTGAGAATCACACTTGCATGCAGTTGTGACAACAGGTTCTAAGGTGAACGTTAGGTGTGGATCAGCTGGAGAGGAGTTCATGAGTGGAGACACTCAAGCAGCGCCAGCTGCTCAGGAAGGCGGAAGCGCACTATAGAAGCTGAATGACTAGCTCAAGATGCAGAGAAGGTTGTAGGAGCACCTACAACACAGCGCAGATAGAGACAGTCACCTGACCGGTATACTGGATACATGGCTCTTGTGAGCAAGTGTATCGTGACAGAGCCATCCTCTTTCGAGGAAGCTGTGGAGGATCCCGCATGGGTAGTGCCATGGTGGAAGAGTATGATTCGATTGTCAGAAACAGTGCATGGGAGATTGTCCCAAGGCCAGAAGGGAAATCAGTGGTGGGTTCGGGATGGATCTACAAAGTGAAGCAGGCAGCTGACGGGAGTGTGGAGAAGTACAAGGCAAGATTTGTTGCCCGAGGCTTTTCACAGATTGAGGGGATCGATTATGAGGAGACCTTTGCCCCTGTCGCAAGGTATTCTTCCATACAGACGATTCTTTCTCTCTCAGCGCAGATGGGGTGGCACATTCATCAGATGGATGTGAAGACTGCGTTCCTCAACGGTGTGATTTAGGAGGAGGTGTACATAGATCAGCCCGAAGGTTTCAAGATCTTCAGCAGCGAGTCGCATGTGTGCAGGCTCAAGAGAGCGTTGTATGGGTTGAAACAAGCACCTCGTGCTTGGTACACACGGATAGACAGTTATTTCACCAGACTTGGATTCTCTAAGAGTGAGGCGGATCCTAACCTATACCAGATTGTGGTGGAGGGTAAGTTGCTGATCATTGTACTTTATGTAGATGATTTGATTTTGACAGGTGATGAGCTATTGATACTCTCATGCAAGGATGATCTTGCAAAAGAGTTTGAGATGAAGGACTTGGGCCTCCTTCATTATTTCCTGGGATTGGAAATTTGGCAGTGCAGTGATGGACTGTTTGTTTCTCAAGGCAAGTATGCCTAGGAGATACTGGAGAAGTTCAACATGCATGGCTGCAAGCCTGTTGATACTCCTCTTCTTGGTGGATGGAGGAAGGAGGATGCTACTTCGGCGGAGGTAGTGGATGCCACTGTTTATCGACAGTTGGTGGGGTCGCTTATGTATCTGGTCAATACACGACCCGACATATGTTATGCTGTTAACCATCTTTCACAAGATATGGTTAAGGCTACCAAGCTCTACTGGAAGGCAGGCAAGCATGTATTGAGATATCTCATAGGCACATCGGGATATGGATTATGGTACAGACAGTCGGATGAGATGAAGCTGTGTGGCTTCACGGATGCAGATTGGGTAGGGAGCCCAACAGACAGAAAGAGCACATCTGGAGGGATTTTCAGTATCGGGTCGACAGTAGTTTCTTGGTACAGCAGGAAGCAGAGATCCATGGCACTTAGTTCAGCAGAGGCCGAGTATATGGTAGCGAGTTTGGTTGCATGCGAGGCTATATGGATGAGGAAGATCCTGGTCGGGTTGTTCGGTTCACACTTAGATCCTACTGTGATTTATTGTGATAATCAGAGTTGCATTAAACTCTCGGTTAATCCAGTATTTCATGATAGATCTAAACACATTGACATCCGGTATCATCATATCGGGGGTGTGTGCAACGAGAGGTCATGTTGCACTACATACACATTCCTACGAATCAGGGATGTTGATATCTTGACGAGCGCTCACCGGGGAGCAAATTCGAATACAGAGGTAGGATAGGGTTACTTGAGATAATCCATATCTTGTTGAGAGGTGTTGAAAATGCAACAAGATGATGAGCTTAGTGGAAAAGAGTATTCGCCTTCACTAAGTGGGCCCGCGAGGCTATTTTTGGCGCAAGTATATTTTTAGACTATGTCTATTTTTTAGACATATGGATCATGTTCTATGAGTTGCAAGATGATATTTGTGGATGGTTGAGTCAAAGTCGGAAAAAATAGATGGACTTCTATTTTTATACATACTGGGTGAAATCTATTTTTAGATTTCCAGTCTAAAAATAGATATGTCGAATATTATTAGCTCTTAATAATATTTGGACTCTAAACATTATCTTATCCTCTTGCAGCACTTCAATTCAGTGCACGGATGTGGCACATGCAGCTGACAGAAGGAATTACGCTATTCCTAGGGTTTAGTGGAGCTATTGCATGGAGACTTCAGTTAGAACTCAGGTGACAGAGTTTGGTGGAGTTGATTGAGGAGTTAATGGAGTTGTGTTCAGTTTAACTCGGTTAAACATAGTTGAGCTAGTTGTATCTAGTCTAACTGATTGATACACTAGTGAGAGTGGTGTGAATTAATTATTAATTAATTCACTAATTATTAACTCATAAATCAACTAAAGAATACATCAGTTAACTTCAGTGCATGGACAATTTCAGTGGAGACTAGTGGAGAGGTAGGTGAAAGAGCAAGTGTGACTATCAGTTGTGACTATATTGGTGCATGAGTTTGCACCACACATTGATGGAGATTCCAATGAGGATTGCGCAGTGCATACCAGGTGGATTCGAACTCAGTCAGGGCCAATATTCATCAGGGATTGCGTAGTAGAGGCAGGCTAACAGGTGGAGAAGATTGGAGCATGTGTTTTGCTAGATCTGAGCTTGTGTGGTGTTTAGCAATTGGAGATTGTACTGAGAGCTTTTGAGAAGCTTTGTACAATGATTGTTACATGATCTCTATTATATAATATACAGATAGTTGGGGGTTTTCAGCGTTAAGCTTTCCCATAAATACTGTGTTTATATGTGTGATTGTTTATGGTTTTAATGTGCGCATGCGATTGTTTATATTTCCGCAATTAATGATCAATGGTAGAAGAGATTATGTGTTATGCATGAAGCTCAAATAGTGTGTGATCAGGATAATCTCGATGAATAATATAACAGTTATTCAAAATTTCTACAGCACCCGCGCCAACCTGTTTTGGAATGGTTTTTAACTAATTAGAGGCGGAATTTTCCTTTAACCACCTCGGAAATGACTCATTGCAAATGGTTAAACTCGATAAGCCACGGATCTCTACCTTTAGGAAATGGTTGATGGAACATTCTAAGAGGATAGGACTCCCCCCACGATTATAGGGATCCTAACTTCTTCTTCTCCCTCTATATAAACAAGCCTTCTCCCTTTACACAAACTAGCTGAAAACAATAGCTGAACATATAGCCAAGAAGCTGAGCTTGGAGAAGAGACATTATCGCTGAGTAATCATTATAGAGAAGGTCGAACCAAGGAGGATCTCGTAGAGAGAGCCTCGTCTGAATTCTCGACGAGCTTGTGAGATGTGCTCCGCTGGAACCCTGCTGGAGGAGATCGCAACATCGAAGCGCCGGTTGTACTATTCCTTCTTTAATTTAATATACTTGACTATGATATTGTTTCCATCTCTATGTTATGTTTATTTAATGCATGTGATTTAGTCTTCTTCCACTGATTGATAGTTAGGAATGCGAAATAGTATGTTGTGTATCGTCTTCATCTCTTGTGTATGTGCAGGTATCCGGGCGTGATAAAGAGCGGGTTGTGATCTACCAAATCGGGAGCGGGAGGCAGCCATTCTTCCGGACGACACAACAGCGCATGATCTATGGTAGGTGATCTGTCAAGTCTTTGTCCATTCTTAGCTAAGAATTGATGTCATAGCGTGTTTTGTTTGTGGCTAGACCCACCCTAGGTCTAGTGGGATCGCCTCTATCTGCAGAGGGGATTTACCTCACCAACAACATCAGAGAAAGGGTTGACTGACCAAGGGGAGAGTCCACAAACTGGTTGATTGCGAGGATAATTAGAGGACTCCGGCCACCCATCAGAGGGGCCGCATCATTAACGTCGTTTGAACCCACAAAAATATCCCCACCCGACCTTTGCAAAACATCACCATTCTTCCCCAATACAACCTCCCTAACAGATGCATCAAGCCCATCACCCTCATTACCCAATTCACATGTAGGGTTGGAGGAGAAAGAATAAAACATACCCATATTAGGAGGAGGCTCGTCGACATTCTGCAGTTGGTGATGGAAGTCGAGAGGAACAGGTCCCTTCGCAAGATGAGTACATCCATGATGTGGGAGATTCTCCTTATATCTTTGACAATGGTGCATCAAATGCCCTGTCCCATGGCAGATATGGAACTTGAAAGGGATCTGCCAGTAATCTAATATTTGATGATGGACCACACCTTCCCACTCCAAGTCGATCTGTGCAGGGAGTCCCCCCAAGACCAGGAGCCAAGCCACTCTTTTGTTGAACTCACCTGTGCATTTGGGATCCATAAATCGACAGATCCCAATGTTGTCTCTGATCACCGAGAGAACATGGGAGGTTCAAAATTCCAGTGGCAGACCTAGCATTTTGACCCAAACAAGGTGGTTTTTCGGGGCATTTCTAGGAGGATGGAATCTGACGTGCCACTGGTGAAGAGACAGAAAGCAACGACCATTATCCCATACCTGCCGAAAAACCTCACTAATTTCCTCGACCTTGATAAAATGAAAATAAAACAAGCCATTTTGTAATTTACTCACCTTCGGCCGATATCCTAGGAGCTTCATCCAAGCCTCCATTAGCCAGGGGAAAATCTCAACCTTACAGAACTTTTCGAAGTGCCAGCGACCCACCAAGGCCCGTTCTAACAAGCTCTCTGTCCGTTCCCACATTACATCCCGGCTGAAACTCAGAAGTCTACACCCAATCACCGATTTGAAGGGCTTTGCCGATGTAGTCTATAGTCTCGCGCCAACTGCTCGTTGTGTTTGGACAGAGGAAGGATGGATATGTGTTCCGCCTGGCTTATTCAGTGGACCGGAGAGCAGTTGTGAGTGAACATCATGAGACGTGCATCATGGAGGTGGTTCACTACTAAGACGTGAAACTTCACCACCCTCTGCCACCTCAACAGCATGTAAGAGTGTTACGTCGAATTCCTCATCATCGAAATCCGCGAGGAGGGAGTTAAGGTCCGCGATGAGAAAAAAGGATGAGCATGAAGTCGGAATGTGATGGGTAGGTGAAAAGGACAGGATGTCCAGTGGATTAAAGAAAATAGGAACAAAAAACTAGCGCGTAGTCTACCGAGGCCGCGTTTTGACCCAGAATCCGGTAACGATTTTCAAAAAATTTGGCAAAGATTTGCCCAGAATCTTGTTTACATTTGTTAAACATTAGTATTTTGAGTGCCCCAGGGGTTTTTGATAGTGCTGAATCCATTTCCACTATCAAAAATGGATTCCAAGCACTGCAACTACCTGATTTTTTAAAATTTAGTTGACTGGATTCTGGCAGATTTCTGCCGTCCGGGCCAAAACGCGGCCTCGGTAGACAACTCCAAAAACTAGGAGGGATCGCCCGGAATTGACGCAAAGTTGAAAAAAAAAAAGATAATCAATCAAGTTAAAATTTATCCACCACCTTGCAACGGATCCTTCTAGACATAAAAGTACATAAAAATACTACCTTAATAAATACTCCTTAAAGGAAGCTAAAAGGAGGACAGTACCACGAGCAAGAAAAATTTACCATTCGCTGGTGGCATCAAGTAGTCCAAGTACCCGCGCGGAGAAATTTGAAAATTATCCAATCCTGCGTCCAATCTCGGTCAACCGAAAAAACCAAGGAGATATAGATAGCAGAAAACACCAAGGTTGCAGCCCTATCGCCCCACCAAGGGATGCACCAGTGATTACAACCAGTATCACCCCAAAAGAAGTACTATCCAGACACTGAAGAACAGCAACATCAAAAACATTGTCTTATGTTCCACCAACAGTCACAGAGTTGAACCTTCAAGCTTTTGCAAGGCTTACGAAGTAGAAAGAACTCCCTCCCCTCAAGGCAGAAGCAATTGTCCTGGTTGTGGGAATCCAGTTGTTCTTGAGCTCGGATGGTCCTTAGAAACAAAACCCAAAGGTTTTGAAACATATTGTCATTAGGGATAACAATCCGCATATACAACGTGAACCAGAGCGATACATCCAGCTCAATTCAAATGTATCACTCCTTCAAGAACATATCTCGTGAGTCGAATGATGACAAATGTTGACCCCAACCTGCAAATCCAAGGATCCATGGCAACTTCCACAAAATTCATCCATCACTCTCTTTATAAATTTCAGATATAGGAAGCAAGTTGTGAAAGTTCTCATGATATAATCAGAAAATAGTAATAATTTTAGAATTAATTTTATTTCCTCTTTATCAATTTCAGATACAGTAAGCATGTTGTCAAAGTTTTCATGATAGAATCAGATACCTGTAATAATTTCAGAATTTTAATTCAACCCACAAAAATATCTCAAAACTATAGTTTATAAATATTGTTTCTGGAATATTATAGGGTTATTCAACTAGTACAAAATAAGTCCATATTAGTCATTCCAAAATGAATTGAGCTCTTTTAAGTGTTTTGTTGACTAAAATTGCAAGCAGCACGCTCATGTTGTAAGCTTTTGCTCCAAGAAAATTGTCATTGTAAGCTTTTTCTCCAGCGAAACAGTTTATTTTTACACCAAGGTAAGTCCCAACTCAGATGTTTTTACTGAAGCATAGGTCATGTAAATAGTTTTGATTGATTCCATAACATAAATCACGACCAAGTTTTGAACATCCTTGTATATATTCAAGGCGAGAAGCTTCTCCATACCTAGATGGGGTTTAGTGGGATAGAGCTTATCCATGTTTTGGTCAAAAGTTTGGTTCAACCTGATTTCTAGTTTCTAATCACTTTCGTTTTTTTTTTTATACCGTTCTAGAAAAATGTATATATTTATAGCCACTGGTGACCTTCATTTTCATTAAAAAGTTGAGTGTAGGTTATATTGTGTAGTTATTTTCAATCATTGCCTTGCATATATTCATTTTCACAGTCTGTTTTGAAAATACTGAAGGTCTTCTATGTAAGTTTTGATTGTTTTAAATGTGGAAGGTACACTCATAAAAAAATTTTAATTTTAAGGATTTAATTTAATTAATTTTATGTTTATAAATTTAATTTTAAATTTCATTATTATTACTATTATTTTATAATTATTATTTATAAATAAACGTGTGAAAATATTCTTTAGTTTATTGGTTTACAAATCTTTTTAACAATTAAAAAAAAAAAAAAAATTATAAATTTTACTAAAAATAACATTCATAAATGGAATATTAGGTCATTTATATTTACAAATTTTATTAAAAATAATATACATAAATGTAGTTTGAAGTTCTCTTTAAAGTTTTACTAAAAGTAACATCCATAAATAAAATATCAATTTTCTATAAAAATTTAAAAAAAAAAAATTATTAAACAACCTATTCAATGTAAAGGGTATTCACATCAAATTTCAAAAAAAAATAAAGTAACTCACTCATAACATTTTACAAACGTGTAAAAGAAATATATAAGCTCATGTAAACACATCTTTACTTGGTTGGACTTTTTTTTTTTTTTTTGTTGAAAAATGGTAAGACATCATTTTATATTTTTATTTATTTATTTAAAACTTAATATCTAAATTTTATGATTATTGAAAGTAATTTTACTTATTTATAATTTTGGTGTAATTCTAATAAGGTGAATTTTTTGTTTGTTTAGATTAAATTTGAATTATATAAGTTTTATTACATTTGAATTATATAAGTTTTATTACATTGTAATGTTTCATTTTTAATATAGAATGAACCTCTTGTTTCTGAAAACTTTTTCCACAATGTAATCAACAACTTGAAATTATTTTTTTTATAATTACTTATTAGGTTAACTACACAAAAAAAAATTCTTTATTAGCTCATGGCATATTATAATTATGATGGTACATTAAACATTATGGGCCCCATTTTTTTTAAGCATGGGTGAATGATGTTCTAAGGGGTCGATTTGTTTGCATCTAAGAAGGTTTATAATTTAAATTCTCGTGTATAAATCATAAAGTTACATTTTTATATGTAATGGACAGGAAGAAGACACCTTGTAATAAGGTAATAGGAAGAGAATAAGGGTTAACCCATAACCCCTCTCTTTATTAGCTCATAGCATATTATAATCATGATGATATATTAAACATTATGGATCCCATTTTTTTAAGCATGAGTGAATGATGTTGTAAGGAGTAGGATTGGTTTGCATCTAAGAAGGCTTATAATTTAAGTTCCGATGTAGAAATCATAAAGTTACATTTTTATATGTAATGGACTGAATAATACTTCGTGAAGAAAACACCTTGTAAGATGATAATAGGAAGAGAATAAAGGTTAACCCACAACCCTTCTCTTTATTAACTCATAACAGTGACATTGTAATCATGATGATACACTAAACATTATGGGTCCCATTTTTTGAAACATGGGTGAATTATGTTCTAAGGGGGAGCATTTTTTTTCATCTAAGAAAGTTTATAATTTAAGTTCCAATATATAAATAATAAA
Source organism: Pinus albicaulis (assembly GCA_034641835.2). Lineage (NCBI taxonomy): Eukaryota > Viridiplantae > Streptophyta > Pinopsida > Pinales > Pinaceae > Pinus > Pinus albicaulis. The sequence continues at coordinate 153,694,608 of CM076577.1, read as the reverse complement.
GTTACATTTTTATATGTAATGGACTGAATATACTATGTGAAGAAGACACTTTGCAAGAAGGTACTAGGAAGAGTATAAAGGGCCAGAAAGAGAGGTCCCAAAATTGATTTCATTGCACATAATGATTCTTTTTAATAAAATATTTCTTCTTCAATTATCTCTCTCTTTTCATATTTTTTTGATTGTGACATATTCCATTCTTACCCATTCTCAATATTCTTGTAATTAGTTTTATGATACATCTCTATGTTTTCTCTTCCTCTCAAAATTCAAACTTCCCCATTTTGAACCCCAATATTGAATATGACAATGCAATCTATTTCAAAGGCACCTTTAGATGAAAGAAATTCCTCAAAATACTTACGCTTACCGAAATCATATTTGTGAAATTATAAATGGACTATGTATGCCTGAGAGTTGCTCCATGCACGATTCTTTTTTGAGAGACCGGTGGATAATAGGGTGGAGGTCACCTAGGTGCTCTGAATTAAATGCATACTATAATTTTCTCTTTCATCAATGGTTCTTGGAAGTAAGAAAATCCATAAATGTTGGAAATTCTTCTCCATGGAACTAGAAGCATGTTTCTCTATGACTACAATTTCTCATATGCCTAAAGATCTGAAGCATTCTGAAAAGATGAGCTTGTTGTAGAGAATAGTTGGGATGAACTCTGGATTGCACAAAAATGGAGGGAATTAGGATCCAAATGTTATAGTTGTTGAAAAAAAAACATATCCTTGTCATGTTGCTAATAATAATAACTAAAGTGGGTATGTAATGTTGCAAGTGTTGGTAGAGAGAAAGAATGGGTTGTGTGCTCAGAATCTCATGGTGGAGAGGAGACAGAGGATGAAATTTAATGATCATGTGTTTATTCTTCGCTCTGCCCAACATTGTTAAGATGGTCTAATATCTCTATGCATTTCCCTTGTTCCCTTTGATTCTTTCCTTGTTATGGTTTTCTATGTTTACCTTGTTTGAAGTCTAATGTTAGAGAAGCATGATACTTGCACACAAATTAAGATGTCTTAAGTGATAATTGCAACATATTCAAATTCAACACCAAAGAGGGAAACAACTAAAATACATGTTTCTTCTTTCTCTAGGGTATCCAATATTTATGGATTAAGTTGTTATTGTTTAGTTCCAAGGTTTTCTTAATTTTTATTAGTTATAACATCGATATACTTAAAATTAGTTCAAGGCCTTGTTTATTTTGAACATAAAGTCCATTAAATATCCTTCAATTTTTGCTAAATTAGGCGGTGACGGGAGAATATTATATTATATTCCCAGCATACTTCAACTTCAATTCCTCACTTCAATCGAATAATATATTTCCTCCTATGTTTGTAGTGTGTTTCCAATGTTGGTCTCTTTGAATAATTTATTTTTATAGTTAATTTAATTTATAACTAGAACATTCAAGCATTACAAACTCAAGTTATCTATTTAATTCTTAATTTCTACTATTAACACTCCAAACATGTATTTGCATGACCTTATAATTTATACGCATGCATATAAATGTAAACATTTTTGCTAATATATGCTCTTTATACCACAGTGGTCTCTAAAAAATTAAGTAAAATTGTAGTGCCCTTATTTTTGTTTCATTCAATAAATATATGTCCCTTGATATTGTTTCACATTTAGATTTTAGAAAAATGAAAAATGTGGAGGATAATTTATCCATAAAGTGTATACCAACCTTGCAATGATTTACTCTTTTTACTAACAAGCTCATACTCTTAACAGCATCATATATTTTTTCCATTGTCTTCCATTGTCTCCAAGGCTAAAATTCTGCAACCAAACCTCTTCTTCTTTTTACCATCATTCTGCAATCCAAAGTTGGGGTTAATGGTTTGAATACACTATGAAATAAGCATATTTATAGACTAGGAAGACATGGTGAGATACATATTACATTATTTTGACATTAAATAAATTAGGTTGAGCTAGTTGCTCAAGATTAAACTTTTCCAAAGAACAAAATGTCATAAATATTGGAAAATCCTCTTAAATTTACTCAATACATTGTTGAGTAAACAAAGTGTTATTTAATTTTTCTAACAAATTGTGTATTATTTAAAATATGCCATCTCTTCGAATTTTCACTAATGGGAGACATTCACCTAATAAACAAATAAAAAATAGTGGACATATGAAAACATACCTCTTTCTCAAAGAACCTAGACAATTCAAAGATCATTCCACCTAAAATTATTTGTTGGACTAGCCATGAATTCTTCGAATTTTCACTAATGAGAGACTTTCACCTAAGAAACAAATAAAAAATAGTGGACATATGAAAACATACCTCTTTCTCAAAGAACCTAGACAATTCAAAGATCATTCCACCTAAAATTATTTGTTGGACTAGCCATGAATTTTGAAAGCTTGTAATATACATTAAAATATTGTTCGATAAGATTAGAATATTCAAAGGGAGAGAAACCAAATGTATGCAGGTGCTCCATAATAATTCAGGCTAAGAATTACCTACAAACCATGGCAATATAATTTAATTCTCATATACAATGAAAGACCTATAATGAACAAAGACGAGAAATATTACCTTAAAACTAGAACTCTAAAAAAAAAACAACACAAAACTAAAAGTGTTCATGTTGAAATTATCATATATAATGAAAGACTTATAATGAAAAAATTTAATGAACAACGAGAACTATTACTTCAAAAGGAGATGTAACCACTGGTTTAATCATTGACTATTTGTTAAGTTATTTGTTAGGATTTTACAAACATTTACTGTTATTATGATTGTGGACAGAAATTTAAAATTTTTTTTTTTTTAATATTGGAAATTAATTATGGAATTGGTTCCATAAAGTAAAAGACTGATGGTAAAAGTAATTTCAAGATTTGAGAGTTGGTTGAACAGAATTCAATTCAAACAGTTGCCCAACCTCTGAGGATAAAAGTGGAATCCCAATGAGGTTTGGGGGTTCTGTTCAGTAACTGGGACAAGGAAACTCTGGAGAAAAATTCCTGGACTGGTGATAACCAGTGGAATACTCCAATTTTTCTGTTAATACTAGAATTGGAGACTAGACTGGATTGTCCCAAAGTCTCTTCCAGAAGTGTTGTTAACAAAAAGGCTCAGGCTTTGAGCACGAGGGAGAGTTGGAGGACGTAATAGCCTCACTCGTGGACAGGAGGCATAATATTAGTCAGAGGAAAAGGAGACAGATAAGTATTATGTTTTACTATAATTTCTAAGTTGGAAGTTTTGCAGAAAGTTACAGGTCTGTTTATTTATGTAGGAACCTGTTCATGTTCTTCTTTGTTGCAGATAATAGAATATATGGAAAATTTATCATTGTTATTAATTGATAATCTGAGGACCGTAAACCCAGACCCCTCGAAAGAAGGTTCTAGATAGATCGTCGTTGCTGCCTATGATATTACACGGACAGTTATGGTCCAGTCATATACTTTAAATTAGTTACATAAAGAAAGAATGTTGTACTGTAAAGAGAGAATAGAAAGTACAGAAGTAAAATAAGTCTGCAACGAAATATGTAAAGACAGAAATAACATGTCATAACTGAGGTTATATCCTATATACTATAGGAAACAAATTCTGAATATGCTTTCGAATGTGTATATATATAGTAGTTTAGAAGAAACACTTAAATGATGAAATTCTATTAACACAGGATTTCAAAACTTGTATGTGGAAGAAAATTATATATATATATATATATCAAACTGTATTTTTTAAGTATCTAAAATTTCGAAAAGAAAACAAATAGGAGGAGGGTTCCTCGAGTAAACATTTCATAGTAGATTTCTGGATTGTATATATATAAATATCGATAATCTATACTATTGAGAACAGATCTTAAAAATGACAAATTCCTTAACTTTCAAACAGATAAACGATGCGAATAAAGAACTCAAGAACGAGAAACTGTTGGACTCGAACTTCACTGTAGAATTTGCGGAAACTCTTAAATCATTAAAAAAAAAACTCAACATGCGAGAAGGAATAAATCCATTGATATATATATATATATATATATATATATATATATATATATATATATATATATATATTAAACAAGTGATGTCTCTTACTGATGAACGAGCTATAGTTTATAACCTGTAAGCTACATAAGCTACAAGTTAACCCTTTTTTCTCAACTCTAAATACTATCTATTGGAATGATAGAAATGATTCAGTAGACAAGAAATACAAGTAACATACTAATGGAGATTTTAACTTATCATATGCAACACCAAGCAAGGCACCGTCTCATAAAGTAGGGGTAAAACCCTCGTTTTTAGTTTGACAATGCTCTAAGAGCATAAAGGAGAAAATTCATTATACAAAAAAAAACCCAGTAAGACCGAGCCTCAGAGTATGGCTCATTTTCTAGAAAACAAGTGGAATTTTAGATTTGCAACCGATCAATCACCGAAGGAAGAAGACCTCGCCTACAGAGTAAGCAGAGGAAAGTATTACAACGCGGAACAGTAAAGAAAATTCCAGAGGAAATGTCCATAATTACTTACCAGTAATAAGGGGAGAGAGGATCCTTGCCTGGTCTTTAAACTGGTTCGCCGAGAATACCGATTTGTACCTACCATAAAAATCATAGTGTAGCAGTAAGTAACTGGGTTAGAAACGATGGGTCAAGTGCATCGAAAGTGTCTTAAAGTAAAAAAATAAGATAAATTGTATGACGAACTCTGCTAAAAAGAAAATAAATAAACAGTAAACAATTTTACCTTGCTGCTATAAGTCATAGACATGTTTGAGGCGAAGAGAAATTGCGTGAAGTCATAAGGAAACCTGGACATAAGAGTTTGCTACCGGAAGAGAATGAGAGGAAAATGATCTGCCTTGGTGGAAGATCCGGGGAACCATAATAGGGTTCTTAAATAAATTCACCGTGCTAACTCTAAAACGAGAAAATCTAAGTAGAACCATGAAAATGAGTTTATGGGCAGCGAACTAAATCACCGTAATGGCAGGATACATGTTGTAGCGGCGAATGGAGTTGCAGAGCCCAAATAAACTCAATGGCGGAACACAAAAATGAGGTCAAGGCGGGAGATGGGGGGATTGGTGGTTACCCCATCCATCCCACCACCGTAGATCACAAGAAGCTATGATCCAATGGCAAAGGGGGTGCCAGTCCATCAATATAGTTGTAGACCGTAACCTCATTCTAGGACTTAACTTTAATGCTGGAGAAAATATCGAGACTGGCGCACTGAACCAAATACTTTGTTATTAAATGATAACCAGGGTGACACATTGGTTAAGGTGCATTGAACATATCGCTTGATTTCCAAATCTATTAGAGTACGCGTGATATGATTCGGGTGTACCTCAAGGTTAATACATAGTACCGAGGATGTCAGAAGCTATAACGTTGAAAACCTCAATTTAGCCAAGGGTAATATATATATATATATATACTTCTTGTTAAATTTGTGTATTAATATCTATATAATCAGAGTGCTAATGAATCATGTGTAATCACGTGAATAAGTAATGTAGGTAATTCTTGTAGGGTTTATTGTAGTTGTCTTTTAATTTTTTTTTTATTATGGTAATTTAACATGGTTTAATTTAGTAGATGTTACAAGTGGTATCAGAGCAGAGTTGTAACGCTGGGACCCAATGGGTCAAATAACGTTTTAAGTTGTGTATTAATGATGCATAGAGAAAGAATTTAGCAGGATAATATGAGGAGGGCACCGACACAACAACCACCTCTGAGTGTCGGGGAAACACAACCATGACCAGAAATTAACCTACAAATGTGGGTACAGTTGGGTGTGGAGCATCACCAGCAAACCAATAGGTTGTTGGAGGAACATCAGCACCCAACTAGCATTCTCTTAAACACTATGCAGAAGTTACAAGAGGAAATGGAGAGGGTGTGAGATGATAATGCATGTTTGATGCAGGAGCAGGAGAGGATATTAAAAAACCTCTCTAACAAATAGAATCAAGGAAATGAGAAGCTAAGTACTGATAGAGATTTTCAGGAAGGAAATGAACAGCAAACCAGAGATCATGACATTGACAGAATGGAAAGAAGTCAGTCTCAGCGTAGTTATAAAAATAAGAACTATAATGAAGCTGAATGAGATAATGCATTAGATCAGAAAGAAGTGAAAAGATAGAAGGTAGAGCTGCAAGGTGAATTTTGGAAAATAAAGCCTCCTACGTTTGATGGAGTAGAGAAGGAAGTGGCTGAGGCATGGCTCATAAACATGAATAAGTATTTCCAAGTGTATGAATACAGTAGTAATCTTAAGGCCAGATTGGCTATAGATCAGCTAAGGGAGAAAGCCACCTTATGGTGGGAGGAAGTGAAAAAAATTTGTGGTATAGATGACTAGGATGTAACTTGGGATGCATTCCAGCAATATTTTAAAGATAAATACTTAACAAAACATTTTTACGATAAAAAATATAGGGAGTTTCATGATTTGAAACTGGGGCAGATGATGATGGATGAGTACATCACTAATTTTATGTCCTTACTTCGTTATGTTCCATATTTAAGAGATGAAAAGGTTAAAGTGCAATGATTCCTGAGTAGTTTTCTGACTCATATGAAAGAACGTATTGAGTTTTTGAATCCTAAGACTATGGATGAGGCAATTAGAAAGGCTAGAATGTGTTACCAGCAAGCTAAAGAAAAAGGTGAACAAGGCAAAGGCTGGCAGGCAAAAAAAGAGAAAAAGGACAGTTTTGGTTTTAAAAGAAACAGAACCAGCAATTTCAAGGGTGCTGCCAGAATCTCAATTAGTAAACAATTTAGAAGGAATCATCAAAGGATAAGGTGGCCTGCAGAAGATGAACCTGCAGAAGCCTCCAGCAAATCAGAGCAAACTCGGAACCAGAAGCCACCTTTACAATGTTGGGGGTGTGGTGAGGCACACTACTACTGAAACTGTCCACAGCGAGGTAGAAGTGAGGTAGTGACAAATTTACAGGAGGCCTCAACAGTGGGTGATGTCGCCAGGAACATACCCAGAATTAATGCAACATTGGAGGACCGTCAAGCAGACTACTAGCTGATAATGATTAAATTGGAAGGTAAACTGCTATCTCAACTTGTTTCTATTTTGGTAGACACAGGTGCAAGTTTAAGCTACGTAAGCCCCAAAATAGAAGAAAAGAGATATCAAATCCTTATAAATAAGCCACTTCGAGGGGGAAACCTCCAATAAATTACATGAATGAACAATTCTTGGATGATAAAAATGACAAAACCTCCTTTCTATATATAGGATTCCATGGGACGACAATGTAATCCTAGTGGGGCCACAATGTAACCCTAGCCAACCTAACAATAATAATGTAAGGGCACAATAATAACAATATGGGGGTTACAGGGGTACAAGAATAACAATAAGGGGGGATACACTAACATAATAAGGGACTACACTATTAATATAGGGACTTAACATGCCCCTCTCCTTCAAATAAGTGTTGTCCTCAACGTTTGATTATTTCTTGATGCTTCTGTATAAAATTCTCATCCTCCCATGTGAAATCTTCTACAAGAAAGTTCTTCCACTTGCTGCAATACTCTAAAATTGATCGTACTTGTCGAGTTCTTATTTCTGTGACTGCTTTAGAACTTCTTTTGATGTCATGTTGATCTTCCTGTTGTTTCATTAGATTCTGCACCAAATTTAGGTTATCCTTTAAGAGTTGGAGGACTTGTTGTCGATGCTTAATGTGATCTTCCACTAATTTATCATCCATATTAGCTATTATTTGATCCTTTAAACCATCCAAATTAGCCTCCATTTCTGCTTTTAAACCATCTATGTCATCTTCAGTTGCTCTTCGTAAGATCAAAATTTGTTGCACTTAGTACCGTAATTTTGATATCTCATACTGCAATTCTTCCTCTTCATGCGTCATAGTATAGCTTTTTGAGGGCTTAATAGGTATGGAATTATCTTTTGGAGGTATTATAGAACCCAATACTGATAAAAATTCTAAAATATGCCCTTGGAATCACTTCAAACTGCTTTTTCAAACAAACGTTATGCAATTTTAAAAACCAAATACACACCTTTTTCTTGCTTTTGAGGAGCTCGATATTGAAATTGAATTATCTCTATGATTTCATATCTTCAATATCTAAAAAATTTCCCAAAGGTATCCCTCTGAATCCTCTTTCGAATGCCACAGGTCTGACCTGATTTGGATTCTTCAAGGCAAAGTTATGTCCAATCTCCCACAATGAACTAATTATGGACTGGTTCAGTAGAGAGAATTTGTATGAATTGCCACGTGTCATTGTTTACTCCTTTGGCTATGAAATTGATAGATCGAAAACTGCAGTCTGTGTACTTGCGGCCACATTTTACAGCATTCCAATCTGATGCTCATAGAGAGATCTATGAATATTTTCCCACGATCACCTCTTTGAGATGAAATTCAGAAGCCTGAAAAATCCCTAACATCCACAGATCATATCTCTAAACACGTTGTGAAACAATATCTGAAATTTTGCGATGATGTTCCTCCAGATTTCTACTTTGCACTCTAAAAATTTCAGCTTCTCAACCTTCGTAGAAAAAAAGTTATTACGAAAATACCACGATGACCGGTTTAGGTTAAATTTAGGAGCCTGCAAAATGACTTAACTTGCACAGATCATATCTTCGAAAATATTGTGAACCAAGCTCTGAAATTTTGCGAATATGTTCCTTAGGATTTGGGCTTCGCACTCTAACAATTTCAAATTCTAAGCCTTCGTAGAAAAAACGTTATAGCACAAATTCCACGATGACCTGTTTGGAGCAGCGAAACCCTAGAATCTCAAAGCTCTAATACCAAATGTTCTGAAACCAGCTCCAAAAATAGAAGAAAAGAGATATCAACGCCTTAGAAATAAGCCACTTCGAGGGGGAAACCTCCAATACATTACATGAATGAACGATTCTTGGATGATACAAATGAAAAAACCTCCTTTCTATATATAGGAGTCCATGGGGCGACAATGTAATCCTAGTGGGGCCACAATGTAACCCTAGCCGACCTAACAATAATAATGTAAGGGCACAATAATAACAATATGGGGGTTACAGGGGTACAAAAATAACAATAAGGGGGGATACACTAACATAATAAGGGACTACACTATTAATATAGGGACTTAACATAGTACATCACTAATTTTACGTCCTTACTTCGTTATGTTCCATATTTAAGAGATGAAAAGGCTAAAGTACAATGATTCCTGAGTAGTTTTCCGACTCATATGAAAGAACGTATTGAGTTTGTGAATCCTAGGATTATGGATGAGGCAATTAGAAAGGCCATAATGTGTTACCAGTAAGCTAAAGAAAAAGGTGAACAAGGTAAAGGCTGGCAGACAAAAAAAGAGCAAAAGGGCAGTTTTGGTTTTAAAAGAAACAAAACCAGCAATTTTAAGGGTGCTGCCAGAATCTCAATTAGGAAAAAAATTGGAAGGAATCATCAAAGGATAAGGTGGCTTATAGAAGATAAACCCACAGAAGCTTCCAGCAAACTGGAACAAACTCAAAACCAGAAGCCACCTTTATAATGTTGGGGGGTGTGGTGAGGCATACTACTACCGAAACTGTCCACAACGAGGTAGAAGTGAGGCAATGAAAAATTTACAGGAGGCCTCAACAGTGGGTGATGTCGCCAAGAACATACCCAGAATTAATGCAACATTGGAGGACCGGAAAGTATACTACTAGCCGACAATGATTGAATTGGAAGGTAAACTTCTATCTCAACCTGTTTCTATTTTGGTAGATCCAGGTGCAAGTTTAAGCTATGTAAGCCCAAAAATAGTAGAAGTTTGTAAATTAAAAATTCAGAAACCCATGGCTAGTACAGTTAGCTACTGGAGCTAAGAGGAAAGTTAGTGCCAAAATACCGAACTGTGCACTAAAAATTAGTGAACAACAGTTAACTGTGGATTTGAATATACTACCTCTAGGTTCTTATGATGTGTTACTTGGCATGGATTGGTTAGAGAGGCACTGGAAATTGGTAGACTGCAAAGAAAATATTATCTATTATAGAATGCAGGATGGAACTCGCCAAGAAATTCAAGGATAAATAAACCTTTACAGTTGCGTCTAATCACAGCATCTCAAATGGGAAAGTGCATGAGGAAGGGATGCCAGTTGTCTGCCATACAGGTGGGATTTACCAATGCCAAAGAGAAGCCTCCAATGTTGGAAAATATACCAATAGTACAGGAGTTTAAGGATGTATTTCTAGAAGAAATATCGGGTTTACCACCAAGAAGGGACATAGATTTCACCATTGAATTGGTAACTATAGAAACACCAGTTTCGAGAGCGCCCTATCGAATGAGTGTACCTGAATTAATTGAATTGAAGATGCAGTTACAGGAATTATTAGATAAGGGATACATCCGACCAAGTGTATCTCCTTGGGGAGCATCTGTACTGTTTGTGAAGAAGAAAGATGGGACCATGTGAATGTGCATGGATTACCGCCAGTTTAATAAACTAACTGTTAAAAAAAATAACCTCTACCGTGAATTGATGATTTGTTTGATCAAGTAAAGGGAGCAACTGTGTTTTCAAAGATAGATCTAACGTCAGGATACCATCAGATCTGGATAAAGGATGAAGACATGCATAAGACTGTTTTTCATACCAGGTACAGACACTATGAATTTGTGGTGCCACCTTTTGGGTTGACCAATGCACTAGCAACCTTTACGAGGTTAATGCATAGTGTATTTCACCCCTGTCTGGATAATTTTGTTTTAATTTTTTATTGATGAAATTTTAGTTTATTCTAAGAATGAGGAGGAACACAAGGAACACCTGTGGATAGCGTTGGAAATGCTAAGGAAGCATCAGATGTACGCCAAGTTTAGCAAGTGTGATTATTCAAGGAAGAAATCTAGTACCTTGGTCACGTAATTTCTGCTGAAGGTATTTCAGTTGACCCTAAGAAGATCGAAACGATTATGGAATGGAAAGTACCTCAAAACATGGCAAACATCTGATCCTTTATGGGATTGGCTGGTTATTACTATCATTTTATTGAAGGTTTCTCAAAAATTTCTTTTCCAATCACTTCATTACAAAGGAAAGGAAAGATATTTAAATGGACAAAGGAATGTCAAGACAGTTTTGAGAAACTAAAGCAGTTATTAACTACCACTTCGGTGTTAAAGGTAGCTGATCCTAATAAGGAGTTTGAGGTCTGCACAGATGCGTGCAAATAAGGAGTTGGGGAAATTTTGTCGTAAGAGGGCAAAGTGATTTCTTATGAGTCACAAAAATTAAAGGAGCATGAGCAGCGGTACTCAACTTATGACTTGGGATTGATAGCAGTAGTGCATGCACTTCGAGTATGGAGGCACTACTTGCTTGGAAAAATATTTGTGCTCAAAACTGATCACAACAACTTAACCAACTATTTTAAGCAAGTAGATCTCAATTCTTTCCAGGCAAGGTGGAATGCTTTCCTGATCGAATTTGATATTGATATGCAACATGTAAAAGGTAAGGAGAACATAGTAGCTGATGCATTAAGCAGAAAATTGCATGGTGTTTATGAACTGTATTATAATCAGGTTGAGTGCAGATTTCTAGAGAAAATAAAAGTAGAAGCAGATAAAGATCTTGAATGCAAGTTTATGTGGAAGCAAGAAAAAGAGTTCAAAGACCAAGGAAAATCTGCTAAATATGAAATTGATAAGGATTGTTTGCTAACTTTCAAAAAGATAATTTTTGTTCCAAACTGAATGGAGTTGAAGGAACTGATGTTAAATGAATATCATCGAAGTAATTACTCTGGACATCCTGGATATCAGAAGATGTTAACAGCCATAAGGGAGAATTATTTTTGGCCTGGTATGAGGAGAGATATAGCAGAATATCTAAATAAATTCTTAGAATACTAGCAAATGAAAGTAGAGCACCAACACCCAGCTAGACCAATGTAGCCTATACCGGTACCTGAGTGGAAGTGGGAGGTGATATCATTAGATTTTATCACTGGACTACCAAGATCAAAAAATCATAATGACTCTATAATGGTAGTGGTGGATAGATTAAGAAAATCAACACACTTTATACCACTGCAGTCCACTTATAAGGCAGTGCAGATAGCAGATATATTCATGTGAGAGATCTTCAGATTGCATGGAATTCCAAAGACTGTCATATCTAACAGGGATGTAAAGTTTACATCATCATTCTGGAAAATGTTGTTCACCAGGTTGGGGACTCAAATTAACTTCAGCACTACTTACCATCCGCAGACAGACGGACAAACAGAGCGATTAAATCAAATTTTTGAGGACATGTTACGTATGTATGTAATGCAACAACCAACCAGGTAGGAAGAGTATTTACACCTAGTGGAGTTTGCATACAATAATGACTATTAGGAGTCACTCAAGATGAGTCCGTTTGAAGCCTTATATGGGTGACAGTGCAGAACTCCTATTAATTGGAGTAGCCCAGAAAACAAGTTGATGCTTGGACCCGACATGTTAGCTGAAATGGAGACAGAGGTAAAGAAGATCTGACAAAATTTGAAGGCAGCCCAGGATAGGCAAAAGGAATATGAAAACAAGAAAAGGACCTATCAGGAATTTGAAGTGGGAGACCATGTGTACGTAAGGATTAAGCCAAAGAAAAGAACTTTAAGATGGGCCTCATGTGCCAAGTTGGCTCCCAGATTTTGTGGTCCATTCCAAATATTGGAACGAGTAGGACCCGTGTCTTACCGATTGGCTTTGCCCAGTCATATTAGAGTACATAATGTTTTTCATGTATTGTTATTGAAAAGATACATTCACGACTCAAAACATATAATCCACTGGCAGAATACCTATCGGTATCGTGCTGGCAAGGCACAGAACCACGAGACTTACTAAGTAATGTGGTTCTCTTGGTTGAGTTGATTGGTCTGTCTATGGTAGGTATAAGTCAACTTTCTTTCTATGGGCCCATAAGTAAAGGAGGCTCCTCTCGGTGGTTCATTTTCGATGATAGCCTTGCATTTCACCGAAATCGAATCTTGGTGCTTACTTATGTTTACATGGGTTTGGTTTGCGACTTCTGAGGCAATGCATTGGCATACTTGGTCCGGGGCAGCGCAGTTCCAGTCCTAGTCATTGATTAATAAGTTCTAGATACAGATTGAAATGCAGTTCCGCGATAGTATTAATACCAGTAGTTTACTCGGTTTCTATTAACTCATTTTCAGGTAGAATATGAATACAAGATTGATTAAATAATGTTAAGATTTATGAGTAAAACTAATTCAAGATTATTGTTTACAAGTCGAGCAGGACGAAGAATTTCTGGTCGAACCTCACAATATAATTGATCAGAGGGAAATCATGCTCCAGAGACGAGCCATCTCCCAAGTTAAAGTGCAATGGAAGTACTTTGGCTCGAAAGAAGCTACCTAGGAGGATGAAGGTTTTGTTCGGGAAGCCTATCCTGAACTTTTTGCTAGAGCAGAATGAGAATAGCAGGGACAGTGTTCACTTTTAGGGGGGGAATTTGTAACCACTGGTTTAATCATTGACTATTTGTTAGGTTATTTGTTAGGATTTTACAAAAATTTACTGTAATTATGATTGTGGACAAAAATTTAAATTTTTTTTGAATATTGGAAATTGATTATGGAATTGGTTCCATAAAGTAAAAGGCTGATGGTAAAAGTAATTTCAACATCTGAGAGTTGGTTGAACATAATTCAGTTCAAACAGTTGCCCAACCTCTGAGGATAAAAGTGGAATCCCAGTGAGGTTTGGGGGTTCTGTTGGGTAACTGGGAAAAGGAAACTATGGAGAAAATTTCCTGGATTGGTGACAACCAGTGGAATACTCAAATTTTTTTGTTAATACTAGAATTGGAGACTAGATCGGATTGTCCCGAAGTCTCTTCCAGAAGTGTTGCTAACAAGAAGGCTCGGGCTTGGAGCACGAGGGAGAGTTGGAGGACGTAATAGCCTCACTCGTGGATGGGAGGCATAATATCAGTTAGAGGAAAAGAAGACATATAAGTCTTCTATTTTACTGTAATTTCTGAGTTGGAAGTTTTGCAGAAAGTTATAGGTCTAGTTATTTAAGTAGGAACCTGTTCATGTTCTTCTCTGTTGCAGATAATAGAATATATGGAAAAGTTATCACTATTATTAATTGATAATCTGAGGACCGTAAACCCAGACCCCTCGAAAGAAGGTTATGGATAGATCGTCCTTGCTGCATATGATATTACACGGACAGTTATGGTCTAGTCATCTACTCTAAATTACTTACATAAAGAAAGAATGATGTACTGTAAAGAGCGAATAGAAAGTATAGAAGTAAAATAAGTCTGCAATGAAATATGTGAAGGCATAAATAACATGTCATAACAGAGGTTATATCCTATATACTATAGGAAACAAATTCTAAATATGCTTTCCAATGTGTATATATATATATATATATATATATATAGCAGTTTAGAAGAAACACTTAAATGATGAAATTCTATTAACACGGGATTTCAAAACTCGTATGTGGAAGAAAACTATATATATATAAATATATCAAACTATAATTTTTAAGTATCTGAACTTTCGAAAAGAAAACAAATAAGAGGAGGGTTCCTCGAGTAAACATTTCATAGTAGATTTCTGGATTGTATATATATATATATATATATATATATATATATACCGACAATATAGACTATTGAGAATAGATCTTAAAAACAACAAATGCCTTAACTTTCAAACCGATAAACGATGCGAATAAAGAACTCAAGAATGAGAAACTGTTGGACTCGAACTTCACTGTAGAATTTTCGGAAACTCTAAAATAATTTTTTAAAAAAAATTCAACATGTGAGAAGGAATAATTCCATTGATATATATATTAAACAAGTGATGTCTCTTACTGATGAACGAGCCATAGTTTATAACCGGTAAGCTACGTAAGCTACAAGTTAACCCTTTTTTCTCAACTCGAAAAACTATCTACTGGAATGATAGCAATTATTCAGTAGACAAGAAATACAAGTAACATACTAATGGAAATTTTAACTTATCATATGCAACACCAAGCAAGGCACCGTCTCATAAAGTAGGGGTAAAACCCTCGTTTTTACTTTGACAATGCTCTGAGAGCAGAAAGGAGAAAATTCATTATACAAAAGAAAACCCAGTAAGACCGAGCCTCGGAGTATGGCTCATTTTCTAAAAAATAAGTGGAATTTTAGATTTGCAACTGATCAATCACCGAAGGAAGAAGACCTCACCTGCAGAGTAAGCAGAGGCGAGCATTACAACGCAGAACAGTAAAGGAAATTCCAGAGGAAATGTCCATATTTACTTACCAGTGATAACGGGAGAGATGATCCTTGCTTGGTCTTTAAACTGGTTCACCGAGAATACTTATTTGTACCTACTATAAAAAATCATAGTATAACAGTAAGTAACTGGGTTAGAAACGATAGGTCAAGTGCATCGAAAGTGTCTTAAAGTAAAAAAAATAAGATGAACTATATGACGAACTATGCTAAAAAGAAAATAAATAAACAGTAAACAATTTTACCTTGCTGCTATAAGCTCAGAGACATGTTCGAGGCGAAGAGAAATTGTGTGATGCCATAAGGAAACTTGGACATAAGAGTTTGTTGCCGAAAGAGAATGAGAGGCAAAGAATTTGCGTTGCTAGAAGATCCGGGGAACCATAATAGGGTTCTTAAATAAATTCACGTGCGAACTCTAAAACGAGAAAATCTAAGCAGAATCATGAAAACGAGTTTATGGGCAGCGAACTAAATCACCGTAATGGCAGGATACATGCTATTGTAGCGAATGGAGTTGCAGAGCCTAAAGAAACTCAATGGCAGAACACAACAATGAGGTCAAGGCAGGAAATGGGGGGATGGGTGGTTACCCTAACCCACCCCATCTGTCCCACCACTGTAGATTGCAAGAAGCTATGATCCAATGGCAAAGGGGGCGCCAGTCCATCAGCACAGCTGTAGACCATAACCTCATTCCAGGACTTAACTTTAATGCTGGAGAAAATATCGAGACTGGCGCATTGAACCAAATACTTTGTAATTAAATGATTGGTTAAGGTGCATTAAGCAGATTGCTTGATTGCCAAATCTATTAGAGTACGCGTGATATGATTCGAGTATACCTCAAGGTTAATACATAGTACCGAGGATGTCAGAAGCTATAACATTGAAAACCTCAATTTAGCCAAGGGTAATATATATATATATATATATATATATATATATATATATATATATATATATAACCCTTGGCTAAATTGAGGTTTGCAATGTTATAGCTTGTGACATCCTCGATACTATGTATTAACCTTGAGGTATACTTCTTGTTAAAGTTGTGGATTAATATCTATATAATGAGAATGCTAATGAATCATGTGTAATCACGTGAATAAATAATGTAGGTAATTCTTGTAGTTTTATTGTAGTTGTATTTTAATTTTTTTTTATTATGGTAATTTAACATGGTGTAATTTAGTAGATGTTATAGGAGAACTCTAACGAAAAAAACAAGAAAAAGAAAGACATAATTTAAAGAAAAAACATAAAAATTAACCCAAAAAAATAAATATCAAAAACATTTTTTTTCAAGTTGTAACCAAAAAAACCTAATTAAAAAAATAATAAAATAAAATAACTAAAATAATTATAATTAAAATTATATATATATATATATATATATATATATTTAAGAAGAAAAAATAAATTAAATTTTAAAATAATACACAATTAAATTTAAAAAATAAAATAAAATAAAAAAAAGAAAATAAAAAACAATAATTTTAAAATAATAAAAAATTAAATTTAAAAAAAAATTAAAAAAAAAATTATATAAAAAAACAAAAAACCTTTAAAATAGAAAAAAACCATAACAAAATTATATATATATATATATATATATATATATATATATATATATATATATATATATATGACGATGATGATGGTGGTGGTTAACATCCAGTCAAACCAATCTTTGGTCTATCAGACCTAAAGAAAAGAGTTATTTAATTTGAGTTAAGATTTTATTCTTATGCTCAAAAAGCTTGGAGAGAAGCCTCCCGAGCTCACTATAATTTTGACATCTTAAAAGGCCAGGAAGGTCAGTGTTGTAACAAAGATTATGAAATTGAGCTCTAATGTGGTTGTACTCGGGGCACTCTAAGAGGAAGTGATTTTCATCCTCGATGTTCATATTCTCACAGAGATGGCAGATCCTTTCCATCCATGGTGTTTTAGGAACTGTCCAACGACATGTTTCGCTATGGAGCTCATGAGACTTCGCTCTAATCTTGGCTATATTAATTTTATTCTTTGAGCTAGTTAAAACAGAGAGATACTTTTGATCTTCTATAGTGGTGTGGATAACCTCCTTATAATATCTTAATTTTCTTTTAGCTGCTAGATCTTTCTCACACCACATTTTTTTCTTTGAACTTAGAAATAACAATTTTAAATATATATTAAATTTTAATATATATATATATATATATATATATATATATATATATATATATATATATATATATATATATAACATTTCTCAAATTAAAATTTAAAAATAAATTAAAAATTTAAAAATAAAATATTATTAACTTAATTTTTTTAAACAAATAAATTTTAAAATTTTAGTTAAATCTAAAATACAAAAATTAAATTAATAAAAAAAATCAAAATTTTTTATAAATTATAAAATTTAAAATAAAAGATTAATTAAAAAAAAAAACATATTAAATTTTAATAAATTTCAAAAAAGTAAAATCGAATTTTAATAAATTAAAAAAAAACAAATTATTATTAAAAATAATAATACCAACATATATTATTTTAATTTTATTTAATTTTAAAATATATAGATTTAAATATAAAATTATATAAAATTGGATTACAATTAAATTCTAATATATTTATTAAAAAAAACATAAATTTTGATTTTAATTTTAAATAAATTTAATTTTTATTTAAATAAATAAATAAATAAATAGATTTTGATAAATAATTTTAATAAATTATTTATTTTAAATAATTAAAAATTTTAAAAATAATAATAATAAATTAATTTAAATTAATAATATGATGATGATGATGGTTAATGTCCACTAAAATCAAAAGAGTTATTTAATTTGATTGAAGATTTTATTCCTATGCTCAAAAAGCTTGAAGAAAAAACTCTGGAACTCACTATAATTTTGACATCTTAAAAGGCTAGGAAGGTCAGTATTGCAACAAATATTATGAAATTGAGCTCTAATGTGGTTGTACGTGGGGCACTCTAAGAGGAAGTGATTTTCATCCTCGATGTTCATTTTCTCACAGAGATGGCACAACCTTCCCATCCATGGTGTTTTAGGAACTGTCCAACACCCTATTTCGCTATGGAGCTCATGAGAGTTCGTTCTAATCTTGGCTATATTAATTTTCTTCTTTGAGCTAGTTAAAACAGAGAGATATTTTTGATCTTCTAAGGTGGGGTTGATGACCTCCTTATAATACCTTAATTTTCTTTTAGTTGCTAAATCTTTCTCACACCACATTTTTTCTTTGAACTTAGAAGTAACAATTTTTTTAATGTTATTGATGTTTTGCAATGCAACATTCTCGTCAATCTCCCAATGGTTTAGGCCCTGGTGTCTTTATACCAACCTCGTTTAAGCCTTAGGTGGTTTTGGCTGGAATAATAATAATAATAATTTGGCATGCCTAGGTGGTTGTGTTGGCTAGTCGGGCATTGGCTAGCCCGTGAGTGCCCCACCTACACATGGACGGGAGGGCGATTGGCCCAAGTTTTTTATATTTAATTTAATTTAATTTATTTATTATTTTTTTAATTTATTAGAATTTAATAATTTTTTTAAATTAGATATTTTTATTTTAAAATTTAATTTAATTTTTTAATTTATAAAAAAATTGGTATAATTTTTTAATTTAATTTTTGTATTTTCAATTTAATTTATTTTTTTAAATTTATTTGTTTTTTTAATTATTTTTTATTTTTTGTTTTTAATTCTTAATTTTTTATTTTTTATTTTTTTTAAATTTTAATAACAAAATAGTTTTTTTCATTTTCTTAATTTTTTATTTTAAATTTTTTTATTTAAAAAAATAAATATTGAAATTTGTTTTGGTTTTTTTAATTATTTTAAAACGTTTTTTTAATATAAATTTTTGTTTTTATTTTCTTTCAAAATTTTAATTTAATTTTTTATTATTTTAAAAATTTTATTTTTATTTTCTTTTTAATATATATATATATATATTTTATACTTATGATCTTAATTTTTTTATTTTCGTATTTCAATTATTTAAAAAACAAATTATTTTTAATTATTTTTAATTTTTCTATTTTAATTATTTTATTTTATTATTATTTTTAATTATGCTATTGTTTTTTCTTTAAATTGTGTCTTTTTTTATTTTTATTCTTATTTAGTTATTTATTTTTTGAAAATTTTCATTTTTTTTTAATTTTTTAATTTTTATTTTTTTTAATTACTAATATGAAAATCACCACTCTAAACAAAAAAAATAGGCAATTTGGGATCACCACTTTTCAAAATCGATAATTTTCTCGTTTAATCGATAATTTGTTAATGTAATTTTCATATAATTTTTATAACAGTCAAATGAAAATTTTAATTTGTATACCTCTATCATTATATAATTTGGGAATCAAAAATTGTAAAACATTTTTATGGAATATTAGCCTAGTTGAAATCTCCTTGAATGTTCACTTGTGATATCTTAAATTCTTGATCGTAATGTGAATTTTTTTTTAAGGCATAGAAATTCAATACCAAAAATAAACACATATCTAAAATACTAGTATTTTTCTTCTTCCTCCAAGGTATCCAATATTTATGGCTTAAGTTGTTATTGTTGAGTTGCATTGTCTTCTTAATTGTGATTAGTTATAACAATGATATATTCAAGGCCTCATTTATTTTGAAAATGAATTCCATTAAAAATCCTTAGCATTTTGCTAAATTTGTCATTGATATGAAAATATTATATTATTTTCTTAGTACACTTCAGCTTCAATTTCCCACTTCAATCAAATAATATATCTCTTTTGTATTTCAAATGTTGGTCTCTGAATAATTTATTTTTATAATTAGTTTAATTTATAACTAAAACATACAAACATTACAAAAACATTTTTTTTTTCTATTTCTTTTATTTTACATGGTGAGATATATATTGCGTTAGGGTTAGTTACTCAACATAAAAAATTTCTAATAAACAAAATGTCATAAATAATGGAAAATCCTCCTAAATTTACTCAAAAGTTTGTTGAGTAAAGAAAATTTTATTTAAGTTTTTTGTTATCTCTTCAAATTTTTACTAATTAGAAGCATTCAGTGTAGAAACAAATAAAAAATAGTGTCATATGAATACATACCTCCTTCCCAAAGAACCGAGACAAGTCAAAGATCATTCCATCTAAAATTATTTGTTGGATTAGCCATGAATTTTGAAAGTTTGTAATATACTTATGGTATTAGTCCATAAGATTAGAATCTTCAAAGGGAGAGAAAAAGAATTTCTGCAACAACATAATAATTCTGGCTAAGAATTACATACAAACCATATCAATATAATGTAATTATCATATATAATGAAAGACCTGTAATGTAATTCTCATATAGTTTTTAACAAACTTAGAAGAAGAATTTGATTTGTATACCTCTAACTATATAATTTGGAGATCTAACTATGATCTAGAATATTGGCCGAGTTGGAATCTCCTTGAAACATAACATATGATTAAAAAAAATGCTAATAATTTTTTTACTTCTTCTATGTTATTGTTTTCTATGCTACAGCGTTATGGCATTTCTTTTGCAACATGTAGTGCAATTGTAATTATATAATTTAGTACTATTATTAGTCTTTAAAATTATTTTCATTATTTTAATATTATTATTTAATAACTAGGTTTGGTTTCCTCCTATTAAAAAATTCAATTAATTTCTCAAAAATTTTGACATAGTTGAAGTATCCACCAAAATGTTTAATAACAAAATTAAACATCTCCACACATTTTCATCCAAAATTTTCTCACACTCTATTTACTTTTTAAAAACATTTATTAATGATTTTTAATAAATTTTTATTTTATTCCAAATATAAAAAAAAAAATTATATAAATATCTAGGTATTTATTGATTTAAGAATATTTATATTTATTTACTTTTCAAAATATTATAAATAAGAATCTTTCACTTTCAATTGGTTGTCGTTTATTATACCTGCGTGCCC
This sequence comes from Pinus albicaulis, assembly GCA_034641835.2. Classification (NCBI taxonomy): domain Eukaryota; kingdom Viridiplantae; phylum Streptophyta; class Pinopsida; order Pinales; family Pinaceae; genus Pinus; species Pinus albicaulis. The sequence continues at coordinate 153,673,272 of CM076577.1, read as the reverse complement.
TAGGCAAGATGTATTGTCTTTAGTTGACTTGCTATTTGTTTGTTTTAACTAAAAATATATCAGAGCAACTTTCTACAGTAATTATTGGATATTAAATTTTGTTATTTTTTTAATAATATTTTAATTGTTTTTTTCAAATGTCATTGGTTAATTGGTTCACCCTCTTATTTTTTTTAATGATTGCACTTCATCACCAATTGTACTTCACCTCACTTAGTTTTAATGAGGTGTACAGAAAAATTTGACTTAGGCCACTAAAGCTGAGCATCATTCCAGAGAGATTGATATTTGCGTGGATACATATTTCATTTTTAATAATTTTTTTTTTATTCCAAATATAAAAGAAAAATTATATAAATATCGATGTATTTATTAATTTAAGAATATTTATATTTATTTACTTTTCAAAATATTATAAATAAGAATCTTTCACTTTAAATTGGTTGTCGTTTATTATACCGGCATGCCCTAGGCAAGATATATTGTCTTTAGTTGACTTGCTATTAGTTTGTTTTGACTAAAAATATTTACAACTTTCTCCAATAGTCATTGGAAATTATTTTTTAATGCCAATTGTACTTCACCCTCACTTAGTTTTAATGAGGTGTACAATCCATTATGGTATAAAAATTCATTGATTTTGGAAAGCTATTTTAGTCATGAAAGTTTTTTCATGATTCTACATAATACCTTATGAATGCGGTTGTTTTGGAAAACTATTTTATTCATGGGAATATATTTTATTGTTGTATATGGAATTTTTATTCATATTATATCATTTTGAAGTTAAAACCAATACTATCAAGTAGATGGTATTTACATATACTTTTAAGATTAGTGATGTCTCATAATGAGTTTCAATGTCTCAGATTCTTTACTGTTGGACACCTATTATTTATAAGCTAATTGTTGGATACTTATGGTTTGTTATGTCTATAAATCTAAGAAAATAATTATGAAGATAATTTTATTTTAAAAAAATAATTAATATATCAAATAAATTATAAATATATTTATATTATTTAAAAATAAATAATATATTTTTTTTAATTAAAAAACATACCATATATAAAATTAATTATATTATTTTTTTGATAAATATATAATATTTAATTGTGAAATTATTATGTTTAACAAATATTTATGGTTTAGTTTTATAATTTAGTGCAATCATTTTAAATAAATTTAAATAATAATAATTTATATTTTGATATTTTAAAACATATACATAATAAATATTATATATAAAAATATAAAATATATACAAAATACATGTAGTAGTTATAAATTCATTTCATAAATATATAAAAATAAACTAGTAGTTTTTAGTGCGACTTTTTGAAGTGTTTTATAGTGTAATTTTCTAAAATCTGGCAGGAATCTATTCAAAAGAGAAGTTTGATTGTTAATCTTGCACAATAAAAGTGGCCTAGAGGTTTTTGAGGGTGTTGAATCCATATATAGAGTTTAAAAACCAGTTGAAATAACAAAAATCAAGATTTTACCTCAATTTTTTTCACTAAATTCCCACACCTAAACTCCAAAAAGTCGCACTAAAGACAACTCCAAAAATAAATACTTCTAATAAATTATTTTATTTAAAGTGAGCTAATGCTCTTTATATAAAATCAATATTATGTATGTTATTTTAATTTAACTATCATTAATATTATATATATATATATTACTTTAATTTAACTATATTTAAATTAGACGAAGCTCCCATATAACTTAATTTTATTATATTACTATTTATTTTTAAATTAGAATATTTATATTACTATTAATATTAATGATGATTTCTATGGTTATATTGATACACACAAAATTTTGAAATCCTTCATATTATTCATAATAATTAAAAACTTACAAAACAAAAACTACATATAGTCTTAAATTTTAAATTAAAATTATATATATAATGGAAATGAAAATTACCATTAACCCTATTTTTCATAATAATAAATAATCCAAAATACCATCAATGACATTATTATTATATCCTTTCATGTCATATATTGCTATTCGTGTAGATTATGTATATTTTGTAGTGAGTGCCACTTAGCCTTTCATATTTAATAAGTATGCGAGAAAAGGTCATGGGCACTAAGAGACGGATATGTGTATGACTCCAGGGAGGGGGTATTTTGGGAATATATAGGATAGGGAGTTTTCCATTGGGAAGTAGCATGATGGGAACGTAGAATAATATTATTGTGATAAATAAGTATGTATAAATAATAAAGTGGAATAGGGAATATAAGGAGTTAATGATTTAAAAGGTGGAGTAATATTAAAATTATATATTGAATGTGAACATATTTTATATACAATTTTAAGCTTTTTAGCTTAGGCTTTACATCAGATTCTGCATATTAATTAAGTAATTTATAAATTTATTTAAATAATAATATTTTTATATTTTTCTTAATTGGTATAAGTATTTTAATTTTTTCCCTTCAAGCGAAAACATTGATAACAAATCGTTATTATAAATCTAATTTCTAATGAGAATGATTTATTTAATGTCTAATTCTTTTATTGTTGGGATGAATGATAATTGGAAAATAGAAAAAAGAGTTAGGTCATAATTAAGAAATAGTTGAGAAAAATTATGGATATAATTTTTTTTTAATAATTTTTAAAAAATAATGATGATAGGATTTTGAACTCTACAACTTCTATATATAATAAATTAAATATTTTTTTTTTTTAAATATATATTCCTTTAAGGTAAAAATTAGGACTTGTAGGAGTTTGGTGAGCTCTACAACTAACATGCTAAAACTCCAATCCATTGACACCATTAGCAATTTCTTAGCTGGCCTGTAATGGATTCGGGCTTAGGAGGGGCCTCTCCTCCTCCTCATGATGAGGAATCTGCATTTCGTGTGATGATTATGTCTTTGAAAAGCAACCCCTAGCCAAAAGATTCACAGTCAAAATTTGTGAAGAGGGCCAAGAATATATTGACAGTATCACTTTCATCTGCTTTCTGAAGGACCTCATTAACCTTTTCTGACCGAGAAATTATTTGCAATTTTATGGGCATGTGGCCCTCTCCAAAGTTAATTGATCATTGGCCTAATGAAGCATGGAATCCAATGATGAAAGATAGTCTCAAAGTTTTTGCAGTTGGTAACTATTTATTCGCCTTCCTTTTCAAATGCAAAGAGGATATGGATATTATTTTCAAGAATAGGCATTATTTTTATGGCGCCAAATGCATGTATTTGAATGCTTGGACTCTATACTTTAACCCAGACAAGGATATTCCCATAGTTGTTCCAGTGTGGGTTAAGCTTCCCTTCCTACCACTCTCATGTCGGAGTGATGATTGTTTGAAGGCCATTGGGAATGGAGTTGGAATATTCTTGAACTGTGCAAAGCCAAAAGGGAAGCAATTTTCCTACGCAAAAATATGTGTTGAGGTGGATTTGGAGAAAGGATTACCCTATGAAATCATCTTAACTCAGGGCAAGTGGAAGCATACTCAACCGCTAGACTATGAACAACTCCTTTTAAAGTGCAAGAGTTGCCACCAGTTCAAGCATTTTGCACGGGTTGTAAGAAGTCTTAGGTTGGAAATGGGAATGTATTGGTTCTTGAAGCTACAGAACCTTCCAAACATGCTACAGAACCTTCAGGAGCCAAACAACCCTTCCAAGTAACCAACCCCTGAGGTAACTTTAAATTTTACTGACCCGGACCATCAACCGCTCCAATGACAAGCCATGCATGTGACTGAGGCCTTTTAGTCGCTCCCACAACAAGGCATGCCAATGACTATGGAATTTTTCACACAGTTCTATGCCAGCGACCCCGAATTCTGAGCCACTTTTTCAAGGCTAGGTCTCAAGCCACTAGGCATAACTTCATGAAACTTCCAGAAATTAATAACAACATTGAAACAAGGCTACTAATGCAAACATTGATACAGGTACTTGATCTGGCCCATGTTATCTTACAGGAATTTCGTCAAACATGTCACAAATGTGTAATCTACAGGTCATAACAACATATCTAAGCATAGGGGTATCATACTTATCTGAGATTCGTAAAGAAGAATTGTTTCCATAACACAATAGCTGCATTATCATCTATTAGGTCATATATTCATTGTATATTCAATTTATAATCAAAACATTATGAGAGCCATACATCAAGTCTGTCGTAAAACATACTCCTAACCAACATATAACCAACAAAAATAAAAAGGATATAACAACCATGAAGTCCACATATAAGCCAATACATTTACACATGAAACACCAAGGAGAAGAAACTCTTATTAATGAATGCAAAATCCAACTAGGTATGGGACTTCCATGAACCACCTGACCATACATTGGCTGAACCAAATATTTCTTTCATCCAATCACCCTTTTGCCATATTCCAAGCATGAATGTGGGACTCAAAACCAAACCAAACTAGTTTTCCTCAAGCTTTACCGCATTCCCCACTAGATCACTAGGCCCTAAACAAGCATGGATTCAACCATATTTCTCCACCTATATCGTGACGAATTTTCCTACCTCTTAGTCTCTAGGTTTTACCGTATATCCCGTCATTCACTGGTCAACGATTCCTCGGCCTAATTGAGACTCCACCTTCTAGGATTTACCGTATATCCCATCATTCATCAGTGGAGGATTCCTAGGCCTGATCGAGGGCACACACCTCTAGGTTTTACCATATATCCTTCCATTCACCGGTCGAGGATTCCTAGGCCTATTGAGGCATACAAAAATATGGCTTTACTTTAATCCCACCTTCTTCGCTCCAGGGATTCCTAGGCCATTTGTTTTTTATTTATTTTAAGATCACCTCACTTAGTTTTGAAACTGTTTTGAAATACAACTCAACCAAATACAAGAGAACCCATCACACCATGATTATCCCGAAATGGAAAGGCAAGGCTGAAGAACACTATCACACCTAGAAAACCCCATGCCAATGACAACAATAGAACCAAATACATACATGCATATACCATGCATGCCAAATATGGAAAGGAAATCATACAAGAAAATCGATACATGCAAGTAATCTCGTTTTAGTTTCTTGATGTTTCTCTCCCTTTCTTGATCTTTGCTTCCCTTTTCATTTTTTGTCCTTCATTTTCTTTCCTTGATCCAATGCTAAAGTGCTCCAAGAAAAACTGAAGTGTCCAAGAGTGTGCGAGAGAGGGAATAAAGAGAGATTTCCAAAACAGAATTGAAAAAAGGTACCAACTGATCCTAAAAAGCCTTTTTATCAATGAGGCCTCTATTTTCTTCATTTTCCGTTACTTTTCCTTTATTTTCCTCCTCAGCATGCAACATGTGACCTTTCACCTTCCTTTTCTCCTAATTTCCATTTTTTTTCATAAATAAAATGTCAATTAATGCCTCATGCCTTTCCAAAGCCTTTGTCATTTCCTTTTCCAATTTCCTTAGTCATAATAAACCAAAGGAACACCCACACTAGGATGCTTTGCCCAAAATTCAACTTAGTATATGTGTCATGTGACCATGGTTATTATTTTTCCTTTATTAACTTTATTTACATGGAATTTTGACCAGGGATGTTACACAATCCTCCCTCTTGGAGGAACATCGTCCTCGGTGTTCAATGACATCTACAACCAACAAGACTGATGAAACAAAACATACTGTCCATGGAGATTTATAACTTAGCTCGTTGCATTATTTACAATGATAAACCTACTAAGAAGCAAACCAACATGACAACATAACTAAATGACAACCATAATGACATGACACCCATACCGCTTATTGGATATTTATAACACATCTCATGGAAGTATTTACATCCATATACATATGTACATATACCAAAAACATTTTCTCAACCAGTGAATAGAGAAGGATACATAGTCCGCCTTTGATCCGCTATCTCCCATGTAGCTTCATCGGGCCCAAAGTGCTTCCACTTATAGCTTAACCTGCTCGATTGCTCAGTTTTGGAGCATGAGCATATTTCTCTGCAAAATACACTGGGGTTCTGAAAATAATTATCCTTTTGGCTCCACCTGAAATACATAACATTCAATCACATGATTAACACATTTAACATACTTCTTAAGCAATCACACATGGAAAAAATCACAGACTTTCACTGTCGGAGGAAATGAAATTTGATAGGGTACTGGTATAATCCTTTTAAGAATATTGAAAGGTCCACAAAATCGAGGTACCAACTTGGCACATGATCCAATCCTCAAGGAGATCTTCTTGGGCTTGATGCACAAGTACACATGTTCCCCAACCTGAAACTCCTTAGACATCTTATTCCGATCTGCATAAATTTTATATTTCCCACGTGTTTCCTTTAGATTCCTCTTGATTACTTGCATTTTTTGTTCCATTTATACCAACATCTCCAGTCCTATCTCCACCCTATTCACTGGATCACTCCAATTGATGGGAGTATTACAATTCTGCCCATTGCGTGCCTCAAACATACTCATCCTTAGTGACTCCTGATAACCATTATTAAGCAAACTCAACCAACGGAAGGTACTCCTCCCATCTCCTTTGTTGATGCATCACATACATCCTCAACATGTCCTCCAATATCTTGTTGATCCTCTCTATCTTTTCGTTTTTCTATGGATGATAAGTTGTGTTGAAGGCCAACTCTATCCCCAAACCTACAAAAAAATCCTTCCAAAACATGGAAGTTAACTTAACATCCCTTTCTGATACAATCTTCCTCAAGACACCATGTAATCTTACCACATTTATAATGAATACATGTGCTACATCACTAGTTGAATACGTAGACTTCAATGGAATGAAGTGTGCTACATTTGTTAACATGTATACCATAACCATGATGGAATCGTGATGTCTAGATGTCCTTGGAAAATCTGTGATGAAATCCATGGAAATGACCTCCCATTTCCACTCTGGAATCGGAATAGGCTGTATTAACCCACATTGATGCTTACACTTTGCCTTCACCTACTTACAATCCAAACATATAGCCACAAAATTTCCCACGTCCTTCTTCAAATTCATATAATGATCAAGCTTCTTCACTATTGTAAATGTCTTCTAGTATCCTGGGCAGCCTGAATATGATTTTGCATGAAACTCTTGCAATATATTCTTCTTGAGATCATTGTCATTCGACACATATATATTATCCCTAAATATGATCAAACCATATGTTGTAAGATGATAGTTCGCATCCTGGTCACTTGTACCCTACTATAAATTGTGCCTAAGCTCTCTATACATGTCCTCATGTTGTCCTGCCTTTAAGATCTGATCTTGTAAGTATGTCCCAAAAGAACTCATGGTTGTTATATGATTCAATTGTATCCTCCTACTAAGGGTGTCTGCAACCTTGTTCTCTTTACCCTTGATGTACCTAATTTCAAAATCGAACTCGCTAATCATGGCCAACCATCTAGCTTGCATGGAATTCAGAGTTGGTTCGTCAAACATGTATCTCAATCCACTATGACCGCTCATCAGTTAAAACCTCCTGCTAAGAAGATAGTGCCTCCACATATTCAATGCATGGATGATCTATGCCAACTCGAGATCATGTGTCATATAATTATGCTCGTACTCATTCAATTTCTGTGACTCATAACGTACTACTTGTCCTTCCTACATAAAGACTCCACCAAGTCCTCTCTTGAAATAATTCGTACACAACACAAAATCTTTGTATAAATCTACAATCATTAACACTAGAGCATTTGTCAACAACTGCTTCAATTGTTCAAAACTGGCTGCACATTCTTCTGTACATTCAAATTTCTCACCTTTCCTCTGTAGAGATGTGATAGGATATGCAATCTAAGAGAATTTTTTGATGAACCTCCTATAGTAACATGCTATTCCCATGAATGATATTACCTCAGCCACATTTCTAGGAGTTTTCCACTCCATGATATCCCTTATCTTTTCTGGATCCACTGCTATGCCTTCCTTGGAAACAACATGTCCCATGCAATGTACCTTTGTCTAAAAGAAACTATATTTACTGAGCTTATCATACAATTGATGCTCTCTCAACAATCTCAATATTGTTTCTAAGTGTTCGACATGTTCTTCTTCATTTTTAGAATATATCATCAATGAACACAATAAAAAAAACTTGTCCAAATAAGGGCACAACACACTATTCATAACACATAAAGGTATCTAGAGCATTAATCAAACCAAATGGAACTACAAGAAACTCATAATGCTTGTACATGGTCTGAAAGGTTGTATTGTAAATGTCCTCTTCCTTTATGCGTACCTGATGGTATCCCGATCTCAAAAAAATCTTCGAGAACACTACTTATCCCTTCAGGTGATTGAACAAGTCATCAATCCTCGACAAAGGATATGTGTTCTTAATTGTTACCTAGCTCAACTTCCTGCAAGAAATGCATAACCTGAGATTATCATCTTTCTTCTTCAAAAACAATACTGGTACACCCCATGGTGATACGCTTGGACTAATGTATCCCTTGTCAAGCATTTCCTTCAATTGCAACTTTAACTCTATTAACTATGGAGTGCTCATCATGTATGGTTCTTTTGATGTTGGTGTTGCCCCTGGTACCAACTCAATAGAAAAGTCCACTTCTCTGTGAGGCGGAAACTCTGAAATATCTGCTTGCAACACATCGTGAAAATGTTGTAAAATCGGATGCTTGATTAACATCTATGCATCCTCATCCTCCTTACCATTATCACTAGAAATATACACTATGAATAACACACACCCTTTTCTGCAACTTCTCTTTTCCTCAGATAACTGTGACCATTTTGACTAATGTTTCTTTCTTCTTACCATACAAGATTATATCTTCTCCATTGTCATCCAAAAACTCATTAGATTTTTCATAACAATCCACCTTAATCATGTGACGATATAACCAATCCATACCCAAAAGGATACTATTTGATCCCAACGAAAATACATTCAAATGTGTTGATGTAGGCATAGCATTCAACTCAAACGCACAAGCTCTTGCCTAATGATGAAATATTTTATTTGTACCTGTATCCAACTGAACTAAACAAAATTCTGCATGCACTTATTTATTCAAACCACACTTATCCACAAATTTAGGGTTAACGTAACTATAATTAGATCTAGGTTTAATCAAAATATAAACAACTTGATCACAAAGCTTACTGTTATTCTCAATGATAGATGTATGGTGATCTTCCTATATATTATCCAATGCTGCATAGATCCGTGGAATGCTCTGCCCAAAATCCCTAACTGTTTGCACCTCCTGTGCACTATAAATATGAGGCCCACCACCCTGATTTTGTGGATAATCCCTCTTAATATTCTCTTTACCACATGTCCAACACTGCAACCACATTGTACCATCACCTATGTTCTACTTCCCTCCATATTGTGACCCATGTCCTTGTTTAACTACGTTGAACTTCTTGTAATGTGCAACATTTTCTTTCTCTTTTGCATTTTTAGGTCTTGTTCTTTTTTACTGCCATTTACTATTACCTTTATATTTCCCTTTCCAACCATGTTATGATTTTTTCTTACACTTTGACTGCTCATAAAAGTGTTTCAATTTCCCAATGATGTCTTCAAGTGATCGAGGCTCATCATACTCAATATGATCTCTAAATTATAACGGAATTCCACTGACAAACCTCTGAACTTTATCCTTTTCATCTTTAAGATAGGGTACATACCTCAATAAATCCGAGAACTGGGTCATATACTCCTCATTTTTCATTGATCCCATCTTTAACTCATAGAATTCCTTGGCTTCGTTGTCATAGTACCTTTCTGAAAAATATTTATTCCTAAAAAGTCTTTTGAATTCATGCTAACTCAACTCTTCTATTCTAGTTTATTTGACCTGTTTCACATCTTCCCACCATATGTATGTTTTCCCTTTGAGGCTGAAGATAACTATTATAGACTTCATATTCTCTATGTACTCATGCAACTCAAGTAAGTTCTTCTTCCCAAGTAACCATGCTTTTTCAAATTCTAACTTCTTCAAATCTCCATCAAATGTAGGTGGCTTAGATTTCTTTAACTCATTTGGAAAAAATCCCTTGTCACTTCTCATGTAAGGATGATAATGATGGCGATCATAGTGCCTATCAGAACTAGAACTAGAATAGAACATGTGTCCATCACCTCTACTATCTGGAGTATCTAAGAGCCTACCATCTCTTACCGTGTCATCTCTATCTGACCTGTGCCCACCATGAGATCTGTTGCCATATGCCCCGTTAGTCCTATCCTCCTACCCATGGTTGATCCATAGTGGTCCCTTTCATTGCAATTCTGAAAAAATTTGAAGGATTATTGCATTGAATTTTTCTTGTTTCTCCTGTGCCTGAATGATCTTATCATTATCTTCCTTTCAAATTCTAATTTCTTCCTTCAAGCTTCTCAATGTATCTGCTAAGTCAGAAGAATTCCCAACACTATGCTACTCATTTGATCCATAAGAAGAGTCTTGTGTATTGTAGTCTACCATCTTGCTAGTCATCTTTGATATCTTTCTTGCAAGTATACCATGTCAACTAAAAAAAACATAAACATAACAAGCATACCTCAATATATTTTAGGGAGGGATATCTCATTTGCAAGATCAACCAGATTAGAAAGATACATGTATAATCATAATCATAATTGTATAAAAGCTTCATTTCAACTACTATCCAGTTATCAATGCATGACCATACTCACCACATACCATGACCAGTTGCATCTCCAAAAAAAAAAAGATGAATTAAGATAAACCCTATGAAAAGATTAGTCTTCAACGAACAATCTCTGCAACTTGTAATGAGGATCTAAAAAATGAAGTGCCACCACGGTTCTTCAGGCTCAAATATAATTAGGTGGATCTTATGAAGCAATATTATTTTCACCACTTTAAAAATACATGCATAGAGGAAAAAATGAATGAAAAAGGTGTGAGCATATTTACAAGCAAAAATGAACAAAAAGGGTGTCACCACCAAAAGGTTGAGTTCATGAATTTCAGGACCTAACAAATGAAATAAATAAAATGAAAGAAAGAAATTTAGTAATATCAAGAAGGAGGCTTACTAGTGAGAAGGTCTTGCTATATGATCATTTTGATAAACTTAGTGAGAAAATTTCTTGCCTTTGGTGCCAAATAAAAACGCTTGGAGCCTCTCTTCTCCCAAATTGCACAATGTTTTCCAGAGAGAGACCTTTCTTGGTCTCAATATCTGTTGGTCTTTAAATGACCGTTTGTTTTTAAGCTTGTGGGATTGATGCACTTGCATGCTTCCATTCAAACTACCCACATTCTTTTATTCACCAGTAGGTGAGCTATTTAATTTCAGGACCTAACAAAATAAATAAATACAGATAAAGAAAGAAGAAAGTTAGTTACATTTAGTGCAAAAAAAGTTGGTCCTAGTTATTGAAGAGCCCTATAAGAATGATAAAATTATAGGTATTTATGATGAAATTATTTTGTTTGTGTTTGATATTTCAACTTCCATGGTGTTTTTAAAGAACATCAGGGCTCTCGAAATTTCCTTTGTCAAAGTATTTGATGAAGCCATTGAAGCGTGGGCTTATAATCCAATCAACCCTCCTTCTATATGTAACCCATGAATTATCTAAACATGGTGAACTCTACATAGAAAAAAATCATGAATATAGTCCATGAATTCGTATGTTATATGGTGGTGTAGTCCATGAATTCATATGTTATATGGTGGTGTCTAGAAAGAGTGAGATCGTTAAGAGTACTGAAGAGAACGAAGTGGGTATTGATATTCTCTACAATTTTTTTTCAAGATTCTGACAGAGAAAGGGCGTTATTCTTTTGACAACTTGAAACAAGAAATCATAAGTTCCAATAGATAAAATTTTGAAGGTGATAAATTTCAGTGATTATGGCAGGGAATTATAATTCTGCAACTCCAGGTTAATATGTGATAGGTGCATTTTGTATTATGCGACAATCTCTACTTCAGGATTGGTGTTAGCTCCAGTTTCAATGGGGGGGTTGAGGATGTTGGTGTAGTGAATCCTATGAGAAAAATACATTTGGATATGGATATGAGTTGGAACGTGTTGAATTCTCTCAGTGTATATATATATATATATATAATTTTTAAAAACAAGTTCCTAGATTCGATGAAGATAATATGGATTCGCAAGAGGCATGAACCCTAACTTTGGCTAGTGTGGAGTTAGCTCAGGTCTCATATTCATTAAGAATAGAAACATAGATACAATAAGCACTTGGTGTTGTAGGGTATTTATTCATTTTAGTAAAAGAATGGGAGATACAGTTATTGCTATACATATTTATCTCATATAAATGTTATTATGATATTTTCTACAATTTTTTTTCAAGCTCCACGCAGAGAAAGGGAGTTCTTATTTTGAAAATTTGTAACAAGAAATCAAAAAGTATTGATATATACAATTTTCAAGATGATAAAATTTCGGTGATTATGGAAAGGAATTCTAACTCTGCACCACCTTGTTAATCTGTGATATATGTATTTTGCATTATGCCACAATATCTGCTTCGGGATTTTTGTTAGCTCCAGTTTCAATGGGGGTTGATGATGTTGGTGGAGTGAATCCTCTGATCAGAATACATTTGGAAATGGATATGAGTTGGACGTGTTGGATTCTCGTAGTATATGTATAACATGTTAAAAATAAAGTGACTAGATTCCATGAAGAGAATATGGATTTGTAAGAGACATGAACCCTGATTTTGGATAATATGGAGTATGCTAAGGTCTCATATTCATTAAGAATAGAAAATTAGCTACAATAATCACCTGGTGTTGTAGGTTCTTTATTCATTTTAGTCAAATAATGGGAGATACAAATATTGTTATAGATATTTATCTCATATAAATGTTGTTATGATATATAACTATTCAATGATCTTGACCCTTTGTCGATACAGTGAGAATATTCTCAAAATATCTGAGATATACCTATAGGAAGAAGAGTAAATATTATTTCAAATATATAATTCTCATTAGTAAAAATGTTTTCCTATTTTTCTCAAAATTCTTTGTTACTTTCCAACTAATTGAACAAATAAATTTAGAAAAACTCATTGCACATGATAAGGTTCTGAGGCTTAAAATACTGCCTCATAATGAAATTCCAGGAACCTAAGAAGCATGTGGTTAGGCTTGAACCCTAAAATTAACCTCCCAAAAATCGAGACTTATTTCACCACCAAAAGGATTATTGCGTGCAATAGTATAATTTATGGTATATCAAGAGCACATTATAATTTATTAGCACTTAAGTTTTTATATGGTTTGGACCATGGAGACAAAATATAACAAAGCTCTCAAACTAAGATTAACAATCTGAAAGTTGAAGATTCAGGAAGGAGGCTTACTAGTGAGCAGGTCCTGGCATCATTTTGATGAACTTGGTAAGAAAATTTACACTTTGGTCCAGAAATAGAACAAAATCCTTGTCGCCAAAAAAATTCACAAGATAAGATGCACACGAGAAGAGAATGATGTGAAACCAGAGCTCTCCCACTTTAACATTATATGATGGGATAGTTTACCCCTTTCTGGTTACATGAAACACATACTGACTTGACCACAACCGCTGCATATTATGCTCTCCCACTTTAACTGTATATGATGGGATGTTTTACCCCTTTCTGGTTACATGCCACATAGACTTACTTGACCACAGCCACTGCATATTCTTTCAAACTGTAAGAAATAGATATATCAGAGAAATAAGACTTGGTACCTTCATAATAAATACCAAGCCCTCCTCCAATGTAAATGATCTTCATATTTGTGCCCAGTTTAAGCACTTACCCAGCAAACCAAACAAATGCATTTCACTTTCCAAAACCTTTGAGCATATGGGTTTAGACCCTTGACTGCGACTACGCAAGAAAAGGACCATGGAACTCAACATATTACTCATGCAAATGAAATGCATAGATTAAATATTAAATCGGAAATGAAATTTTACAGTTCAGAGTAAACTATTACAAAACCCCAAACCCTTACAAATTCGACCTAGTAAGTTCAAGCACGGTCGGAACTTGTGGGGAGGGCCAAAGTCCAGAACAGGTCATTTAATTCCATCGTAGAAGAGTCGACCTAAGAGGCTACATTGTCGCATTATATTATCCCCTCATTTCCAAACTATGGATGGATAACAATAAGCCCTCTAATATTCAGAGTCCCCAAGTTTCAACCCACAGTCCTCGACCCAACTTCGTGAACGATATTGCAACCAGTGCTATCCTCGGCCATGAAACACAACGAGTAATTGGCATATGACTCCAGCCAAGACTCCACCTTACCAGTGTCAATGGCAACCCATTCGACTGCATGGAAGCAGTCGTTGTAGGCAGCGGGGAGGCGATGCTCAGGCATCAGATGGTATTCTACAGAGATTAATAGCACCTGGGCTCTGCTGGTGAGGCTTCTCACTAATAAGTGATAGTTTTCCCAAGTGGTGGAGACGAAGAAGAACCCACCCTCGTGGAAGTAGAAAAGAAGCGGCAGTTTCTGGCCATGGGGCATGGCATCCAGCAAGAAGAGGCAAACCCAGACGCCCTTGGTGACATCAATGACTATTTATTTCGATGTGGAGCCCTGAAATGGAATTTCTTTCGACAGGCGCATCATTGGGTGATCGTAACGCGAGACGGAGCTGTCGGCGACTACTTTGATGAAGCCAGGAAAGTCCTTCATCACTGTCTTCTGGATCTCCATCAAGCTTCTGTTTCTGTATCTATGAACTTTGTTTCTGGGGTTAACTCAAGTGCTAGGAATCTACAATGTAGGTGTCGGGAGAGTGGAAATGAATCCAAGTGCCCAATCTTCTTAGCATAATATTCTGTACCCAGTTTTTTTGAAACCACGCCACATTCACGAGACTGCACCCAATTTCTTTGAAACCATGCCACATTTAGGAGTTGATGCAGAAGAAGCTGCTACGATCCAACTTGTAAGGAATTCTGAATGGCCGAGCGACTCTAAACGGACAAGAAGAAGCCCTAGAAACCCTCGAGTAACCAATGAGCTATCATAACTGCATTTTAAACTAAATATTTGCAACTACCTTTGCATTTTCATCCAACGGTTGAATATGTTTTGATCATCTAACATATAATCTAATGGTTTCAGGTTATGACACGATGCAAATAGTAAATTTGTTTTCAAATAGTGACGCCTTACGACGTAATTAAAAAGCATGATATGATTTGATGAAATGGTAAGACTACTAAGCTTGCTACTATAATGTGTACATTGCTAATTGTTCATCTAAAACCAAAAAGTAGAAAATAAAAATATCAACCTTCAAATGGTGGGGAATTCCACATATATAGGATTATGGTTGGTTGCGTTTCCCCCCAAACTTGAGGAATCCAAATCAATCAACTTATTTGCAATTAAATAAACTCGAGTGTCCATTTCCTTGAGCTTGAGTTACAATTCATCTATGCACATGAGAATCTCGTGTTTCACCTTAAACATATCCATTAGGACCTTTCCCATTATCATTTTTATTTGACATTATATATCAATCGTATGGAGGTAGCAGGCACACCTGGTGCAAGTGTTACCCATCTCAAAAATCTAATGTTAAACCCCATGTTCCACATCCACATTTGGGATGAAATGACATTCAACTCGAGCTTCTAATTCAATAATTTGAATCCCTTTTTGGATGGATTGGGGGGGTATTCTTCCACAAGTAGGTCATGGACCTTTCCATACTTAATTGTTGTAAGATCACACCTTACCAACCATCAATATTATAGAGAAATATTGAACACTAAATTCAAAATGCAGTATTATTGATTTTTTTTTTTGTTTCCAAATGCCAAGACAAGCCCAAAGTCAAAGTCTCACTCAAACCCCAAGTCCAAACTACCAAACGACAACCATAAGTTGATCCTCAAGCTCAAAAGTCATATTTAAAAGAAAGAGTCTTTAGTGAGATGAATGGATATCAAACTTTACGAGCCACAATTTCCAACAAGCTAATTGTTACTTTTGTTGTGACTAACTTGATTTTATTTTAGATAACATGCTTATGAATTCTTTACCTAAAAGGAGAATTCAGTTTCTATAGGAGTGGTATCCATTATTTTTAATTTAATATGTAAGATGACACTACAACAATTCAGTTACCCGTATTTTACTTTATCGGCATGAATTTTAACTGAATGGGATTACAACACATATTCATTGAGAGATGCTAGAAATATCTTGATTAGAAATCGTAATTTAACTCAATTTTTTCTTTTTTTTTACAGAAAATTCATAAATGTAAATAGCTACAACCATTGAATCATTATGACAAACATTTTGCAAGGATAAAATATACAACCATTGAGGCATTTTGTCTAACACTTGACGAACATCATCTCTTAAGACAATTTTGACAACCATTATCAACATGAATATATGATTCTTACACAACCTTTTTGCCTCGTAAAATTCATTGTAATATTCCAAATTAGCCCAAGCTAATCAGAATATTCAATTTTGATTTGTCTTATTTTGATTTTCATATTGATGAATAAAATGTTAAGGAGGACATGTAAAACTCCTAAAAACATCAAAATAAATCAATGCCCAATGTAAACAAAGCTAAATCTGGGCCATTTTATAAAACACACTTAAGTGTGAAAGAGGCTGAAGCAATTGACTGGGTCAACATGACCAAATCCATAGTGTTTTCTACATGCAATGTATCTCCTAAAGGCACAGAGCAGTTCATGTTGGAGGCCACTCATGTGAATGAAGCTAAATCGTCAAGGTGGTTTAGGGTTTGATAAGATTTCCATATTATAAAAGGAGGAGGAGGACACCAGGGAGGGGGTTTATTTTTTTATATTTCTAAAGGTGCTGTCTGTTTAGACATTCCTTATTCTCTGGCTGTTTAGCCGAGAATAGTGTTGTTTAGCACTTGGGTGTTCCTGGTCAGGAATCCCACCTCCTTCCTTGAGCAACTCTTGGAGGAGATTTGTTCTATCTTGTCCACTATCAGGCTTTGGGCCAAGCTTCATCTTCCAACCAAAATTCAGGTCCTGTTGTTGGTTTGATTTTTTTTGTAAGCTGCAGCAGTGGAGGCTAGATCTATTCAGATCTAGGCAAATCTAGTGCCTCTTCTTAGTCAGTGAGTCTTTTATCCTCCTGGAAGAGTGTATTAGCTGATTGAGGATGAATTTTCAGATCAAGGAATCAGGCCTAATAATTACTGAAGATAACAACGCATTTTCCCTTCCATAACTACGTTATCTACAAGAGGAAGGTTGCAGGGTGTTTGAGCAACGTTTTTGAGGAGTGATCTCTGGTGTTGAGGAGCTTTCCTTGCACTGTGGTGATCCAGGGATTGGCCATCAATTCCATGTTTGCTTCAGATCTGATTTGTATATGGTTCTATTTATTGCAAAATTTATGAATACTACTGTAGGACTGCAACTTAGATCTCATATATACTCACTGTTGTTCATTATTTTCTCAGATCCCCAAAGGGAATGCATTAAGGAGCCCATCTAGTATACAGATCTGTATTGGATCTATCTTTTTGTATATAGATCTACTCTAGATCTGAAGTGTAACATATATCAGCTATAGCATCAATAAAATAACGTTGTCAGGCTTTGCAGTCTCATTTTTTTGTTGCAACACCTCAATCTTGAGGGATTCTTCATGTAAATCTTCTATTTTTCTTTTGTACACTGTATAAGATTCACTATAGATATGATTTACTAATGTACATATTATTATTGAGTCACCATATTGATCTACTACTTATATTCAAAGGAAATGCATTATTTCTGAAGCAGTATTGTGTATATAGCTACAAACCCTCTCTTTGGGTGCTTTTCAGCTAGACTAGGTTGTGGGAGATCTGTTTAACCAACCTAGTTTGATTTTTTTTTGCTCTCCTTTTGGATTTAGATCTTATATGAGTTGATGTAAGGGATCTAGGAGCTGAAAAATCATTTCAATGCACTAAATTTTCAGGATTGTGTTATTTCAGTAGGCTTGCTGTGTAATTCCCATTTTGGGATATTACAGTGGTATCAAAGTATCTTTCTTGGCACAGCCTGTGCATCCTTTGGGTAAATATGATTTTAGAAAAATATGAGCCTCTTATTTATGGAGAAAATAGGTATCAAAGAAGAATAATGAAGAAATATTACACAGAAGACATAGAGAAGAAGGGTGAAAACCCTTTATCGGGAAGGATTGGAAGAGAAGAGATTTCTAACGCTCTCTCTCAAGCCATGCATGAACTGAAGGAAGAAATCAAGGGAGTCAGAAATGAGAGACAAGAAGATCTTCTGAAAGGGTTTGCACATGAAGAAAACCCCACTACTTCATATGATGTGTGTAAGCATTCAGCCACACAATCTGTTCCACAACGTTGTAGCATGCCTACCTTATTTTCAAAGGAAGGAGGAAGAGGAGGAACACCATAGGAGGAATCTCTTGGTGATTATCTCCAAGAATATGAATCTCAATTAGAGAGGCTCAAAGAGCATCTCAGTTTCCCAGAGTTCTGTCAACTCAAAGAAGCAAGATCGAGCACCTGCAGTAGGAGGAAAGGGTGCCTTCAGTACACTTTGGGTAGATTCTCTATACCTAATTTTGATGGATCACCTAAAGACTCAGCCAAGTATTAGGTAAAGAAGCTCGACACATACTTGCAGCTGCATCAAGTGACAGAAAAATAAGCCTTGAGAGTAGTAACGCTACATCTTCAAGGGAAATCTTATGCTTGGTGGCTATTTGAATCCTTTTCCTTAAAGGGGATAAACATCTCTTCTTATGCAAGGTTCACAAGGAGACTAGTGGAGAGATTTGATGTGAAACATTCAGAGTCTTCTTGGGAAGAGCCAATCAAGACCAAGAGATCTACATTTCTGCATAAGTTGTAATATTCCATGGAGCCAACTCCAGTCCTAAACATTGTTGAGGGGTTTGAAGAGTTGCTGCACAATTTTCCGGAGGTAGGAGCCCCACAACAGCAAGATCTCTTCTCTCAAAGAGAAGACATGAGAGATTATTCCTCACTGAGAGATCAAGAAAAAAGATCTCTTGATGGTGAAGCATTCTCCAACCATGATGAGGAGGGAGAGGAAGAGTAGAGAAGATCCTCTGGTGCTGTGACAGCAGAAGGATATGTATTTTTAGTTGGAGAAGGAGATGAAGCAATGGCTTCCACTAGAGGAGTTATTGCACCTTTGCACAAAATTCCGAAGGATCTTCCATATGGAGGACATGAGCAGCATGTGTCTTTGCTAAAAGACAATGAGATAGAAAAAAGGAGGGGTCACCTAGCTGATCCACTATCAGAAGATAGGGAAAATTCTCCAAGAAGAGGCAATCTTACATCACTAAGAGGGGTCTCCAAGTTTAAGGAGGCTTCCACACTAAAATTATAGGTGAACTTGCGTTGTGGAAGCAAGGGAATGTTGATCCCATCTGATAAGCATGGGAGAAAGAACCATGAGCAATCATTGTCTTGTGGAAAACCACATGGGAGACCACCTGATTCAGAATTGGTGAAAGGTGTCCCACATCTTGATGCTCCACTCATGAGTCTGGGGAGGATTGGAGCATTAGAAGACAAGGCTACAACGCTGGGAGGCTTGGGTAAGCTCAAGAAGAAGGGAGATCTTGTTCACTTATCATCACCACCCAATCTCATATCTGGATCTGCGTTGTGGGAAGAAAAAGATGGGAGGATCAGCCTTCCAACATACACCCTTGACATAGGAGATGTCAAGGAGGAGATCAACAACATGACAGACATTTCTATTGATGCATCATCTGCACTGTCACTGTTGAGCAGTCTAGATCTGTATTGGAAATCCCAACTTCTAGTGGATTATTCTAAGGATATACAGACTTGTATTATACTTGATGACCAGCTGCATGGAGAGGGCTATTTAGTCCAAGAGGAGGTCATCTATCGTCATGGTAGGGTCTTTTTTTCTAGAGCTTCCCAACTCAAGCAGGAGATACTACAAAGAGCTTACAAAGAGTTTTGTTTCAACCATATGTACTCCATGAGGATCTACAACATCATCATGAGAAGCTTTGATTGGAAGGGCTTGAAAGAAGAGTTGTATCATCATTTTGAAATATGCATGAAGTATGTGGAGTTGGGGTAGCAATATGACTCCATGAAGGGGTTATTTCAACCATATCTTCCTTCTTTGGGAAGAGGAGAAAGATCCATGCACAACTCCATGTGTATGAGAGGTATTGATGGTGAGGAATCTAATTATGTAAGTCAAGTTTTATTTTCTAATTATACATATTATTTCACCATGTTTATGTAGGCCATGGCTCCAAGGAGGAGTGATATATCATGTAAACTTCATGGCAGACAGTGGGCCACTCAAGTTTCTAAATTTGGCCACTCCCTTGATAAACAAAGGGATATTCTTTATCATGATGGGTGCTTCCCTAAGGCACCAAACTTATCTCACACTTCATTAGGGGAATTTTGAGGTCTAAAATGGGCCTCCTAAGGAAATAATAAAATAATAGCTAAACCAATAAAATAATATTTATGAATTTGCAATTCACTTTTTGTACCACAATTCATGTAACCATAGTTAAATTCAATTCAAAAGTTGTACCAAAATAACATTAATAAAAAAATTGTATTGATGTGACTATAAATAAGAATGAGCTTTTCAAGAAAAAATCATTATTATTGAACAACTAATGCATTTGTCCTTTGTACTTAAATAACTTAAAATAAAATATAAATATAAATTTATAAATTCTTCATTATGCTATATGCTATTAATTAAAATTTATATTATTTAAATTGTATAATAACATGTAATTAATATACTATATAAAAATAATATAATATAATATAATATAATAAATGTATAGGGACATGCGTTGTTTCTTTCAAGAAATATGAAATGACAATAATATATTTTTATTCAAAAAGTGTGAAATGACATTTATTATGAGTACTTTACTTTGACTTTAAAAGTACTTATAGCATTATTATGGTTAACCATGTGTTTTTATCCACCATTGAGAATGTGACAAGTAAGTACCTTTAATTCAAGCAATGCCATCTCAACCATTAGGGATAATGTCATCCCCTAAAATGTGATTGGTTCTCATGAAATGAATTTTGATTGTACATTTTTCTTAGTAGGCCCATTTTAGACCTCAAAATTCCCCTAATGTCAGCCAAAGTGAGATGGTATGGGCTGCAAGTAACTGGTGGGAAGACCACTTACCACATCTTGATCTGATGCAGGCAGGAGATACCCTTTGCTGGTACCATATGTGGGATTATGACCCACCTCCTCTTGTTCGAATTTCTGTTTATGTATTTGTGATTTTCCTTCCATGCATGGATGATGTACTTGTCCTATTTTTGGATTTGTATGGAGGAAGAATTGGAGGCATGTGTGCACCACATGGGATGGAGACTCTCTTTGTATACTTTTCTACATATTTTAGAGAGAGAAGGGGTTCAACCATGTTTGTTTAAGTGGCATTCTTGACACTTTGTGAGATGGATTATGTACATCTCATGGTGATTTTGGAGAGACAACTCATGGGAGGATGGATTGGTGAACACTCAGCTTATGCAGAGAGCTGGATCCTTGATGGTGTCACCAATGGGGAAGGAGAAGTGTTACAACACTCACCCTATCAGTTGCTTGCGGACAAGAAACATTTTGGAGGGGGGGACTGTAATATTCCCAATTAGCCCAAGCTAATGGTAATATTCAATTTTTCTTTGTATTATTTTGATTTTCATGTTGATGAATAAAATGTGAAGGAGGACATGTAAAACTCCTAAAAACATCAAAATAAATCAATGCCCAATGTAAACAAGGCTAAATCTGGGCCATTTTATAAAACACACTTAAGTGTGAAAGAGGCTGGAGCAATTGAGTGGGTCAACAGGACCAAATAAAATAAAAATAACGTTTTCAGGCTTTGCAGTCTCATTTTGTTGTTGCAACGCCTCAATATTGAGGGATTATTCATGTAAATCTTATATTTTTCTTTTGTACACTGTATAAGCTTCAATATAGATCTGATTTACTAATGTACATGTGATTATTGAGTCACCATATTGATCTACTGCTTATATTCAAAGGAACTGCGTTCTTTCTGAAGCAGTGTTGTGTATATAGCTGCAGCCCTCTCTTTGGGTGTTTTTCAGCTAGACTAGGTTGTGGGAGATCTGTTTAACCCACATAGTTTGATTTGTTTTTTCTCTCCTTTTGGATTTAGATCTTAGATGAGATGATCTAAGGGATACAGGAGCTGAAAACTCATTTTAGTGCACTGAATTCTACAGACTGCATTATTTCAGTAGGCTTGCTGTGTGATTCCCATTTTGGGATATTACAGTGGTATCAAAGCATCTTTCTTGGCATATCATATGCATCCTTTGGGTAAATATGATTTCAGAAAAAGATGAGCCTCTTACTAATGGATAAAAGAGGTACCAAAGAAGAAGAATGAAGAAATATTACACAAAATACATAGAGAAGAAGGGTGAAAACCCTTTATCGGGAAGGATTGGAAGAGAAGAGTTTTCTAACGCTCTCTCTCAACCCATGCATGAACTGAAGGAATAAATCATGGGAGTGAGAAATGAGAGACAAGAAGATCTTCTGAAAGGGTTTTCACATGAAGAAATCCCCACTACTTCATATGATGTGTGTGAGCATTCAACCACACAATCTGTTCCACAACGTTGTAGCATGCCTACCTTCTTGTCAAAGGAAGGAGGAAGAGGAGGAATACCAAAGGAGGAATCTCTTGGTGATTATCTCCAATAATATGAATCTCAATCAGAGAGGTTCAAAGAGCATCTCAATTTCCCAGAGTTTTGTCAACTCAAAGAAGCAAGATCCATCACCTATAGTAGGAGGAAAGGGTACCTTCAGCACACTTTGGGTAGATTCTCTCTACCTACTTTTGATGGATCACCTAAAGACTTAGCCAAGTCTTGGGTAAAGAAGCTCGACACATACTTGCAGCTGCATCAAGTGACAGAAAAATAAGCCTTGAGAGTAGCAGCGCTTCATCTTCAAGGGAAAGCTTATTCTTGGTGGTTGTTTGAATCCTCTTCCTTAAAGGGGATAAACATCTCTTCTTATGCAAGGTTCATTAGGAGACTAGTGGAGAGATTTGATGTGAAACATTCAGAGACTTCTTGGGAAGAGCCAATCAAGCCCAAGAGATCTGCATTTCTACATAAGTTGGAAGATTCCATGGAGCCAACTCTAGTCCTAAACATTGTTGAGGGGGTTGAAGAGTTGCTGCACAATTTTTCGGAGGCAAGAGCCCCACTACAGCAAGATCTCTTCTCTCAAAGAGAAGACATGAGAGATTCTTCCTCACTAAGAGATCAAGAAAAAAAATCTCTTGATGGTGAAGCATTCTCCAACCATGATGAGGAGGGAGAGGAAGAGCAGAGAAGATCCCCCAGTGCTATGCCAACAGAAGGAGATGTATTTTAGCATGAAAAAGGAGATGAAGCAATGGCTTCCGCTAGAGGAGTTCTTGCACCTTTGCACGGAATTCCTAAGGATCTTCCATATGGAGGACATGAGCAGCATGTGTCTTTGCTAAAAGACAATGAGATAGAACAAAGGAGGGGTCACCTAGTTGATCCACTATCAGAAGATAGGAAAAATTCTCCAAGAAGAGGCACTCTTACATCACTAAGAGGGGTCTCCAAGTTTCAGGAGGCTTCCACACAAAAATCAGAGGTGAACTTGCACTGTGGAAGCAAGGGAACGTTGATCCCATCTGATAAGCATTGGAGAAATAACCATGAGGCATCATTGTCTTGTGGAAAACCACTTGGAAGACCACCTGATTCAGATCTGGTGAAAGGTGTCCCACATCTTGATGCTCCACTCATGAGTCTGGGGAGGATTGGAGCATTAGAAGATAAGGCTACAGTGTTGGGAGGCTTGGGTAAGCTCAAGAAGAAGGGAGATCTTGTTCCCTTATCATCACCACCCACTCTCATATATGGATCTGCGCTGTGGGAAGAGGAAGATGGGAGGATCAGCCTTCCAACACACACCCTTGACATAGGAGATTTCAAGGAGGAGATCAGCAACATGGCAGACATTTCTATTGATGCATCATCTGCACTGTCACCGTTGAGCAATCTAGATCTGTATTGGAAATCCCAACTTCTAGTGGATTATTCCAAGGATCTACACACTTGTATGATACTTGATGACCAACTACATGGAGAGGGATATTTAGTCTAAGAGGAGGTCATCTATCATCATGGTAGCGTCTTATTCTCTAGAGATTCCCAGCTCAAGCAGGAGATACTACAAAGAGCTTACAAAGAGTTATGTTTCAGCCATATGTACTCCATGAGGATATACAACATCATCATGAGAAGCTTTGATTGGAAGGGCTTGAAATAAGATTTTTGTCAGCATTTTGAAAGATGCATGAATTATATGGAGTTGGGGCAGCAATATGAATCCATGAAGGGGTTATTTCGGCCATCTCTTCCTTCTTTGGGAAGAGGAGAAAGATCCATGCACAACTCCATGTGTATGAGAGGTATTGATGGTGAGGAATGTGATTATGTAAGTCAAGTTTGATTTTCTGATTATACATATTCTTTCACCATGTTTATGCAGACCATGGCTCTAAGGAGGAGTGATATATCATGTAAACTTCATGGCAGACAGTGGACCACTCAAGTTTCTAAATTTGGCCACTCCCTTGATGAACAAAGGAAGATTATTTATCATGATGGGTGCTTCCCTAAGGCACCAAACTTATCTCACACTTTCAGCCAAAGTGAGATGGTATGGGCTGCAAGTAAGTGGTGGGAAGACCACTTACCACATCTTTATCTGATGCAGGCAGGAGATACCCTGCGCTAGTACCATATGTGGGATTATGACCCACCTCCTCTTGTTCAAATTTATGTTTATGTATTTGTAATTTTTTCTTCCATACATGGATGATGTACTTGTCCTATTTTTGGATTTGTATGGAGGAAGAATAGGAGGCATGTGTGTACCACATGGGATGGAGACTCTCTTTGTATACTTTGCTACATATTTCAGAGAGAGTAGGGGTTCAACCATGTTTGTTTCAGTGGCATTCTTGACACTTTGTGAGATGGATTATGTACATCTCATGGTGATTTTGGAGAGACAACTCATGGGAGGATGGATTGGTGAACACTCAACTTATGCAGAGAGTTGGATCCTTGATGGTGTCACCAATGGGGAAGTAGAAGTGTTACAGCACTCACCCTATCAGTTGCTTGAGGAAAAACAACATTTTGGAGGGGAGGACTTTAACATTACCAATTAGCCCAAGCTAATGGGAATATTAAATTTTGCTTTGTCTTATTTTGATTTTCATGTTGATAAATAAAATGTGAAGGAGGACATGTAAAACTCCTAAAAACATCAAAATAAATCAATGCCAAATGTAAACAAGGCTAAATCTGGGCCATTTTATAAAACACACTTAAGTGTGAAAGAGGCTGGAGCAATTGACTGGGTCAACATGACCAAATCCATAGAGTTTTCCACATGCAATGTATCTCCTAAAGGCATAGTGCAGTTCATGTTGGAGGCCACTCATGTGAATGAAGCTAAATCATCAAGGTGGTTTAGGGTTTGACAAGATTTCCATATTATAAAAGGAGGAGGAGGACACCAGGGAGGGGGTTGATTTTTTTATATTTATAAAGGTGCTGTCTATTTATACATTCCTTATTATCTGGTTGTTTAGCTAAGAATAGTGTTGTTTAGCACTTGGGTGTTCCTGGTCGAGAATCCCACCTCCTTCCTTAAGCAACTCTTGGAGGAGATTTGTTCTATCTTGTCCACTATCAGGCTTTGGGCCAAGCTTCATCTTCCAACCACAATTCAAATCCTATTTTGGGTTTAATTTTTTTTGTAAGCTGCAGCAGTGGAGGCTATATCTATTCAGATCTAGGCAATTCTAGTGCCTCTTCTCAGTCAGTGAGTCTTTTATCCTCATGGAACAGTGTATTAGCTGATTGAGGCTCCATTTTCAGATCAAGTCATCAGGCCTAATCATTAATGAAGCTAATAGCATATTTTTCCTTCCATAACTACGTTATCTGCAAGAGGAACGTTGCAGGGTGTTTGAGCAACATTTTTGAGGAGTGATCTCTGGTGTTGAGGAGCTTTCCTTGCATTGTGATGATCCATGGATTGGCCATCCATTCCATGTTTCCTTCAGATCTGATTTGTATATGGTTCTATTTACTGCAGAATTTATGAATACTACTGTAGGATTGCAACTTAGATCTCAGATCTACTCATTGTTGTTCATGATTTTCTCAGATCCCCAAGGGGAATGCATTAAGGAGCCCATCTAGTATACATATATGTATTGGATCTATATTTTTGTATACAGATCTGCTCCAGATCTAAATTTTAATATCTATCAGCTGTAGCATCAATAAAATAACGTTTCCATGCTTTTCAGTCTCATTTTGTTGTTTCAGCACCTCAATCTTGAGGGATTCTTCATGTAAATCTTCTATTTTTATTTTGTACAATGTATAAGCTTCACTGTAGATCTGATTTACTAATTTACATGTGATTATTGAGTCACCATATTGATCTACTGCTTATATTCAAATGAATTATGTTATTTCTGAAGCAGTATTGTGTATATAGCTGCAGCCCCTCTCTTTGGGTGTTTTTTAGCTAGACTAGGTTGTGGGAGATTTGTTTAACCCACCTAGTTTGATTTTTTTTTCCTCTCCTTTTGGATTTAGATCTTAGATGAGCTGATATAAGGGATCCAGGAGCTGCAAACTCATTTCAGTGCACTGAATTCTCAGGACTGCGTTATTTCAGCAGGCTTGCTATGTGATTCCCATTTTGGGATATTACATTCATAAATTTAAAATTCAATATTGGCATATTAAAATAGAAACTAAATCTTCTTAATCATTAACCAAATACTCAAGAACAAACACCCATAGTTGGCAGCAATAATTTGCAAAATCGCCCAGATTTATGATCTGGGTTCTAAAAAGTTTTTTTTGGAAACAAATGGGGGGTTACAGGGTCATAAGGCACGAATACCCCCTAATGTTGGGCCGAATCACATTCAAAATGCCTAGGAATGTGATTCTTAAAAAAACAAAAAATTAGATCCTTAATGTTCCATTTACGACTTTTGTCAAACACATGGAATGTAAACTTTCAAATACAACTCAACATGAGGAAAACAACCCATAGTTATGCTACTAAGATATTCTCATTGAAATCACACATTTCTAAATCCACCATATGAGTTCTTGAAACTTGTTACAACCCACAATATAATTCATTTTACATGATTTGACAAGCTTATTGCACCCACTACTGCAATTTTAAAAACACATGGAAACCCTGAATGCTACAACCATTAAGGCTTTCTGTCAAAATTCTGATAGTACTATTACAAAAAATTGAATAACAAAACATTGAATTATTGATAATAATATGAAACATAAGCCATAACTGAAAGTTACCTCAAACTTACCTCAAGAATTTGATCTTCCAAACCATATTTTAGTTGCCATTATTTTTTAATTTTCTTTTAAGGGTTGAATATATAATTCCTCCAGGCATACTTTGGGTACATGTCCATTTTCTTACTTCTGGTGTAAGCTGCAAGTTAGCACTTATTCATGCATAAATAAATTGATAGCATTAATCATTCACGTATTTTTTCAAACACTTTTCAAAATATCTTGAAACCCTTTCTAAAACATGCATCTAATTACTTGAAACAAAACCATAACTCATGAAACACTTACCCAAGTCCCTTAGAATTTATTTATTGCGATTACCTTCAACAATATTTCACTTTCCTTTCTCAAATGCTACAATACCAAGGTTAGTACCATAAACTACACCAATAATAACTCCAATATTGAGATATAAACACCCATACATATAGACTGCTCTTAGTCTTCATTTTTAACTAATCAATAATATTCTAGATAACATAAGCTTAAACCAAAATTATATGCTTACAACAATTTAAATTTCTACTTTTTATTTTATGCTAAAGCTATACTATAATTTTAGGACAATGGAAAGTATAATTGAAGATATATTCATCTCCCATCGTTGGGAACATGATCCACCTTGATCCCTTAACCAACTCATTTGAACCATCCGGTTTTCCACCCAACCATATCATGGGAGAACTTCTCCCCCTAGAACCCTCAAGTTGTAAGAGCTCACAAACAGTACCAAAATATAGCAGTAGATAGATATCCAAGGAAAGTTGAGGAATATAAGTTTCAATTTCTCCCAATACCACTCATGGTCATCTCCACCATGTATAGCTACTTAGTAATTTAGTTTAGGAATTTCAAATTCATTTCGAAAGAAATTGGCTACTCTCCAAGTCTCTCCCTCTCATAATATTTTTCAAATCTCTCCAACTCTTGGTATCACAATGCACCCCCACAAGTGAGAATACATGAGACACATATATAGTAGGAGCAACAAATTCTTGTCATAAATGAGGAGTAATATTCATTCCTTGTATTCCATTTGGAGGAGTGTAACTCATGCCATTACGGAGAGGTATGCATGCCTTAGTTAAGGAGAGTGTAACATCTGCATTAAAGAGAGTGTAAGAGGAATATTTTATGACATGTCTTTAATGAGTGTAAGAGGAATATCACATTCTTTGATGAGTGCATAAAATAGAGTGTAATGTATTATTAAAAGAGAGATAGAGTTACATAGAGCCATGAGAATCATCAAGGAGATAGGTGTGAAGTGATTGAGGAGATAAATTCCCTTTTAATAATAATATCATAGTCTCATAAAAGATAATAATAATATTAATAACATTGAGGATTAAGTTGAGATTTAACTATTACGATTGATTAATGATAGGTTAAGTGATTTTCCTTCAAGTATACTTGATTACCCATTGATTGGAGGTAATTTTCTATTTTTTGAAAGTCATACTTGAGATGTTAGACATGACTTTCTATTTTTAGAAAATCACTCTAAAATTGTTAGGAATGAGATTTTATTAAGGAAATTCATCCCTGAGCTGCCCATGAGTGGTGTTTTTCTTCCAAAGAATAGGTATTCCACACCCCTATTGCATGCATCTCCATGCCTTAGTAGATTGAGGACTTTACGCCCTGATCTACTCTAAAGATCCAAGATTCCACACCTTGATATTTTTAATTATTCAAGACTTCGCACCCTAAACATTTTATTTTAGATCCAAGACTCCATGTCTTTATCTCTCATGGATTTAGGACTCTGCGCCCTAATCGTTTTATTATGTATCTAAGACTCCACATATTTATATTTCATGGATTTAGGACTTCACGCCCTAATTTCCATGGCTTCTCATCTACTATGCTTTTAAACTATGTGCTTCACCTTAAGGTACTAATTCTAAGCCCAGACATGTTTGATGGTTCATTGGTAAGGTCTTCTTCCAAGACCTGCACATATCACAATCTCATAGATCAAAGGAATCAAATGAATTTCATAATTGAGGTATTCACATTTTGCCAAGGATTGTGCATGACTTCCACAGTCATTTTGGTTTTGGAGAAATTACTTCCACATTCATTTGTAACTCAAGCATCCTTGTTGGAAATGACCAAGTCCCTTGCCACATCATGCTTAGTATGAGATTAAGCACATATAATCATACAAATCATGTATCATCCATAAATCACAATTAACCATATGTTCCACATAACCATGATCATCCATGGATCTATGTATCTCAATCCTGGATCACCATCCATGTCATACACCTATGTCCAAACAAGTATACCAAAAGAGAAAACATCGATAATATGCTCTTAACCAAAGTCAATTATTATACACACAGCCATATATATTATCATAAGCATATAGCAACCAGGTTACCCAAAATATGTCTATACAATATAATCATTTACATAAGTCTATCATGCATAACCATATATCATTACATCAAAATCACCTTCTCTAAGTATCACAAAATTAATCTTGCCAATGTGGGACACTACATACTCCCCCTCTTAGATTAAACTTGGCTTGAATTGTTTTTATAGTTTTCAAATATATATATATATATATATATATATATATATATATATATATATATATATATATATATATATCCGAATCCAATGAAATTTTGTCCATGAGGACATTCCATGAGGACAAACCTTCCATTATTAATCAAGTACCATGTATAGTAATGCCATACTAGATAGATTTTGACATACACCACCATACATACTATATAAAAACAATCATTTAATTAATGATATAACATATAAAACATATATTCATATAAATTAAAATTATCTCACATTACACATGATTTTATTTTCCCTATCTAATGCGTTAATAATTCAATAGTCTTTCCCATGTCATTTCTTAGAAAATTGATCTTTCCAACTCACAAACAACTCCCACATTAGTTGTGTAAGCAACAATGATGGTCCATCCCATCTCACAATCAAGTTTGCATACAAGAAGCATAAAATCATCCACATACAATTTCTAGTGCAACTATGCAACAAAACATGCCATATATATAACCTCTTATCACTCTACCATATCTCTAAGGCTGAAGAAGAAATCCCAATAGGGGTAACCACATACCAATTTTTTGGCTTGGTATCTAGCCCTACCAAACCGGAGAGGGCTCTCTCCATAATGTCATAGCCAAAAGGGTTGGGTGAATTATGCTTTTAGGCTAGGTATAAGTACATGGGTTTGATTTGGTTGAATTTGGGTTGCTCGATGGGTGAATTACGTCAAGAGGCTAGGTCAGGGAAAATAGGATTAGGGTTGTAGAGATTCAATGGGGAAAGGTAGGTAGAAAACCTAACACTTTAGGGTTTCTTGAGTGGGATGGATCAGATAGGTGAGGAGCTAGAAAGAGCAAGGATAAGCATGAATTCTTTCTAAACTGAAGAAGATGGACAAACTATGAAGGTTTTCCCAAAACAGAGCATGAGAGATGTATTATGTTTATCAAATTAAAAACCAGTGTATCATAAAAATGAAATGGATCATGAAACAAAACATTCATACATAATGAGACATAATAAGAAAAATTCTAAATTCTCATACCACAAGTATCCCAAAGAAATAGCTAAAACCTTTTCATTAATTTTTTGCCAAAATGATTACACTAGAGTCTTGGATCAGTGCATCAACATCCAAAAATTTCCAACCTATGAAATGAGTCAAAAAGTAAATTATATAGACCTCAAAACAACTCCTCCCATCCTCAGGGGTCGAATCCATGCGAGGAGGAGCAATTCCACCAAAACCTGAGCTGAATACCTAGAGTGTAGGGAGGTCAAACTGACTCATCCCTCACTTTTTACAAACGGATTCAGTACATGTCATCAAAATTTTCACCTAATGTATTTACCCTAGGTAAGTGTAAAAACATCATAATTACATTTAATTCCATCAATTACATAAGTAAATACATGATTTCTCAAGGTGAAAATAAAATTTGTAGAGAAAACTAAGAAAAATCAGACATTAGTCAGGTGCGCAGTGCCTCTGCTCTATGCGCAGCGCCATGCTAGGTGTGTAATGCCATCTTCAAGTTGAGATTTGAGGGGGTTCCAGATGTCCAAACTGAGCTCAAGATAGCTCATTGGAAATATTATCTAGTCTACCTTCCAAATTTGGGTTTTTTTTGTAGAGCTAACTTGATTTTATCTCCCAAAAAGTGGTTCTCCCGAGACTGCTCTATGTGCAGTGCCAGGCTCAAAAAGAGGTCAGAAACATGATTTTTTAGGTGTTTTTTGACCTTTTCACTGACCATTTTGTCCAAAAAAACTTAGAAAAGTTGCTAGGGTGCATGTCTTCATCATTCTAAATCCAATGGTGGTCTCTGTTTGATATTAGATGAATTTCACTTCATCAACGAAATGTTTGGTCTCTAGTTGTTGGTTCTCCTACTCAAGAAAAGTAATTAAAATATATATCTACCAAGATTAGTCTGTAACTCTTTAATCTTGGCCTCTTTTTCCTCGATTACTGTGCTATTAATCTCATAATCATCTTGTTGATTCAAGTCAAAAAGGTCAAACTCCATTTCTGTCTCATGAAGGTTTTCCTCATCATGCCTAATATCTTCCTGATTATCTGCCTCTGTCATCTTTTTCTTTCCTTTGTCTACCTGATTTGTCGATGAAGAAGGCAAGGCCCTTTCCACAATTTGTGGAGAAAACACTTACCTATGACCTCTCTGATATGCTTTTGTCAATGTCTCTATCTCAGCCACTTTGGTCTTTTGAAGATCATTGTTCTTAACCATGCTAGATGACCCAATCTGAGTGTGAAATAGTGATGATGGTGGTGAAATGGGTGAATGAATTTGAGCTGATGAGGAAGTAGGTACTGTGGGTTGAGATGGAGAAACGGATGTGGAAGGATGAGATGGTGGAGGTGCAGTTTGAGCATGTTGAATTGTTGGAGCAGTAAAGATGTCATTAGCTATGAAATTTCCCCATGAGATGTTCAATTTATCAAGGTGATGGAGGAAAATGATATTGACGAGAGAGTGGTGAAAAATACTTCTCATTTGATGGTCATAATCTCTCTTTTGAAAAATTTATGCCATTTTTTCAGTGTCCTTGAAGATAAAATAAGGTATGTTGAGCATTTTGACCCTTGTGAAGTGCATTAATAATGTGATATAGTAGGTGTAGAGTCTAGAGAACCTTACTTCATAATAAAATTACCTCATGATTATTTTCATCATGGGGGCATACCTATCTAGGAGGTAAGAGAAAGGAAAAAACATGTTTGCTTCATTCTTGTACCTTGGCTTGATATATGGGTCATAGTAATGTTTCTCCAAGTCCTTTGCCTTGTACCAGTTTTCACCAACATTTGGAATTCCAGTGGCTTCTGCAACGATGGTTGTGGATACTATAAAAGTGACACCAGCAAGGGTTACCTAGTTATTATGCATATTAGAAATGAAAATCCTGATCAAAATAGGGTGATGTTGGAACTTTTGTATTTTTTCACAAAATTCAAAGCATCCTACATGTTTGAAACATGTCACAGTCATGGGAGAGGCCATGAGTTCTCTAGTGTTTTTATGTTTCAGTCTAAGGATCTTCCCTCGTTTGTGTGGCATCCTTTCTTCCATTTATTCTTCCTCACTGAATTCTATGTTTTCTTCTTCCATAGTGTCTTGGATAGAAACCTTAGGGAGATGAAATGGGAGTGAAATGTAGGTTTAGGGAGTGGGGAATGGGATGGAAAAAATTAGGGAGATGGGGGAAGGGATTATTAAATTGATGGAGGTGACAGGGAGTAGAAATGTTATGGTATTTTGGAATAGGAATTTTATTACAGGTATGGGGATTTGGGAGCCTAGGAAATTGAAATACCTAGGTCTTAGGGTTTAGGGGATAAACAGGGTTGGGATAGGGATTTAATGATATAGGGGTAGAGATAGGATTTATTGTGATGTGGGAAGGGTAAAAGGGGTATTCAAAGATCAAATTTTGGATTAGCAAGTGAAACTAGGGTTTTTATCTTGAAAATTTAGAGATTTCTCATGAAAATATTGACACCATGTAATTTGCACTTGATAAATTCAAGGAGGGAATAATGATGTCTTACTTACATGCTTTGAAGTGGAGAAACCATTTTATGAATTTTTGGAGGACCTACACTGAGTTTGGAAGCTTGTAAGTGAAATTTTCCAGGTGAGCAACACCTCTGCTCTATGTGCAGTGCCTCTAGCTCTATGTGCAGCGCCCTATTCCAGGTGAGCAACACCTCCAAAAATTTTGACCTTTCAATTTCGATTTTTTTAGCTATGTGAGTGATGGCTTGATAACATAGAGAGAAAATGAATGTCTTTTGATCTTTGAATGGGATTTATGATTGATGGATTGGATGTTTTAAGCTTTGGGACCCACTTTTCCTTCTTGTTTTCACTTTAAACCTTTGAAACTATTTCCCTTAATTTTGACTTCTTTCCTTCGACAATTGATCATTTTATGGACTAGGAACTCTTTTGCACTTTGATATTTGCTTTGTTGGCATGTGGAACTCTGATTTGGCAGCTTGGGAACCTTGTACTTATTACATATTAAATGACATAAAATTACAAAATAAAATAAAAAATACATCTGTTTGGAATAAAAATTACATTCTAGGATGAGAATCACAACTTTGGAATCAGAATTACATGTTTGCAAATCATATTTACATGGTAAAGATGATGTTATTTTGTTCACTCTCTTACTTTTTTGGCGTTATGCAATGGAAATGGTGTGTTTATTGCACCTTGGAAAGAACCCTAAAACCCAATGAAACCTTCAAAAAACCTTAAATACCTAATGATACTTTGAAAGTGTTTTTGATGATGACATTAGTTTTATGGATGACGTGCAATCAGAAAGATATGAAATTGAGCCAGTAAGTAATGGAAATTTAGAAAAAGTGAAATTTTTTGACTTAGGGCTACCATCAGTGAGTAAAGTTTTGCATGACCTAGTGGAATGAATAAAATTTTCTTAATGGGACTCCTAAAATTATATAAAAAGAGGATTTTGATCACTGATGGCAGGATACAAATATTGACATTAACATTGGCCTTATTAGGGATGATAGCTCTAAAAGAGGTGTCAAGAACCACAGAACTCTGGCTTTTGTAGATCAGTGCCTCATCCATTGGGCCAATATGGTCAACAAACTCAAACTAATAAACATGATTAAAAACTGATAACTCAGAAAAATCAACTGACTCAAGACAAACTCAAATGACTGAATTGACTCAATACTGACTTCCTTGACTGAAAACTGAACTTTTGAAAATGACAGAAAATCAGTTAAGCTCCATGGCCTTCACTTTGGGCTCCAAAATCCAGTGATTCTCTAATTCACACTTGCATAAAATGTAACTTATATTTACAATGAAATGGAAAACTGATTGAGAAGTTTGTTTCAGAAAAAATAGTGTTTTAGGAGCCTACCATTGACTAGTCCTCTTAAACACTCTTGTCCATTCATCTCTTCAATAAAATAAGCATTTTGTCCCCGACAAGTTGATATTTTATATGGCTTACACTTGTCTTCATTTCTAGCATGCCAGCGGAGTACCACATCTCCAACTTTGAAGTTGTCTTCCTTAGTCTTCTGATCATAGATCTTCTTTATCCTGTCATGAAGTTTTGAAGTATTTTGAAATACTTCATCTCTTGTCTGCTAAAGGTGTATCATTTGATTAATACAGTGTTATATGTGATTTTCCTCAGTCCCTGATTCTTGTAGCAATTTCATTACCAGGACTGATAATGATGAAGGAAACACAATGTCGACACCATACACAACTTGAAAAGGAGACATACCAATAGACTTCTTATTACTCATCGGTCTGCCCACAATGCATTGATCAGCTTCTTATGCCAATTCTTTTTATTCGCCTCTAACATTTCCTTAATGATACTGATCAAGGATTTGTTATATGAATCCACCAATCCATTACCTTGCGGGTAGTAGGTTTTAGAGTTTCCCAATTTAATGTTATATCTGTCACAAAATTCAGTCATCTTCTTAGACTTGAATGCTACCGCGTTATCTGTGTTAATCTTAGTAGGACAACCAAAACGGGACAAAATATTAGTTTCTAAAAATTGAATGATGACAGAATTTGTTGCTTGCCTGGTCGAGATTGCTTCGATTCAATTTTTAAAGTAACCTGTGGCTGTCAATATCCACTTTTGTTTTATGGATTATGTTGGGTGAATCTTGCCTATGAAATCTAGGCCCCACTGCTGAAATGGTGCATGTACTGAAATAGGTTGAAGAGGTAAAGGGAGAAGCTTTCTCTTACCCTGAAAAACTTGACATTCGTGGCAACTCATTACTGCTTTGTAGACATCTGCAAAAGGTGTAGGACAATAATATCCTTCTCTCAATATTTTATTGGTTGTGGTCTTCCAATATAGATGGCCCCCACAATCTCCTTTATGGAAGTCATTCATCACTTCCTTAGATTCTTCTTCAACCAAACAGTTCAGCAACACACCTCCGAGATCCTTTCAGTAAAGTGCATTGTCTAGTATGGAATACTTTTAAGCTTTGATTTTCAAAGATTTTCCTTGAATCTTAGTCATGCCTACAGGAGGGTTTAGGTGTTGTAAAACATAAACAATATCAGAATATCGTGGAGATGATAAAAATATATCGGATACCTGAATGAGATTCACTTCTTCTTCATTTTCGGACAAGGCCAAAATCAAGTTGATGTCAAGAGCATCAAGGTTTGACTCAGCCATGAGCTTGGCCAAGCACTGAACTTTGATAAGCTTGGTAGGCTTGATATCAAGGTCATATTCTAGTAAAGGTTCTATCCATCTCCCTCTCCTACATTCTCAGTCTGTCTACATGAGAACTTCTTTTACAGCTGCATAAGGCACATAGGCAAGAGTGTGTGAATGTAATATGTAAACTCTAAAATATTTCCGTGCTTTTACCAAATCTAGAGCCTATTTCTCTATGATGTAATTGTAGTGAATGGATACATCTCTGATATTACGACTGAAAAATGCAATTGGTATCTCTTTTTTATCTCTTTTCTGCATCAAGACTTTTGCCATGGTGTGATCAGAATAAAATGAGAATATTATGAAATTAGTAGTATAACTAGGACTTATCAAAACCGGGGCAGTAGTCAAGGAAACATTAACTGATTTGAAAGACCTCTGAGCATCTTCAGACCATTTCACATCATTATATTTCTTCAACATATTTGTCAATTCTCTAAGATGCTCCGCCAAATTAGGAATGAATCTACGTAAGAAATTCATATTACCGTTGAATTCTTGTACTTACTTTTTGCTGCGATGGAAATCAATCTGTTGAATTGCTTCAACACGGGAAGGGTCAATCTGGATCCCATCCTTGAAGATGATGTGACCAAGAAGTTTTCCCTCCTCCATGGAAAAAATGCTTTTCTTTGGGTTGAGAGATATTTCGAACTTCCTGCATCTCTCGAAAAAAATTCTTAAATGGTGTAAATTTTCATCATCAAAATGTGAAAAAATTGTCAATTCATCTAAATAAACAACCAAGAAAACATTTTTTCATTGGTGAATGCTATGTCCATGGCCCGTTGAAATGTGGCCCCTACATTTTTCAAACCAAATGGAATTTTTGCATATTTGAACGTGCTCCAAGGTGTAGTAAATGTTGCCTTGTCTTGAACATCCTCGTGCACCAAAATTTGGTTGTACCCCGAATAGCCATCCAACAGTGACATCCAGGAAGAACCGACAACTCTTTGAAGTATATGGTCCATCTTCGGAAGTGGATATTTTTCCTTGAGGGAAAATTTGTTCAAGTTTATGAAATATATGCAGATCTGGATTTCTCCAGTCTTTTTCCTTACTAGGACCAAATTTGAAATCCAATTAGAGAATCTGATCGGAACAATAATACCGGACTTGAAAATTATATTTACCTCTTTTTCAATTGATGGCAGCAATTTGGGGTTTATCCTTCTCAACTTTTGACGAAAGGGCTTTTGATTGAACTTGATCGGAATAGTGTGTTGAATGATGTTCTTGTCATGCACCTTTAAATATGCATATTCCCATGAAAAAATATCAGAAAATTCAGAAATTAATTTAACATATTCAGCATTTTCCTCGGGAGATAAGGACTTGGATAGTTTAACCATATTTTGTTTTTTGGTTGTCCCAATATTTATATCTTCAACACCCTTTTCTGTAGGCAGCAATGTAGGCTTCCTTGCTACGTCATATTGGTCAAACAATTCTTCCAAAGGTATGAGACCCTTTAGAATATTGTTGTCTTTCAATTGTAGTATACCCATCTGAGTTTCTTCTATATCATGGTCATCTTTATCACAAATTTGATCTATGGAACAATTCTCAAATTATTCTTCACCTTGGAGAAAGTTATTTACCTGCTTATCATCCCAAAAAACCTTCCAATATCACAAGTTATCGGGAAATGTGGGCCGGTGTTTCACATGAATTTAAAACTTCCTATTTGAAAAGATGGGGATCTTAAAATCGCTTGCAGCTTTAGCCAATGAATCTACCACAATCTAATGCAAGGATTTGGTGTTGTCAATGGCATGACCAAAAATGAGTTCGGGCTGATCATCTTCGACATTGACCATATCAGACAAAGGATCTACTTTAAGCATCTTGGAAACATGGGACTTATACTGTTTATTCTTAACAAGCTCAGTTAAAGGAATAGACACTTTTAACTTTGAAATTTCTGTTTCTAGGCTAAAGGGAGTGGTTTTTTCTACCTCTTTAATGACAATGTCTCATTGTCTAGCATGGTTCTTTGATGGAAATTATTTCTTCTGATTGTACTTTTCCTTATTTTCTGAACTTGTGGATGTTTGATTTACCTTATTCATATTTGTGACTGTAGTTTCTTTTCCCTTACTTTGATTACTTGGAGGATTCTGCCTTGTTTGAGTGTCTTTCTGCTAAGATTCTCTCTTCTGAAAGGGATTAACCAACACATATTTTCTCCTCAATGACATCTGCCTATTTTGTGAACTAAGTGCATTCAAGTACCCCCATTGATAATCATATGATTCAGTCTCCAATTCATGATCATTGGCAAGGATAAAATCTTCATCCTTAGGCTGATCTTTGTTTTCAAAATATTCCTCATCTTCGATAAAAAACATAGGTAGATCATCAACTTTGAAAAGGAGATTTTCCTCAACAATTGTGTCTTCATCTTCTTCTTCTCCTTGAGCATAGTTCTGCTGCAAGGGTGTCCTAATTTGTTGTTGTTGCTGTGGTGGTTGATAAGAAGCTCGTTGTTCTCTCTGCTTAAGCCTTAACTGAGGTTGTTGTTGACCTCTGTAGTTAGGATTTCTGACCTCAGGTTGTCTCTCAGTGATGGACATCCTGTCAACCATCCTTTCAATAGTTCTTATCATTGTATCCATATTAGCATCGGAAGAATAGGTGGATGGTTCATCTTTAATAGTAACTCTTCTCTCATTCCTAGCTCTAGCTCTCTTCATTAACATATTTGCTTCAATGCTGACCACGTTCTTTTGAATGTCCTCCATTGTATATAGATTTCTTTCCCTTAGTTGGTAAGCCATGTCAGGATAAAATTCATTTGGATAACGTATGAGAGCTAAGCTTGGAGGAGAATTGATCTCAACGGGAATTGCATTATAAATTCTATTGAAGAAAGTATTGAAATCTTGGACTGATTCATTGAGATTTCTTTTAATGTTCTCATACTCAACAAGAAACTATAAATGATTTTTCTTTACTTCCCACTAGACTAAAAATAAATCAATGAGCTGGTCTGGAGTGGCAATGGAATTATCAGTCAAGGACCTAAACCAAACTTTGACATCTCCAGAGAAGCTCTAGACTATAATCCTCATTTTTGCATTATCAGCATCAACTTCCTCCAAGTCTATAAAGTCAGTGACCTTAACAATATGTTTTCTTGCAGATATGGTAGAATTTTCATCAAAAAAGGGGATTCTTTACCCATAACCCTGAGGTAAATCATTCAATTTGGCAAGTAAGATAAGTGGGAAAAATATTACCATGATTCCTATTGAATGAAGTGCTGGATTAACAACAAGATGGATTGGCTAAATAGGTAGGGGAACAATAGTTGTAGGTACTGAAGTAGTAGGTATGAATGATGAAGTCGAAGGTAAAGATGAAAAAACTACAATTGATTGATGTTGGGGTTGAGGTGAGACAGGAATTTCCTCTTGATGGTAGAATTGGATCCAATATTTGATGTCAAGGTCATATTCAGGTTTAATCTCTTTGGAAAACCAATTTTTCAAAGGACTAAGGTCTAATTAAAACAATTACTTTACCTCATATAATCTTAAAGGATCGAAGACTATGTCGGATAAAGAGGTTTCAGACTTGGATTTAAAAAATGACAATTCAAATTTCATATTATACGATATATCTTCAAGAGAAAGTAGTTTAGCAGGTAGAGAAACAAATCTTACCAATGGAACTGGTCCTAACTGAATGTTTGTAGTTTTATATCTATGCCTTCGGAAAATATTATTTGGATCATCTACTGGATCAGCTGAATCAGGATCAGGATTTTCTCTTCTATATCTTCTTGAAGCCAGCTCTACAATATTAGCACTGCAATTATTGAAGCATACTTTCTGAAACATAACCCTATCATCCAAAGGATCAAATTCCAATTTTTCTTGTCGTACACCCAGTGAAAATAAATATTTCATTCCCTGAAAATGGCGCAAGTATGTTATCACTCTACCATATCTCTAAGGATGAAGAAGAAATCCCAACAGAGGTAACCACATACCAATATTTTGGTTTGGTATCTAGTCCTACCAAACTGGAGAGGGCTCTCTCCACAATGTCATAGCCAAAAGGGCTGGATGAATTAGGCTTTTAGGCTAGGTATAAGTACATGGGTTTTATTTGGTTGAATTTGGGTTGTTGGATGGGTGAATTAGGTCAAGAGGCTAGGTCAGGGGAAAAGGATTAGGGTTGCAGAGATTCAATGGGGCAAGGTAGGTAGAAAACCTAACACTTTAGGGTTTCTTGAGTGGGATGGATCAGATAGGTGAGAAGCTAGAAAGAGCAAGGATAAGCATGAATTCTTTCTAAACTGAAGAATATGGACAAACTATGAAGGTTTTCCCAAAACAGAGAATGAGAGATATATTTTGTTTATCAACTTAAAAACCAGCATATCATAGAAATGAAATGGATCATGAAACAAAACATTCATACATAATGAGACATAAGAAGAAAAATTATAAATTCTCATACCACACGTATTCCAAAGAAATAGTTGCAACATTTTCATTAATTTCTTACCAAAATGATTGCACTAGAGTCTCTGATGAATGCATCAACATCCAACAATTTCCAACCTATGAAATGAGCCAAAAAGTACATGATATAGACCTCAAAACAAGTCCTCCCGTCCTCAAGGGTCGAATCCATGAGAGGAGGAGCATTTCCACCAAAAACTGAGCTTAATACCTATAGTGTAGGAAGGTCAAACTGACTCATCCCTCACTTTTTTCAAACTGATTCATTACATGTCATCAAACTTTTCACCTAATGTATTTACCCTAGGTAAGTGTAGAAACATCATAATTACATTTACTTCCATCAATTACATCATTAAATACATGATTTATCAAGGTGAAAATCAAATTTGCAGAGAAAAATAAGAAATATCAGACAATGGTTAGGTTTGCAGCGCCTCTGCTCTATGCGCAGTGCCATGCCAGGTGCGCGGTGCCATCTTCAAGCTGAGTTTTGAGGGGGTTCCAGAAGTCCAAATGGAGCTCAGGATAGCTCATTGGAAAGCTTATCTGGTCTACTTTCGAAATTTGTGCTTGGTTTGCAGATTTTATTTGATTTAACCTTGCAAAAAGGGATTCTCCCAAGACTTCTCTATGTGCAGCACCATGCTAAAAAAGAGGGCAGAAACATGATTTTTTAGATGTTGTTTGACCTTTTCACAACTAGTTTATCCAAAAAAACTTAGAAAAATTGCTAGGGTGCATGTATTCATCATTCTAAATCCAATGGTGGTCTCTGTTTGGCCAAAACATGCCGCAAACAAGAACACAGCGCCTAGGGCATTGTGTACCTGACAGTCCAACTCTCACATAACTGTCCAGGGATGCACAAAAACTTCAAAAATTTGAAAAAATGTGTCAAAAATTTTGCCAAAATTTGTTGAATGGTGGCTGATGATGAGTATTAGGCATGGAGTGAGGCTTCAACAAGGATATCAAGACTACTTTTCTCTTCTTGCATGGTCAAGGTCTCAATTTTTTCATTGGCTTGTTTAAGTTTTGACCTTACAATTTTGTTTTTCTTGGCATATTGTTTTTCCATTCTTCTTTGAATATCATTTTCCTTGTTTGATTTCTCCGAGAGCCTCTCAAAATGTTGTTTATCCCTATCAATCCATTTCTCTTTCTTCTCATTGATTACCACTGCAAATTTTTCATTAAGAGTGAGCTCATCTGCTAGTTCTATTTCTTTCTGCCTTTCTAGTTTTAGGGCTCTCTTCAAACCTCTAGTTCTGGGCCTTCTTTTTGGTACTTGTTCTTCTAGTTTATCTAGCACACCATATTTTTCTAGTGTCTCTTCAATTAATACTTTAGCTTTTTCTGCCTCTCTTTGAGCTTTGATGAATTTCACTTCATCAATGAAATTTTTGGTCTTTAGCTGCTGGTTCTCCTGCCCAAGAAAGGTAATGACAAATCTAGATCTATCAATATTAGTTTGTAGCTCTTTAATCTTGGCCTCTTTTTCCTTGATGATTGTGCTAGTAATCTCATAATCATATTGTTGATTCAAGTTAACAAGGTCAAACTCCATTTATTTCTCATGAATATTTCCCTCCTCATGCCTAATCTCTTCTTAAATATTTTCCTCTATCATATTTTGCTTTCCTTTGTCTACCTGATTTTCCGATGAAGAAGGCAAGGCCCCTTCCACAATTTTTGGAGAAAACACTTGCTTATGACCTCTCTGATATGTTTTTTCCAATGTCTCTATCTCAGCCACTTTGGTCTTTTGAAGCTCATTGTTCTTAACCATGCTAGATGACCCAATATGAGTGTGAAATGTTAATGATGGTGGTGAAATGGGTGAATTAATTTGATCTGATGAATAAATAGGTATTGTGTTCTGAGCTGGAGGAATGGATGTGGAATGATGAGATGGTGGAGGCACAATTTGAGCATGTTGAATTGGTGGAGCAATAAAGATTCCATTAGCTATGTAAGTGTCCCATGAGATGTTCAATTTATCAAGGTGATGGAGGACAATGATCTTGATGAGATAATGGTGAAAAATACTTCTCATTTGGTGGTCATAATCTCTCTTTTGAACAATGTATGCCATTTTTTTAATGTCCCTAAAGAGAAAATAAGGTATGTTGAGCATTTTGACCCTTGTGAAGTGCATTCATAACTTGATATGGTAGGTGTAGAGTCTAGAGAACCTTCCTTCACAAGGAAAGTAACTCATTATTATTTTCATCATGGGTGCATACCTATCTAGGAGGTAAGAGAAAAGAAAGAACCTTTTTGCTTCATTCTTGTACCTTGGCTTGATATATGGGGCATAGTAATGT
The DNA here is from genome assembly GCA_034641835.2 of Pinus albicaulis. Lineage (NCBI taxonomy): Eukaryota > Viridiplantae > Streptophyta > Pinopsida > Pinales > Pinaceae > Pinus > Pinus albicaulis. Next base: position 153,630,085 of record CM076577.1, on the reverse strand, counting down.
TTCTCCAAGTCCTTTGCCTTGTACCGTTTTTCATCAATGTTTGGAATTCCGATGGCATCTGCTATGATGGATGTGGATACTATAAAAGTGACACCAAAAATGGTTACCTGGTTGTTATGCAGATTAGAAATGAAAAGCGTGCTCAAAACAGGGTGATGTTGGACATTTTGTATTTTTTCACAAAATTCAAAGCATCCTTCATGCTTGAAACATGTCACAGTCATGGGAGAGGCCATGAGTTCTATAGTGTTTGTAGGTTCCAGTCTGAGGATATTCCCTCCTTTGTGTGGCCTCCTCTCTTCCCTTTCTTCTGCCTCACTGAATTCTTTGTTTTCTTCTTCCATAGTGTCTTGGCTAGAAACCATAGGGAGATGAATTGGGAGTGAAATGTAGGTTTAGGGAGTGGGAAATGGGATGGAAAAAATTAGGGAGATGGGGGAAGGGATTATTAAATTGAGGGAGGTGACAGGAAGTAGAAATGTTATGGGATTTGGGAATAGGAATTTTATTACAGGTATGGGGATTTAGGAGCCTAGGAATTTGAAATACCCATTTCTTAGGGTTTAGGGGATAAAGTGGTTTGGGATATGGATTTAATGACATAGGGGTAGGGATAGGATTTATTTTGATGTGGGAAGGGTAAAAGGGGTCTTCAAAGATCAAATTTTGGATTAGGAAGTGAAACTAGTGTTTTTATCTTGAAAAACTAGAGATTTCTCATGAAAATATTGACACCACATTTTCACTTGATAAATTCAAGGAGGGCATAATGATGTCTTACTTACTTGATAGGAAGTGGAGAAACATTTTTCTGAATTTTTGGAGGACCTGCACTGAGTTTGGAAGCTTGTAAGTGAAATTTTCCAGGTGAGCAGCACCTTTGATCTATGTGTAGTGCCTCTGGCTCTATGCACAGTGCCCTGGCTCTATGCACAATGCCCTGGCTCTATGCACAATGCCTTATTCGAGGTGAGAAACGCCTCCAAAAATTTCGACCTTTCACCTTTCAATTTCGATTTTTTTAGCTATGTGAGTGATGGCTTGATAACATAGAGTGAAAATGAATGTCTTTTGATCTTTGAATGGGATTTATGCTTGATGGATTGGATGTTTTGAGCTTTGGGACCCACTTTTCGTTCTTGTTTTCACTTTACAACTTTGAAACTATTTCCTTTCATTTTGACTTCTTTCCTCTGACAATTGATCATTTGATGGACTAGGAACTCTTTTGCACTTTGATATTTTCTTTGTCGACTTGTGGAACTCTGAGTTGGCAGCTTGGGAACCTTGTACTTATTACATATTAAATGACACAAAATTACAAAATAAAAATAAAAATTACATCTTTTTGGAATAAAAATTACATTCTAGGATGAAAATCACAACTTTGGAATCAAAATTACATGTTTGCAAATCATCTTTACATAGTAAATATGATGTTATTTTGTTCTCTCTCTCTTACTTTGTTGGCTTTATGCAATGGAAATGGTGTGTTTATTGGACCTTGGAAAGAACCCAAGAAACCTAATGAAACCTTGAAAAAACCCTAAAGACCTAATGAGACTTTGAAAGAGTTTTTCATGATGACATTAGCTTTATGGATGATGTACAATCAGCAAGTTATGAAATTGAGCCAACAAGTAATGAAAATTTAGAAAAAGAGAATTTTTTTTACCTAGGCTACCATTAGTGAGTAAATTTTTTCACGACCTAGTGGAATGAATAAATTTTTCTGAATGGGAATCCTAAAATGTATGAAAAGAGGATTTTGATCACTGATGGCAGGATGCAAATACTAACACTAACATAACCCATTCTTACATCCCACTTGATTTATGTCTTCTCAATCCAAGTTTTCCCCCTTTTCATTTCATAAGACAACCTTAAAATAAAAATATTTCGGATCTAGCTATTGTTTTATTAAATGTTTCTCTTTAGGAAAAACTCACAATTTGAGGTTCAAGACATCATTTTTTATTATTATTATTATTACTGAATCTATCTTGATAATTGTAAGTCAACCTATTTTTCCATTATAAAATCACTCATTATTTATATTCAATAATTAATTAATTCATTTGTTTTCATGTCTTATCCCTTATTATGAATACATACACAAAAACAAAACACACTATGAAAACCATACATTTCTCAAACTATGAAGAATCTTGTTGATTTTAAATAAGATTTAGAATATCATAAAGGAATTCCTAGCCTAAAGTTCTTTTTTTTTTACCTCTTAAAAGAATATAACCTTTTGTAGGATTACTCATACAACTATACATCCAAACACAAAATTCCTAAATCCATCAATCTCTTCCATTACACATATAATACAATCATCTTAGGCATCTAAATCATTTAAGAATTCCAATTCATCAAAATGTGATCTCACTCTCCTTCAATTTCTCCCTATTAAAAGATCACAAACACATATTCTTGTAAAACGAGAACTCAACTAAGCTTTTCATTAATCACATACCTCTTTATTTAAGTTCAATTAAAACAAATCTCTCACCACATAAAATGTTTATCTTCTAAACATGTTATTCTCTTAACAATTTCCAAATTAATCAAATTCTAAGAAAGTATTTCATCAAGTTCATAAACAATATGACTTTTTGACTAGATCGCCTAACTAACAATAGTTTAGAGAAGTTAATGAGTTCAATTCTCAAAATTTCTCTAATTAATTTGGTTAAATATAATTCAACCAATATTTAATTGACAAAAGAATTAAAGGGACTATTATGGATTTCCTAGACCTAATTTGTCTTAAGCCAACAAAACAATTTATTTCATCAACTTATCACAATAATCTCTTTCTACATTTCAAGCATTTGAAAATCATTTTAATTCTACCTAAATCCATCACATACAAAAGAATTACAATACTAGAGGACAGATACTTAGTTCAGACTTGACTCCATACATCAAAATCAATTATTCCAAACATGCTAAACCACCTAATGGTGTTCATTGTACCAATCTTAGTATCTTCATTTGTAATAAAAGTAAAATAATGGATTTAGACCTCAAGCAAAATTTTGTTATGAATCTCTATCCATTTAACTTTAATTACACATAATCAATCCTCCTTAATCATGTCTATGAGATTCCATCAAAATATTTTTGTTCATTATAACGAGAATAATTAATTACCTCATAGTTATATTTTATTTATGGATTCCACACCCATACCTTACCTCATTACTTAACTCATATATATAAGTTAGTATGGATTCCACACCCATACATTTTCTCATAAATATATGCTAGTATGGATTCCCACTAGAAAATTTGGCCGAATTTCCGACGGCAAATTCGTCGCTATTCCGACACGTAGTCGTCGCAAGAGCAACAGTTCGAGGGTAGACAAAACCTGGTTCACCGTAACGTCGCAATTCCGACGCTTTGACAAAGTGTCCCAATACCGACACTTTTTTCGTCACTTCCAAACAAGCGTCGCTCTTCCGACGTTTCCCAAACCGACGTTTGTAAAGTGTCGCCATTCCGATGAAATGTGGTCCGACGTTTTGAACGTCGCTCTTCCGACGTTTGTAAAGTGTCGCCATTCCGACGAAATGTGGTCTGACGTTTCGAACGTCGCTCTTCCGACGTCTTTATATTGTCGCTCTTCCGACGTGTCTAAACTATCGCAATTCCGACACCGTACAAAAGTGTCACAAGACCGACGTATTGCAAAAGTGTCACAAGACCGACGCTTTCCACAAGCGTCGCAATACCGACGCTTTCCACAAGCGTCGCAATACTGACGCCAAGAAGAATTGTCGCAATACTGACGCCAGGAAGAATTGTCACAAGACCGACACATTGAAAAAGCATCGTAATACCGACGGTTTCCAAATGCATCACAATACCGACGCCAAGAAGAACTGTCGCAATATCGACGGACGTCACAAGACCGAAGAAAATGGAAATCGTTCAAAACTTCAAAAGATCGACGCTTACAAGACATCGGTATACCAATGGCGGTTTCAATTTTTAAAAAAAATGAAACTTTAAAACAGGACAGTAAATCTCCAATATTTTTTATCACAATAAGAAATCAATGATCAATGATCACATCAAATTTTCCTCGTAGCGTGACGGGTCTAATAAATTTTATTGTAAAGGTTGCTAGCTAGTGACAACTGCAGCATTGAAGGAAATGCATTAAAGAAAATTAATAAGGTTGCGAACTCCAAGCCAACTGGCAACAACCCTGATAATTTTCCTTACCAACTTCCAAGTTGTGACTCGGGCTTCAGACTCTAGAGCTAAGAATTTTTTTTTCATCGTGTTGGAGAAGAGAACTGCAACCTGCAGCAAAAGAGAAATTCCTCAGTCTCACTACTCAGGACTCGGAGTCATTCCTTGCTAACACGGTATGTGGAAATTTTGATAAGATAACTTTCTTCACCCTTGTTTTTGCTAAATTTATTCTTTTGAAAAGGGCCTGGTTCCATTTCAGAAATTTTCAACTTTCGACTTCTAGAATTTGTACATATGATTTTTGGACTGAGGTTTTGTTATTAATGAGGAGATGGTGTCTTGCTTCTATCTGTATAAAATAATTGCCTCTTTTTTTTCTTCATGATCAGGGTTTTTGATTTTATCAAACCCTATCTCTCTTTTAAGCATGCCTGCAAATTAATATATTCCAGGAATGTACACAATTCCAGGCTTCATGTACAACATATTGTATCAAATATATTTTAACAAGTGAGCTACATGCCCATATAGTGTTATAGATTACAGGGCTTCATTTGGAGAATAAATGATAAGCCTGGCAGCACTAAATCCAAGTAATTCCCCTCATCCCTTAAAAGACGCCTCTAAATATAAATAGAAAGTTCAAATAGTTAGTAAAGGAAAGGTACAAAGATATAACAGATATGTGTTGAGCCAAAAACCTGTGCATTCACAACAAAAATGGGATGGATAAAACTTAAAAACAATTATGGAATTTGACAAAAAATCGTCTTATGCATACAAAATGAAAGAAGCATTGGCATACTACTATGTTTACAAATTTAAGGACAGGCAGAGTGAGTCTCTGGGAAACACAGTTTCATGTGGAGACCCTAGATCCTTGTACCCACAATATCTAGTGACTTATAAAATGATTGCCAAAAAATGCCTTTGCTATGCATGTAAGAACACCACTTGTATAATGAGGGAGATGTAATATTGTCTGAGAAGCATATTTATACAGAGTGGCCCAAGATTGTGTATTTATGGAAGATACAACTGATTTTGGCATGAAACATGTATCCAAGATTTCAATGTGCAGCCTTATTTCAGAGCCCATTGATGATTTACTATGAAACCTAAACTTTCAAAAAAAACACATTGAAATCACAAGATCTCCATCACGAATATCATATATATTAACTGTCTTTTGGGCACTGGCAGTAGATACCATAAGAGGCCCACATGGCCTGTACCACCAATGTTGATTCTCTGGCACAACATTTGCAAAGCCAAAATTTCTCCCCGAGACATCCCTCTCTGCCAAAACTGGAGAGATGGTACTGGACGTTGAAGTGAAGGCCTCTGATTCAGTATGGAATGCCATAATTTCTTTATTATAAAAGTCCCATGAACAGAAACCTGAGTCCAATGTACAACCTACAGATGTTGCCACAACATATTTACCAAAGCGACCATTTGAACCAGCTGCTCTGATCAACCAACAATCACCCCACATGTTTGGGGTAAGCCCATATGGAGCTTTATATTCAGCCTTCTCCTGGAGATTGGAAAAAAAAAATACTGAGTATTACTCATACATCAACTGCCCTTTATGTTAAGGGAAAATTTAAAGATTGCATAAATATTCTTGAAATCCCAATCCTAGTTTCTAGAAAATTTCAACAGTCTTTGAAATGAACTACATCCTATTTAAGCTACATCAAATATTTAGGCAAATCATTTTTTTAAATAGAAATTGGTGAATTTTATTTCAAATATAGAAATTTAAACCATGAGAATAATCTAACCCCTAGGCTTTTCCCTATTTCTAATAGAAAATCCCAAAATGTATAAATTATAACACCCATAAACCCCAAAATTAAGTGCAATAATTAAAACCTCCACACCTCTGAATTTGCTATATCATGAAAAGAGAAGCATCCATCATCATGGGAAAGCAAAACTGATTCTCCTTCTAATACAAACCAGCCTGCAGTAGATGTCTTATGGCTGAGTTGATTCAATCGATCACAGGAAACCTCTTCAGTTTCTTCAATATTGCCAAAATGCTCTGGCTTGTTTTCCTGATCATCATCAAAGTCCATATTTTCATCACATTGGATTAGTTGGGGTTCATTACGATCAGGTCCAGTGCCTATTGCAGAGCTCCGAACATCCAATCCAATATTGGAACTACCATACCCGTTCCCATTAGAGATTGTAAATCCTGCTTCTGGCTTTAATTCGATAAGTTCAAGAGCACTAGAACTGGATTCAGTTGATTTAGACTTGGTATAGTTGTCCTCTAATTTGTATTCCGATACAACACTATACTTGTGCTTCAACGTAGACAGAAATTCTGCAGCAATGGGATCTTCATCTATGGGGCTTATGGATCTGCCCTCAAAAGCATCCCGAATATCTGATTCATTTTCATTCAACTGATCATGCAAATCCACCCTCGTCTTTAGCACAACAAGCTGAACTGAAGGCCGGTTTTTCAGCAATTTATGGTGGGGGTAAAGCCTGTCTTCCAGATCTTGACTATTTAAGTGTTTAATTGGTTTTTTCAGAGACCTGACCATAGAATCAAATGAATCTTGCGAATCCTGCGAAATAATAAACAATAGTAAGGCCATTATTTATTGGTTTTAAATAATAAACAACATGCAACAAACCCACATAATTAGTAAATTATTTAAAGACAATAATTCCTACATATTAAAATATAAAGTTATAACATACCAGCTCATACTCGAACATAACATCTGTATCAATATTCTTCTTATGTATCTTCTTGATCTTCATCCAACTGATCGACATCTATATCAACATCTGATTCAGAAACGGTGTTGAAATGATTGACCATCTCATCATCATCATCACTTATGTCATTTTCAATAATATCCTCATCGACATCATCATCAATAATTGTTGCCTCGTCTCCTATGCATGGTTCATCTTCTAAGATATCTTCTTCGTCTGTCAATGCATCTTCCTACTCATCTGCCACTGCATCATCTTCTTCTTGATCAATATCATATTCTTCCTCTACAGTATACTCTACTGGCCTTCCTCTTGGATCATATCTAATAGGAAATGACCATTCGTTCTCACCTAGAACCTCTGAGTAAAAGACTTGTTCGCATTGGCTTGGAAAAACATAGCGATCTTTTCCTGCTTCAAACTGCGATGTTTTAACCATTGGAAATCCATTTTCATGTTGAATAAGTGATCTATCATAATCACGTACATTCATTCGTAGCCTATACCATTTGACGTCGAACAAAACTATTTTGAAGGAATTAAAGTCACACTCAACTATATCATTAAGAACCCATAATATCTATTTTCAGATTCTCGAGGATGTCTGTCACTCCTGGAGGAAACATTAGTGACCTGGAATACTGCAGTTATCCCACTATCAGAATTTTTCTTGTTATCATCCAATTTTTTAACGCGAAATTGACGACCATTGCACCACATAGCCTTGTGGTGTTTCAACTGCAATATGCCAAACATGAAAAAGATGCATTCTTAATTGATAATTAAACATATAATTTACACAACATGAAAATTAACTGAAAAATCAAACTTCTTGTCACATTATAAATATAGTATAAAATAATTAATGAATAAAATAGGTGAATCAATTGCTTACCTTTTTATCTTTCAAACCATATGCTAAATCGATTTCCCTGTCCGTAACATTCCAATCTCCACTACGATACACTTCTCTAATCAATTTAGACAATAGTTGCCATGATAACCTACCGTCGTTACGTGCTTTACATGTTTCAATCCATTCACTTATCAACTCAAGATTGTTTGCAATGTATAAAAGTAGTGCCTCATAATCTTGAGCACCTGAATAAAAAAACAATAATTCACCAATATTAATAAATATTACTTATAACCATGGTAAATTATATTAATTAATAAACTATGAAAGAATAAAACCGAATGAATATAATGATCATATACATGATGTAAAAAAATGAAATTTTATATTTATTATACATAATAAATCTTTTACCTCTCACTTTCTTCATTCTACCTTTTCCCAACAGGTGCTCCTCTTCAAATTTTTTGATGGAGTTCACATCCCAAATGCAATCCACCGCCTTCATCACTGACGCAGCTAATTTAGGAAGATAATGACTAATATACACCATGGATTGATATACCACATATCCATCCACCATAGAACCCTCAGGTCGTGCTCTTTGTTTAACCAAAGCCTTCAAGGATTTCAGGTGCCTCTCGACCATCCACATTGACCTTGTGTGTACTGGACCACACATTTCAATCTCCTCAACTTGGTGTATCAAGTAGTGTTCTTGTGCATTGAAAAATGTTGGAGGTAGATACTTTTGCATTTCACACATTAGTCGAGGAATTTCTCTCTTCCAATAATTTATTTCATCTTGATGGATTTCTTTCAATGACAACCATCTGCAAATCATTACGCAAGGTTATTTCAATGAAACATAATATATATTTCATTATCAGTAAATTAATACATCATTTCATCAAGTACGAAAAGAAATTGTAGCAATTAGATTTTGCGTATAAATCAAAACTACTTACCTCATGTATTTACTAAGACCATATATAACTTGTTTGACATTGTTGTCGAAGTCGTTTGGGAGAGACACAGGTAGAACATACTATAACAATAAAAAATGAATCGTTATTGGTTTCCAAATTAAACAGAAAAAAGGAAAATTTAAAATATGTATTCAAGCAATAACATACAAAAACGTATACCAAAAAAATTACCTTAATAAAGGTATGCCAATCATGTGTTTTCACCCCACTGAAGTCACCTTTCTTCGTTAAGATATTATTTATGTTTGAAACAAAACCTGTTGGAAATTTAATTCTTCTAACGACCTCTTTTACATCATTTCTTTGTTGTTCTGTTAATAACCATGGAATATTATTATAATTTCGACCTCCATTGCTATTTGATCCGCCGATCACACTTTTCATTGCATGATTCGATTTCTCAATGTCAACACAAATTTTGTCAATTTTATCTCTATCATGTGCACCATCTATGGTTCGCCATAACATTTCTGTCACATTCTTCCCAACATGCATTGTATCAAACAAATGAGCTATTTTTAGGTCCTCATAGTAGGGAAACCTCACGAATTGAGAAGGATAACATTTCATTCCAGGTGGAAGTACAATATTAGTACCTTCACGGCGACGATGACCTTGATATCAAAGAATAAAATAAATCAGAACAATATTAATTATAAAATACAATAAAATAAATTCATTAGTTAAAACAAAAATTCCAAACATTACATAAACAAATAATATATATATATATATATATACACACAAACTACGTACCAGCTGCTCGACGATTATTAATTCTGTTATATTCCAACATCCACAACTGAGGTTTCATTCTTCGTGGTTTTAATCTAGTTTCTTCTTTATCATTGAAAAGATGTTTTTCAGTAGTACGATACTTATGGTTCCTAGGGAGGAAGTGCCTAAACTCATCAAACACCATCTTTCTTAATTCTGGCGAATGACGATACTTCATCTTAGGGCCACAAACTGGACATGAAAATCTACCCTTTGTTTGAAGACTTGCAATAGATGGATTAATAACAATTAATATACTATGAGATCATTTTTAAAACATGCAATATGGTATATCTAATTTAGATAATTATGTATTATATTAAATTGCAATGAAATATTACATACCACAAACATGTGTTAGTCCTGGGGCATCATGAATTGTCCATACAAGCATTCCACGACATTGAAATCTCTTCTGCTTGATTGGTTTAGTGATGTCATACATAGTGATGCCATGCCATAACCGTATTAGCTCATCGATAAGAGGCTCAATATATACATTCATATCTTTGACCTGGTACTTACCTAATTGTTCAAAATTACGGAACATAATAATTACTCCCATGATATATGTATATATAAGTAAATAAATAAAATATATATTTATTCAAACAACGAGAGAAATGAAAATGTTACATTCAAAGAAATAATGTATCAAATACCTGGAATAATCATAGTCAACATTATGTTCTCCCTCTTTATTGACATCCAAGGAGGAATGTTATTGTTGATAACGAAAATAGGCCACACTGAGTAAGTAGATCTAAGCTCTCCAAATGGATTAACACCATCAGCTGCTAATGAAAGCTTGACATTACGAGGTTCATTTTTAAAATCTACATATTTTTCCTTGATTTCTCTAAATGCAGAACCATCTGCAGGAATTCAAAGAACACCATCTCCACTTCTATTCTTTGAATGGTAATCCATAAACTGTGTTATGCTGTTACACCTGAACATTCACTGCAAACGTGGAATTATGGGAATATGATGAAGAACCTTTTGAGGCACCTTTTTGGTTAGTTGATCTGTTCGATATCTACTGGTACCACATTTCGGACATTCTATTTTCAACGCATGTTCTCCGTAATATATAATATGATCTTTAGGACATGCATCTATAGTGTTATATTCCATTCCAAAGTGTTTCATAATAGCATGTAGATCTCGATATGTTCGAAGGTAAAGTATTTGGCGATGGTAACAAATATTCACCCAACAATCTACAACAGAAACAAAAAGTAGTGTCTTGTAAAGATTATTAATCATATATATATATATATATATATATATATATATATATATATCATATTTATTAAAACCGGAACTGGTGACCGGACCGGTGGAGCTAATGAACCAGGTTTCGAACCAAATCCGGTCTAATCGATAGCGGTCAGATCTCAATGAACCAGTTTTAAAAAAACACATTAAATAATTATTTTTTAATAAAATGAAAAAAAAACTATTTTTAAGATTCGCAACCATGATTCCAAGCCAATAGAGACAAAATATGAAAATTTTGCTCATTTATATACCATGCAAAGGTGAATATATCAAAATGGCACCAAATGCAATACATACCATCGAAAAATACATAAGCAAACTTGTTGAAGTAATGTATCAGGTTTCTCTTATATTATTCATTGTGTTTTATTGCTGAGTTAATATTATAATATACAATCTGTCCCTGCTCAGATCTGTTGTCAATTCATTGTATCAGCCTTAAAGACAATTCTGGGTTCAGTATCTATATATATATATATATATATAGATATATATATATATATCAGACCAGCATTTTGAAGATCTTGTATTCTTCATTATCTATGTTTGCTTGGCAATAAATTTCTAGAAAAACATCTACAACACTTAGAGGTATTGAATTGGTTTATGAAGCCCACTATTAGTGCTATTTGTAACAAGTTGAGAGAGCATTACAACTTCAGCAGTCTTCTCACAATGTGTTTGACGAAATTTATCACTGAAAAGATTCATTAAAACCCAAAAAACTCAGTGGCCAGTTTAGTGCATTTCCAAGCGGGAATTTTCTAGTGGTCAATTTATTATTGCCAGTCACATTTTCATTAGGTTGTATGTTGTTGTCCCTTGAGTGGCGTCAGACCATTTGCATCACTCTTGATGCCATGATCAAATTGCTTGTATGCTGTGTGAAAGGTTTTGTATTTATGCTGCTGCTATGTGTGAGCAGAGAGAGAGGGTCTGACAGTTCCTAGCTGAGTGTGAAATAAGGTTGCTGCTGATTGTTTTGAGAATAGAAATTGTCATCAATTACACTTGATGAGTTGCATGCTGCCAGGGATTTTATGCTAGCCAACCTTGTATTTATCAGTCATCATGTGTATTGTTGCTACTATAAGGTGTTGAGTATGAGTTATTAGACAAGTTTGTTGCTAGTATAATAGAGGAATTTGCAGCTCATGGAGGAGACACTAAGGAATTTGCAACTCATGGAGGAGCACCCAATCGGCCAGTTAAGTATGGAACCAGCTGGTTTATGCATAAACCGGTCGGTTCCGTACTTAACCGAATGGTTAGGTCTGGTTAACCGGCCAAAACAGATGAGAATAGGCTATTGACCGGGTTGCAAGGCCAGTTCCAACCGACAGCCCTCCTGACCGGCCGGTTTGACCGGTTACTGGTTCAAACTAGCCGGTTTTGATAACTATGATATATATATATACAAGTTATTATTTTACACATTTATTACAACTAAGAAAAGGGAAAATAATCAACATTTACATATATGTGATCATATATACATATTTCATACCTTAGGAGTTGTGTCATACATCTGTTCGACAAATTATTCATAACCTTTAAGTTCACCAGCAACAATGTAGCAGAGAGAAGAGTTGCATTTGAGTGTTCAAAAAGTCATTCACTTGACCTTTCAATCAAGAGGTACATCATAAATACCATCACTGCTATCTCCACCATCATCATCTAACTCACCATACAAGTCTTGGAGCATTTGATTTGTCCCATCATTAATGTGAACTGTCTCATTATTGTCATCATGATCTACCTCCATGGGATCATTAAAATTACCTTCATCATTCACTTCATGTTCTTCACCTTGTACAACATCATTTCCAATACTAATATTTGCTGCAATATTCTCTTGTACTGGTGCAACATCATCTAATCTACTACTATTTAGCTGTGGAAGCTAGTTGATCATCTGCAAAAATTTGGGGGGCAATTGTGCCTTTATGAAAATTACAAACATTAATAATTAAACATTAGTGCGCATATAAAAAATATTAAAATAATATAAAATTTTACGATATAATCAAAATGAAGATAGACAATTAATTACCACGGGACGATAGTCATTCGATCCACCATCAATGTGCCCATATTTCCTACAATGCATTGTTGTTGTTGCTATTAAAACTCTAACATTATTTCTCATACAACATTTTTTACAAGGGCAATAAACTCTGCCATCACCCCTTTCACCCTTTTGAATTTTTTTTCCAGCTCCAATGTATTCTTCCATTGATGCAAATTATCCTATAAAGAAAACAATAAATCTCTCTCAATGGTGTAGAAAACCCAAGACTTGTTGAACTCAATGGGAGCTCAATATATAAGTAAAAATAAATAAAAGTGGGCATTTTACAAATTGTGAGCTTTTTACAAAATGTGGGCTTTTTACAAAATTGTGGGCTTTTTACAAATTGTGGGATTTTTACAATTTGTGGGCTTTTTACAAAATTGTGGGCTTTTTACAAATTGTTTATATTTTTAATAAAATGTGGGCTTTTTACAAAATTGTGGGCTTTTTACAAATTGTGGGCCTTTTAGAAAATTGTGAGCATTTTACAAAATTGTGGGCTTTTTACAAATTGTGGGTTTTTTTTATTCTTAATGCATTTTCTATAGAATACTAAACAGATTTGTCCAAAATTTGAGATGCAAACTGTAGTCTCTACTACGTTTGGAAAATTAGAGGTTTATAAAAGATAAACTGCGAACAGAATTGTACCACTATGATAAGAAGTTGTCAGAAGCATTCCTTCTGCTTCACAAACGTGGAACTACCTTAAGAATGCTTATGGTTGATATAAATATTAGAGCATGGTAGTTAAATGTAGTAGTTATGCTAAAATATTGAATAACAGCTTGAGAGTGCTCTTCAGATACTGTACGAATGCACCAAATTAAAGATGTACCATTACTAAAGATAAATGGCCAAAAATAGTCAATTTTGATATCGTGAAGTTATGTCTTTCTCGGTAGCAAACTAGGGATAGGATGGAAAATATGAGAGAACTAAGTTCCAAGGACTAAAAAACCAAGGCCAACATAGTTCTGCCTTGAATCAGAGACAAAACAAAGCCGCCCAAAAAAGTGTTTGAGAGCACCCATTGAAGCTCCTATATATAGCAGAGTCAACATTTTCCTATTGAACAAGTTTGTATAGTCAAAGCCACAGCAAGATCAGATAGCCACGATCCTAAATGAGAACCAGAGCCAAAGCTAAGATAGATCCACGTTTAGTAGAACAAGACAGCCATAGCAAAGGATTTGACCACAGAACCAGATCATGAGAGATAGCAAGATTCTTGCTTCCACTGTGGAAATGTAGAAACTGTACAAGGGCTTTGCTTCCAATAGATTTCATTGTGACAGTAATTGCTATGGTGTTGTAAGTGCTCATTAGTAGAATATTAAAGCCATTCTAGAATTCTTTTAACCTGGAGAGGGTTTTCTATGGTTATAAATCCTCATGTTCAAATTCCATTGTCGATTGGTTGTGTTTGATATTATGCTTTTACTGTCCGCAGTTGAATTTTCACACAGAAAATTATCAGTCTAAAGCGGAGCAATTTTGCGATGTTTCTTTTGCTTCCTATTGTGAAGTATTTCACTCAGAACTCTACTCGTTCTAACAGAGGTCTTGGGCATAGAACAGGGGACTTGGGTTTTTTGGAATCAAACTTCAGGTTAAGATGCTCATCTGAAGAATGGCACAGTGAGCCTTAGCATGGAGTTGGGAGTACCAGTTTGAAGTGCAGGTAGGGAATTGTACAATAGACCAGTTAGATTTCTCGACCCTAATACAAAAGTTTCTTCTTCTTTCAAAACGTGTTTCTCCTTTTCTGTAACCAATGTGGGTCCTGTTCTTGTTTCAATTGGGGATGGATGAGCATTTTTTATTGCTCCAGATGATCACACTCTGGGTAGCCCTGGAGGCTATTTGGGGGTGTTGAGTCCAATAGGTCTCAATGAACTGTTGCCCTCGCTGGGGAATACTATTGCAGTGGAATTTGATACTATTTTGGATGTTGAATTCCACGATCCTAATGGAAACCAGTACCTTCAGCTCCAGTACTTGTTCACAAAAGAGGGTGCCATAGTCATTCATGCGTGCAGAGAGGGTGAATTGCAGGCATTGCAACAGGAGGTGTTGTTGTTGTTGCATTGGCTACTAGATTGTTTGTCTGGTTCTGTTACAAGCGCAGAGTATTGAAAAGGACAGACAAATTTAGTTCAGATATTGTGAAATTGCCTCGGAAATTCACCTACAAAGAGCTCAACAATGCTACGAAAGACTTTTTTTGAATGTGATTGATAATCGATAATTGCAAGCAAGGGTAATCCCCTTGTGAAACCCAAATTTCTGAGCATTTTCTAAAACCTGATGATGGAGTCATTGTAATGAACAAGCGCCTAGGTCCATATTACGTCCAAATCTACCAAGCACCAAAATATAAAAAAAAAATCCACAGTATCTGTGAACTAAGAAGAAGAGGCAGAAAATGTATTCTACTTACTTGTTCGAATAGTGGTTGGGGTTTACCACGGAAAAAATTTGACAGAGCCCATGTAGCATTTCTTATCATTGAAATTCTGGCAGTATCATTCAACTGGGCAAGCACCTGCCTGGGAGCTCCATGACTGAGGGCAAGATCCCTAAATGATGCAGAGTCTCCAGCAATATTTCCCAAAGCCCAAACAGCCTTACACGAACACCAGTTGAACTCAAAGTTGGGTAGTAGTTTTTTAAATCAAATTCCAAAATTACAGACGTATAAAGATAGTTGGGAAGAATAATTTTATGCCTCTAAAATGAACGTGCTACGTATTCTCAAACATTATCATTCCCAGAGGTAAGAAGTTCCACAAATATAGGCAGTGCCCCGTAATCAATCACAACCTTTGTATTCTCAGAGGCTCCAAAAAAACCCAAATAGGGTCAACCCTACTACAGGAGGAAGGGCCTGCAGTAAGAACTTACCATTTTGCAAGAACTGAGGGCGAATGATGTTCTGCAAGAGATGAGGGCGAATGCTGAGAGTGAATGTTGTTCTACAAGAGCTGAGGGCGAATGCTGAGGGTGAATGCTGTTCTGCAAGAGCTGAGGGCGAATGCGCGCATGATATCAGACGTTAATGTAGTTTTTAAAAAAATCATTTTTATGTAGCGCGCATTTGAATTTTAGCATTTCAAATCATTTTTATTTACATTTGATTTTTGCATTTCTAATACAAGTGACAAAAAAAATTCTACAAGAGGTTGAAATTTTTACTAGAATAGCCATGAAAGACTAATTAAAATGGCTTAAAATGCAAGTGGAACTTCAAAATAAATGTAATTGAAGGTTCTCTCCACTAAATTTTTGCAAAAGTGCTTACATTATTTAAGTTATCTAGAATATTTTTTTGTGTTACACAATCAAAATTAAACAATGAAATAGTTGGGTAGTCTTATTGTTTCAAATTAGGACACAATTTTAAAATGGTGATGAAGTTTCATGTGATGATTAACTGACAATATTCTCCTTTCCTATCCTTGAAAAACTATACAAGCTTCCCTGTTGCCACATGAAACCCTAACTCATGTAGCAGCATAGGACCAGTCCTCCATTTTTCCCGTCATAAGGCATTTTGCACATATTTGACGACTAGAATTTGCGGATTCCCGTTTTCCATGAGGTGCTAGGAAGGATAGAAGACTTAATTTTGACATTTGAAATTTTTTCAAAAACATTCTTACGCCCTTTAATTTCCACTTACCAATAATTTTGCAACACTAGTCCTCTTCGCAATTGCAAGGTTGTACTCAAAAAGTAAGGAAAGTTAATTTTTTGGCTCACTCAATGATCCAGGTGGATACTGGTGGCCACCCACCTATTCCACTTGGGGCCCCACCATTGTCTCTTTCAGTTTTTCAATTTCGGCACAAATTACTATTTTTAGCAGTTTTTTGGGTCCTGAACTTCCGAAGCCGTTTTAAGGCCCTAAACGACGTTTTTTGGGCATCGTGCCTCCAGAAAATATCATTATGTATCATTATGTTCCAAAATGATATTTGTGGCTAAATTTGTAGTCCTCGGATAGATATTTCTAATGATGTATCATGTGAGTCAAACAGAGATAGTATGCCAAAGTTACGTCCCTAGGAAGTTGAAACACCATTTTACCCAAACGGGGCCCATAGTTTTGGCGCTTCATCTCCTAGGGTTAGGTTTTTGGATGTTTAGGGTTCTCCATTGTTTCTCAATAATAAATAGGCCCTTGAGCCTCATTGTAACTCAATTCAGAGGCCTGTAGCCACCACATCTCTCCTCAGAGATAGCTACCAGCACCCTAGCTAGTTTTATTTCCATTATGTCTGTAAGCAAATTTCAGTTCTTTGATATTAATAAAATGAAGTTTTATTTCTGCTGCATCTCTGTATTTATGGTTATGTGTTTATTCTGTTGCGTTCCTGCATAAATCTGGATCAGTGGTATCATAGCGGTCTGATTTTTCTCGATCCTTCTTTGCATGTCCCCAACGAGGTCGGGGTATAAGGAGTTAGGGCTCGATCTCGTGGAACCTTTTCAATATCAGCCTCGCAAACCCCGACGGACGCCCATGGGGGACGAAAAGAAAGATGAGGGAGCATGAGATCCTATCAAAATATTGCTCAAGGAGGCCCTCGAAAAACAAAGGAATGTGATGATGGATAACTTCGCCCAGATCCTTCAACGGCTACCCACCGGTGGTGCATCTGCATCCTGCAGCCACTTTGGAGGTGCGAATCCTTTTAAGGTACAAGTAAATTTTGACATTCCCATATTTGAGGGTCAAATAGATGCAGATGTCGTAGATAGATGGTTGAATATATTAGAAGGATATTTCTCGGTTCATGACTTTTCCGATAGGGAGAAGATTATTTTTGCACTCCTCAAAGCTGCCCCCATGTCAAGGACTGGTGGGAAACCCATTGTGAGAAAAAGGACGAGACAAAACCCTCTTTGTTCTCGGTCGTACCCACTTGGAATTATTTCCGATACGCCTTCAAGGAACAATACTATCCCATGGGGAGCTATGAGGACAAGTAAATACAATGGACCACGCTGCGGCAACAAAGGGATCAACATGTGCATGAGCTGACGAATCTGTTCCATACCCTGCGCACCAAGTTGGGTATCAAAGATTCAGAGAAACATCTGGTGCTAAAGTATTGCAGTTGTCTACACAGATACATTCAGGAGGTAATGGAGTTCCTCGACATCTCCTTGCTTGGTATGACATACCAGTATGCTGCCAAGATTGAGCAGAAATTCAAACAGAAGAAGCGAGACTTTGGATTTGCGAATCAAAAGCAAGGGAAAGGTGCTCCGAAACCGCAGAACAAAGGACAAAACCAAGGCACGGTGACTCAAGACAACTTGTTGAAGCCACAAGAAAAGAACAACACCGCAAAGCCAAAGAAGGACACGGGAAAGTGGTGTGAGTTCCATAAGAGCTCCACTCACAACACAAGTGAGTGTCAGGCCAAGTAGTCGCTGGTGGCCGAGATGCGGGCTTCTGAGTTAGATGCATGCTCCGACTCTGAATCAGAACCTGACAAGGGGAATGACAAAGGGAAAAAGATTATTGATGCGGAGCGCAATGCCACTGTTGCCACTACAAAGATCCAGAAGGAGGAACCAGAAGATCTGGAGGAGGAGGAACATCTCTTCCACTCCTAGATGTGGGTAAAGGGCTCCCTGGTACGGTTCATTGTCGACAATGGGAGCCAAAAGAACCTCATTTCGGCAGATGCCATGAAGCGGTTGGGCTTGCCGACCACAACTCACCCACATCCATACACCATCGGGTGGCTTCACCAAGGATGAGATCTCCGCGTCAGCCAGCAG
This sequence comes from Pinus albicaulis, assembly GCA_034641835.2. NCBI lineage: Eukaryota > Viridiplantae > Streptophyta > Pinopsida > Pinales > Pinaceae > Pinus > Pinus albicaulis. Next base: position 153,611,340 of record CM076577.1, on the reverse strand, counting down.
TGCCGCCTTCCCTATAGCATCAAGCCCTTCACAGATGAGGTATTATGCGACATTGTTCCAATTGATTTTTCTGATGTATTATTAGGAAAACCATACTTGTGGAAGCGTCATGCGGTGTATGAGTCTCGGCCTCGTGCTATTATTGTTACTTTGGGAAATAAGTTGTACAGGATACCAGAGGTACCACCTCCTACTACTATCTCTTTGGTTACTGCAAAACAATGCAGTAAGCTCATTTCCCAAACCAGGAAATTCATTTTCCTGATGATCCGCCCCCAGGGCAAGAAGAAGACTATGGCCACGACCTCCAGACAAGGCTCCTCTGCACGACAACAACAAATGGATAAGGTTGTGGAGGACTACGGGGACATTTTCACCTCACCCACAGGGGTTCCTCTACACTGTCAGGTCAAGCACCCAATTGATCTAACCCCAGGTGCGCCGCTACCCAATGTACCAATCTATCGGCGCTCTGTTCTAGAGAACAATGAAATCAAGAGGCAGATTCAGGAGCTGTTGCAGAAGGGTCACATCCGACCAAGTTCATCGCCCTGTGGGAGCCCGATAATTTATTATTGTGAAATCATAGTTCTAAATTATCTCTTATTTTGTGAGCAATGTAATCTATTAATTGTAAGCAGATTCATTAAAAAAATTCAAACTGATTTTAGCATGAATGATGACAATTTATATATTAATTGGTTTTTAAGAGTATTTGTATTATGTAGGAGCACTGGAAAGAAAAATTAGGACTTCATTTTTTGTTTTCCTTATTTTATTGGGATGAACTGGAGAAAATTGAATATGAATAGTGACTTAATTGTAAGATCAATGGGCCAAGGCCATACATCAACATTGACCACAGTGGGGAAGTATAAAATCATGGATATTCATGCAAGTATAGTTATTAATGTAAGATCAAAGTTAACTCTTAGCTTCACTAAAGAAATAGAAGGCAAATATCTAGCATCAACTGAAACTCATGTGAAAAAGTAGATGAAAAATGTACAATCATCCAATGGAGAGGTAATCTATAATTATCCAGTAAGACTCTTGGCTATGCCTTGAGACTAAACTAATTCTCAATATTTTTGAATAATCATCCATTGGAATTTAGTAGGAAAATCATAGTAAATCATTGTCCAATGGCCATGCAAAAATATATAAAAAATAATATGTGTTGGTTGTTTTTCAATTGGTGGACCATGATGGGACCACTTAGAAGGTGGGGGTGTTTTTTTAATCATGGAAGTGAGGTTTAGTAGATTGATAGTCAAGTTACCTTTCTTATTCCGATTATGAAATTTTTATAAGACAGATTATGAAATATTAATAATAAACATAAATTTATTGCAATTTAGGGAAATCTTGTTCATGTTTTTTTCTTTATATTGGAAAGTTACTTGATTTTTGAAGTAATTTTTGGTAGATCATAGCATATATTGAGGAAATATTAGTTTGACAAGAATCAGTTATTTCTCTTGAAACTTTTGGTATTAAAAGTCCATGACACACATATATCACACTCCAAAATCCAAAGAAAATGGAAGAGCGTTCAATTTTTTTAATCAAAATTTTATTGGTAAAGGGTTAATTTATTACGAGAACATCATTAATGAAGTGCAAAATTTTAAACGTAACGTTTATTGACTAGAAAAATAATGACCAGAACGTCAAAAAAAATTGTGTGACGGGTAAAGAGAAATCCAAATTCCAACCCTGCCTGCCACTTGTTGGTGAGTGGAGGTTATTCACTTTTCATTTACAGCTTACCAGGTTACTCATGTTACCAATATTTTCACATGGCTCACTTTTAGGTGACTAGTTATTGTACTTCTTCTTTATAAAGAACAATTGGTAGATAATTGTATATATTATTTGAAATCTATAACAAATCCAGGCAACAAAATTACAACAAATAGAAAATTATGCAAAAAATTCACCAGGGCACTACTAATGTGTGGGTACCCTATCATTTCTTAGATCCTCATAACTTACCAACACCTACTATATTGGTATACACATAATATGGAATTTACTTGAAGTATTTCATATGTATCTAGAAGTAAATAAGTTGTATGACAATTGTTATGGCAGATATAAGATGTGTATTATAGTTTATATTTCAATTTTTCTTAACTAGCATGCATGTGTGGTTCATATATATAGTGACTACGATTACCAAATATATTTCGGTGAAGATGTGAATATGATCTCTCATTAGGTCCTAATTACTTAAAGCATCATTAATTAGCTTTCCAAATGAATAAAATATGTTAACAAATTAGTAAAAACTAGGAAAACAAATCATGCTTTAAAAAAATATGGCACAATGAGTCACACTCTGAGATTTATTTAATTACTCATCAAGTGTCGCTACAACATATATATGATCATCATTACCATAGAAATGGGACATGTGACCATCATTTTGGTTTCACCAATGACATTCCACATCATGAGCATTGTTTAGGGTTGATTGTGTTGATTTTTTTTAAACAAATCATTTATACATTTTATGGAAATTATAGACACAATTTATAATCACATTACAAGATCATGATGTATGGATATTCCTTACCATTTCTTAGATACTCACAACTTACCAACACCTAATAGATTGATATACACATCATATAGAATTTACCCCTAGAATGCCACATGTATCCTAAAACAAATTAGTTGTATGGAAATTGTTATGGTGCATATATGATGTGTATTACAGTTTATCTTATAATTTTGTTGAAGTAGCATACAAAAAATTACATAGTGATATGAGAACCACTCTCTAGAGTATAAATCGATTTTGTACACATGGCTTTTCAATTTCTTTTTAAGATATATCATTGGTGATGCTCACATGATTATATAATGAACCATTAAGTTGAACTATGAAATTATTCCTCACAACACACACACATATTGATGAATTAATAATTTTTCTCATATAATTTTTTTAATCTATTTTGAAAAAAAAATTAAAAAATTATATATAATTATTTCTAAGAAGAACAAGAGAGAGTTCCTTACCATATCTTCGTAAAACATATAATAGCGACATTTGGAGGCAATTGCAACGTTTGGAGGCAGCCGTCTAGCGATGCTTTGGGGCATAGTGTCGCAATTGCGACGTCTTCCTCCAAACATCTCAATTGCGACACTTTGTCTAAGTGTCGGTATTGCGACACTTTTCTCTAAATGTCGGTATAGCAATGGTTTCCCAAGATCAGTGGCCCAAAGTGAACCCCAGAACTTACCTTTTCCCCGCACCTTTCCTTTTGATCGTGTTCGTTCGCTCTTTGAATCCAGATCCAACGGCGCTAATACATTTTCGCGCTCATAAAGTAATCTTTTGATGTTTTGGCAAAGCCGCGCGAAATGGGTGGTTTTTCCAAACCACCCGCGCTTACGTATCACCACCACGTTGTATCGCGTTCGAAAAGCTAGTTTCCGCTTACCACCATTTACCCTAGCGAATATCACTGGCGGTATTCCCTAAACCTCACTCGTTTAACCCGAGTTTAATGTCATTTAACTATGGTTATACCATCGTTTAATACATTAAAATTATATTTTTCATTCAAATTTTCACCTTTTCGCTTTAAACCTTTAAAAACATTGCAGAACTATTTTTCCTCAAAATCATGCCGTTTGAACCCTGAGAAACTTTGCAGAGCCATTTTCAACCTACCAGTACCATTTTTCAACGTCCATTGCCCTGAATTTCCATTACAAAGTACTGCATTGTCCTCTGCAAAGCCATTTTCAAAAAATTGAAGACTGAGAACCTCTGTGACGTCTTCAACCGAATTCCACTGGTTCTCTAGGTACTTTTCTTCGAAGTTTCCCTCTGAGATTTCAAAATTCCTGTCGATTTCAAATAATTACCAAAGTTACTGCAAAAAAGTGTCCATTTTTCAGGGGAAACTCTGTCAAAATTTCCCTGGAATCCCTAATTTCCCTTTCTCGCAGTTTTTTCCATACCCTGGTCCATTTTTCTATTTAAATCGATTTTAAATACACGTTTTGAGCTTTAAATTCCTTGCATTTCCTAAAAACCTTGCTCAGAAACCCCATTTTCAATAGAAATTCGCCAAGAAACCCCTATTTCTCATAAAGGAACTTAGCAAACCGTTTAAGCTTTCTTCGTTCATATTAAAAATGACCAAGAAACAGGTAACCCCCAAGAATGGAGGCCCAAAATCTCAAAATAAGTCTTTTGCAAAGATTCCTCAGCCTCTGTCCTTCAAAATCGACAAACCAACTCCTGCACTCACGGCTGATTCTACAGAAGTGGTCAGACCAGTCCAGCCTCCAGTACTCATTTCTCCAAAGAAAAACCCTTTAGTTGATCTGGACTATAGAATACTAGACCCTAATGTAGAATTTAACCTGCTTGATGTCTATAATTGGTGTTATGGCAAATCAGTGGAAAAGGGTGACAAAGATATTCCAATTTGGGAATCCAATCTGCCTAGATATATTGTCCCTCTCACTCATTCTGTTCCTGACTTTATCAGATTATGCCAAGCCTATTATATGCCAGAAAAAAGATGTATTGTAAACAAAGAAAAAGAGATCCTGTTTTACATCACTGAAGAGTCGATAAATTCCATGCTGCAAATGAATCATGACCCCAATTCTGCTTCCCTATCAATAGAATATTTAACCCAACTATATCTTGACTTGGATTTCAATACTAGATTCAAAATATACCAGACTTTTTGTCCAAATCAAGTTGATATTCCTAAGTTAAATCCTCCTTTCGACACCGTTGATTTCCCAGATGAAACTAGACAGATTGTCTCAATTCTCTCCTTCATACTAGGATACGCCAGTGATGAATTCACTGATGTGGCTATCCTAGGTTTTCTGTCAACTCTAAGCCCTAGTCAATCACCATCCATTCAGTTCAATTTTGCTAGATTTATTGTTGAAATTATGCATTATCAGTTATCCAGATTATCATCAGAAGGAGTTTTCAAATACTCCTCTTATCTACTCCACCTCTTCCTATATTATCAAACAAATAAGTTTCCAATTGAATGTGAGAAAGTGGATGCAGAAGGAAAAGTTCTATCAGTAGTATTTTGGTTATCTATTCTAAGGAAATGGAACAGAAAGTATAGTTTTACAGATTTCAATGACTCATTTATAGCCCCTGCTATGTATCTCTTGGAAAAAGAGGAGATCCCTAGGATCAATGATAAGACAAGAAGAATTCTGCAGTTATCAGAGAGCTACAAAACTGTAGATTGGTATTTATTTAAAAATCATACAGAAATCAGAGTGTATGGCTCATCCCTAGCCCCATATAAGTTACCTAGATTTGTTACTACAAGAATATTTTCTTTAGAATATCTGAGACAACTATTGAATGTAGATGAAATCAACTTTATAGCTTTCAAGAAAAAGACCCAATTTAAACTGAAAAATCAAATTGGGCCATTCATTGTGAATAACAGAGAAGTTTCCAATGAGATAAATTTCAAACTTAAAGAGTATAAGTTCCCATGTAGTTTTACATGGAAGTATGACCCACAAGGTATTTTGAGTGTAGTAAGGGTAAAATGTAAGTTGCCTATTTACTTGCATGATCCTAAGCCCCATATTGAAATATATGTAAATAAAATTGAATGGGAGCCAAACACCATATCTGATGATGATTCACAAGCAGTACAGGTAATACAGGTAGACAGTGGCAAAGGAAAACAGATTGAACAGATAGTACAGGTGGCTTCTACAAGAAAATATATTGATAATGTACATAAAAGAGACAGAGAAGGAGATAGTTTCATAACTGAGACTATTGAGTACATAAAATTCAGAACTCCTTATAGTAAAAGAAGCAAGTCAACAGAAGAAGAAAATGATAAGGCTGTAAATATTGATATAGATGATGAAGCAACAAGAATAGTCACTCAAACATTAAAAGAGCTTCAAAATGTAAAAATTGGAACACAACAAAAAGATACAGTCATGAAGGAAAACCAGGCTACTGTCGATTTGCCTCCTTCTTCTCAGAAAACTTACAATACAGAGTCAGAGATTTAGATCAGATTCAGACATATTAAAGAGAAGAATGAAGAGCTCAAGAATCAAGCTCATTCTAGATTTCTTAAGGAAAAGCCTGGAAACAAAGACAGACTTCTTTCGACATTTGATTATTCATCCAATAAATTGGTAATGTCATTCTTGAAGCCTACAGTGGCTAAGCCAAAATCAGTGGCAGATTATTCCAAAACAGATCTTGAACTGGATGCAGATGCCATTCATGAATTAGATCAAATTGAATTTCATAGGAGCAATACTGAAATGCTATATTCCAAAATTGTCAGTAAAACTATGAAATCAATTAGGCTTGAGAAAACAGTGCTCAACCTCCAAAATCAAATGAGGTTGGACAAAGCCTCACTGTATGCTAATAATTTAAGAATAAAAGCACTAGAAGATATAGTGATTGAAGCAGGGGGTGACCCAGCCAACATTGAAGGGGAAAAAGTCTTAATTAAACAGAAAAATGATGATATAGCTGCTCTTAGAAAACAGTTGAAGTTGCCTCAGAGTGAAAACTCTCAAGAAAAAGAAATTCTACAGCAAAAAACACAGAATGATGATTTAAATCGGCTTGTACATCAAATGACAGATCAGATAAAAACAATGGAAAGTCAAATAGAAGCTCTAATGAAAGAGAATGAATAACTAAGAAAAGCACAACCAATGGTCATTCCTACAGTGATCCCCACTGTAAACACTGCTATACCATCTACTTTGGTAGAACACTTGGCACCGAAAGGAGTACTGGAAACTGCAGTGCCAATTACTTCTCTAATCTCTGCCTCTTCTTCTTCATCCTCACAGAGGAGCACACTACAAGACCAAGATAAAGAGATTCTTAGTTTGAAAGGCACTATTAAAAATTTAGAAAATTCCAAAAATGATGCCTTGATTACTTCTAGAGGACATGAGCAAAGGGCTGATCGACTACAAGAACAGGTAAAGATTCCGCAAGCACAAGTAAATCTTACAGATCAAGTGGCCTATACAAAAAATCATTTATGGACCAAAATTATTGAAGGCATTCATTCTCAATGGCCTTCAATTCAGATAATTTATGAACAGGGGAGTTACTTCAAGTTGCTAGTGCAGAGATTGACAAGACTAAGAGGGAAATTGACAATAAACCAGCCCAAGCAATCCAACTCATAGCTTTTTTAAACAGTAAAACCAGGGAAGAGTTGGAAGAATTGAAAATTGTTGATAGAACAGAAACCATTCTTCAAATCAAAAAAGTCCTGAACAAAAGAAACATAATGAGTAATCTAGAGGACCGGTGTAAAGACATGAATTTATCCATCTCAAGATTTTTATCCAAATACAAAACATTGTCAGAAGCAGGTTTGCCTGATATTCACGCATTGAATGACAAGTTAATGCCTCAGAAAGATTATGATCTAAAAATCAGAAATCATGCAAAAGAGCAAGCCAGACAACAAATGCCTCAAGGATCACCAACAGGCAAAATACTTCTTCAGTATTTTGAAAATATGTTCTTTTTAGATAATGAGATCAGGCATATGTTCACTATCAAGCCTAACTTTTCCAAGTATATAGAGGTAGATGAAAGTTACTAAAAATTGAAGACGATGAATATCCCCTCTACAGAAAAGTGGCAAGAATTCATAGATCTGTTGTGAATTTAATGGATTAAAAACAGGAAATTCACTTGGAAATTCATTTTTTACTGTTACCTCAAATGGTAAAAATACAGGGTTAAAGTGCACAACAACAATCAGTTCAAATCATTTTAATGATAATAAGCTCCCTGTTTCAAAACTTGTTGGCATTTTAATGTTTTCTACTTTGTTCATGCTCTCTACTTGGCCATTGGCCTATGGGTGATATGGAGTTGTAATCTTGTGCTGAATGTGGTAGTTTTGCAATGTTTCAGCTAATTTATTACCTACAAATTGTGGTCCTCCATCTGTGATTATGTCCCTTCGGAGACCATACCGCACAAAGATTTGGAAAAGAAACTGTACTACAGAGTCCTCTGTAGCTTTTGAAAGTGCCTCTGCTTCGACCCACTTAGTGACATATTCGGTTGCAACTAGGATGTATGTTTTTTGGTTTGAGGGAGGACTAATAGGGCCAACAAAATCAATTTCCCAACGTTCAAATGGTTCAATCACTAGTTTAGGGTTCAAAGGCATTTCAGCAGACTGCCTAGGGCGTCCTGCCCTTTGGTAGCTATCACAGGCCTGCACGAATTTTTTGGCATCCTTAAAGATGGTAGGCCAGTAATAGCCTATTCGTAAAACCTTATGGGAAGTTCTATGGTTCCCAGTTAGATCCCCTTCTTCAATCTTCTTATCTGTAGCTTAAGGATTCTTAAGTGCCCTTTTTCTCAGATTCCATCCACTCCATCAAATCAAGCCTATACATAGCCTTAGAAGGTCACCTATCTTGCCCTTAGCACATTTGCATCTCTGAGCCTTATTTCTTAGTTCTGCTTGCCTAGAGAGTTGACTCCATTACCCAATATTCTGGTAGATCTTTCTGGTTTACCTTGAAATCTCTTTATTCCCACCAATCTTTTAAAATCAAACCCAAATACACAATCATAGCTAGCCTAATATCTGTTACTAAAACAAAGCTAAATCATACGGAGAGATCCCTCTCTAGAGTTCAAGAAGGCTAGATATTGAATTCCCAAAGCGGTTCTTGGTTACCCCTGGTGTTCTTAACTAAAAAAATCCCTATCCCACAACCTGAGAATTACTAGGGTGATAACAGGCCTTGGGGGTATTATGATCCTTGGAGGAAACTCCCACAGCTAGAAGAGTTGACAGAGAAAATTGGATCGAGTAAAAAGGTGTGGCAGGTGGGTTTTACCCTGCACCAATTGTTATGGTGCATATATGATGTGTATTACAGTTTATCTTATAATTTTGTTGAAGTAGCATACAAAAATTTACATAGTGATATGAGAACCACTCTCTAGAGTATACATCGATTTTGTACACATGGCTTTTCAGTTGCTTTTTAAGATATATCATTGGTGATGATCACATGATTATATAATGAGCCATTAAGTTGAACTATGAAATTATTCCTCACAACACACACACACACACATTGATGAATTAATAATTTTTCTCATATAATTTTTTTAATCTATTTTGAAAAAAAAAATTATATATAATTATTTCTAAGAAGAACAAGAGAGAATTCCTTACCATATCTTCGTAAAACATATAATAGCAAGAAAATTAATCTATTGAAATTTCATTTTCAAACATATTCATGGAGTAAAATGAAGATTAAAAGGAGATATTCATGGATTTACCTATAACATCACCTCATAATTAAGAATGTAAATGTACAATATTGATGATACATAGGTTAGGAGAAAATTAATCTATTGAAATTTCATTTCCAAACATATTCGTGGAGTAAAATGAGGATTAAAAAGAGATATTTATGAATTTACTTATAACATCACCTCATAAAAGTGTAAATGTACAATATTGATAAAATTTATTTATATATGATAAATAATAAACCTTTATCTCTCATGTATCATATAATCTTATAAACAAACAATTGCACCGGGGGTGCAATCCTCAAAACTTTTAAACTGTCTAATGTATATGTACCTATTTAAAGTATTCGGGGCCCACATTACAAATTCCCAAAGTGAAATATTTGCGCATATGTTATATATGAGCCAATGGTTTAAATAAATATCGGGCGGTGAAACAAAACTTATAACAAAATATTAATAAAACTATATCATACGTCCGAACTTCAAAAAAATAAAACCCGATTTCAATCACAAATTCGCGTTCCAAAATAGCCTGCTGATGTCACCCTAATTTGTGACGCGAAAACTTCATAGAATACGCCATATAAAAATTCAGGTACGTTTTTTGGCTTTGCGTACGGAGGAAAACTGTGACGCGAAAATCAAATTAATTCCACCCTATAATGTTTCGGGTCCAGAATTCCACAATGCAGACGGGCCAAAAAATAACGTGATCGAATCGCCTGCTTCCACGTGGATGGTTGATTTGGTCTGTGGTCTGTGGGACCACGTTCTTCTGAATTAAAATCTCCCGCGTTTACTATTAAATTTCTCCATTTCCAAAACAATACAGTGCTCTGTTTTTAAGTGTGCAGGGACTGTGATTTCAAAACCAAAATTGACTGTTCATCAGTTTTAGAAAGCGACTGTTTGACAGAGCCATTCAAACAGATTTAGAAAGTGGCCAGAGGACAGGGTAGTTGAAATTAATATTTCAACATCCCTCATTCACTGAGAATACCCTCCTTGGTGCCTTCTTCGCCAGACTACGATGTGTTCATCAACAGTCGTGAACCCGATGTCCGTTTCTTCGCCAGGCATATTCACAACAGTCTTGTTTCCAAAGGATTGCGAGTCTTTCTCGACAACATAGAATTGCAGGCTAGACAATCCATACCTTCACAAATAAAAGACGCAATTAAAGGAGCCTCTCTCATTATTACTATTTTTTCTCCAAATTATGCGCAATCGCAAAGGTGCCTCCATGAACTACTCCTTGCGCTGCTCTGTAAGCCGACCATTTTTTCAAAGGCATATAACTGTCATTTATTGCATATAAGTGTCGTTATACCGACGGCGGCCAAAGTGTCGCTATTGCGATGGATGCCTCCAAACGTCGCAATTGTGACACTTAGACATTGTGTCGCAAACAAAGCGTCGCTATTGCAACGAATGCCTCCAAACGTTGCAATTGTGACACTTAGACATTGTGTCACAATTGCGACGTTTGGAAGCAGCTGTCGCAATAGCGACGCTTTAGGGCATAGTGTCGCAATTGCGACGTCTGCCTCCAAACATCGCAATTGCGACACTTTTTCTAAGTGTCGGTATTGCGACACTTTTCTCTAGACATCGGTATAGCGACGGTTTCAGGCGGGATTGAAAAAATTTGGGGAAATTTCTGACATTTGGTCAAAAGTGTCGGAACCAAGTGTCGAAATTTCCACCAAATGTACTAGTGTCCATACATCGCAATTGTGACACTTTTTCTAAGTGTCGGTATTGCGACACTTTTCTCTAGACATCGGTATAGCAACGGTTTCAGGCGGGATTGAAAAAATTTGGGGAAATTTCTGACATTTGGTCAAAAGTGTCGGAACCAAGTGTCGAAATTTCCACCAAATGTACTAGTGTCCATACCCATAAATCAGCTCATAGATATATGCTAGTATGGATTCCACACCCATAAATAACTTAAGGAAAACATAACCTTTAAGTGTTCCTTAAAATGGCTTCCACGACCCTTCATGCATTGGTCATTTAAGTCTCTTGTTTATTAGGAAGGTCATACCTCAACCTAGTATTTGAGTAATTTCAAGTTATTTGATGCATAATGTCAACCCAAAATACACAAAATCATGTCAAATAAATCATAAGAACACAATTATTACTCATTAAGAATTTATTCCCAAATCATATTTCAACACATCAAATTAATGCACATACATTACTCTTGAATCTACATTCACAATTAAAAGTGACATTCTTCAAGGTAGATTCTATTAACTTTCCATTAGTGTAGGTAAGAAAAGATTCAAAATTAACATGACGAACTCAATCATCATGTTAATTGAATCTTGGCCTTATACTTGTTACACACTCCCAAAGCATACAAACCAAGGTCATCATACTATAGTTTAGATTAGGCCAATATTTTTCTTGGTAGATACAATTTCAGCTAGTAAAGATGGCTAGTAGGCCCATGTCACATTGAAAATGATGCATTAAACATATATGCAACCATTCATCCACTCCATGTATCTCACTCACCAATTGACAATCAAGCCATTCACATGCTTGGGTTTAACCCCAAATTCTCAAGCACATCCTTTCCCAACATGTCTTTAAGTCATGTATCATAATTTTTAATAATTTATCTTAACAAAAATATAACGAATATAAGAAGACATTCTTTTTCTAAATGAAATAATAATATATTTTATGCAACCAATATGCTTCCAAGTAAACATACACAATAATTAAACATGCATGCAAATAAAACATTCATGCATCAACCTACAACCAATCATATTGGCCCATTAGGCCCTAGTGTTTTAACCTAGCTCTGATACCATATGTAAGGTCCCACATTACCAACCATCAGTATTATAGAGAACAATTGAATACTAAATTCAAAATGCGATATTATTATTTATTTATTTTTCCAAACCCCAAGACAATCCCAAAGCCAAAGTCTCACTCAAACCCCAAAGCCAAACTACCAAACGACAACCATCACTTGATCCTCAAGCTAAAAATTCATATTTAAAAGAAAGAGTCTTTAGTGGTACGAATTAATATCAAACTTTACGAGCCACAATTTCCAACAAGATAATTGTTATTTCTGTTATGACTAATTTGGTTTTATTTTAAATAACATGCTTACGAATTCTTTACCTAAAAGGAGAATTCATCTTCTATAGGAGTGGTATCCAATATTTTTATTTTCATATGTAAGATGACACTACAACAATTCACTTACCCAAATTTGACTTTATCAACATGAATTTTAACTCAATCGGATTACCACACATATTCATTAAGACGCGCCATAAACATCTTGATTACAAATCCTAATTTCACCCAGGCATTTTTTTTATAGAAAATTCATAAATGTAAATAATTACAACCATTGAATCATTATGAAAAACATTTTTCAAGCATACAATATATAGCCATTGAGGCAGTTTGTCAAACACATGGCCACCATCATCTCTTAAGACAATTTTGACAACCATTCATAACATGAATATATGATTCTTACTCAACCTATTTTCCTCATAAAATTCATAAATTTAAACTTCAATATTTTCATATTAAAACAGAAACTAAATCTTCTTAATCGTTGACCAAAAACTCAAGAACAGACACCCATAGTTGGGAGCAGTAATCTACAAAATCGCCCAAATTTATCTGAGTTCTAAAAAGTATTTTTTTGGACTCAAATGGGGGGTTACAGGGCCTAATGCAATGGATATCCCCTGATTTTGGGATGAATCACATTCAAAACTCCCAAAAATTTGATTCTTAAAATAACAAAAAAATAGGTCCTTAATGTTCCATTTACGACTTTTGTCAAGCATATGGAATGTAAACTTTCAAATACAACTCTACATGAGGAAAAACAACCCAAATTTATGCTACTAAGTTATTCTCATTGAATTCATGCATTTCTAAATCCACCATATGAGTTCTTGAAACATTTTACAACCCACAAGTTAATTCATTTGACACGATTTGACAAGCTTATTGCACCCATTGCTGCAATTTCACAAACACATGGAAACTTTGAATGCTACAACCCTTAGGGCTTTCTATCAAAATTTTGATAGTAGTACTACAAAAACTTGAATAACAAAACATTGAATTATTGATAAGAATATGAAACATAATACATAACTGAAATTTACCTCAAACTTACCTCAAGCATTTGATCTTCCAAACCATATTTTAGTTGCTATTATTTTTTAATTTTATTTTAAGGGTTGATTTTTTAATTCCTCCAGGTATATTTTGGGTACATGTCCATTTTCTTACTTCTGGTGTAAGCTACAAGCTATCACTTATTCATGCATAAATAAATTGATAGCATTACTCATTCACGAATTTTGTCAAACACTTTGCAAAATATCATGAAACCTTTTCTAAAATATGCATCTAATTACTTGAAACAAAACCATAACTCATGAAACACTTACCCAAGTCCTTTGGATTTTATTTATTGCAATTACCTTCAATAATATTTGGTTTTCATTTCTCAAATGCTACAATACTAAGGTTAGTACCATAAGCCACACCAATAATAACTCCAATATTGAGATCTAAACATCCATACATATAGACTACTCTTAGTCTTCATTTTTAACTAATAAATAATATTCTAGATAACATAAGATTAAACCAAAATTGGATGCTTACAACAATTTAAATTTCTACTTTTTATTTTAAGCTAAAGCTATACTATATTTCTAGGACAATGGAAAGTATACCTGAAGAGATATCCAGCTCCAATCGTTGAGAATATGATATACCTTTGATCCATTAACCAACTCATTTGAACCATCCAGTTTTCCACCCAACCATATCCAGGGAGAACTTCTCCCCCTAAAACCCCCAAGTTGTAAGAGTTCACAAACAGTACCAAAATATAGCAATAGAGATATATCCAAGGCAAGTTGAGGAAGATAAGTTTCAATTTCTCCCAATACCACTCATGATCATCTCCGCCACGTATAGATACTTAGTAATTTAGTTTAGGAATTTCAAGTTCATTTCAGAAGAAATTGGCCACTCTCCAAGTCTCTCCCTCTCATAATCTTTTTCAATTCTTTCAACTCTTGGTATCACAATGCACCCCCCAAGTGAGAATATATGAGACACATATATAGGAGGAGCAACAAATTATTTTCATAAAGGAGGAGTAATATTCATTCCTTGTATTCCATTTATAGGAGTGTAACTCATGCCATTACGGAGAGGTATGCATGCCTTAGTTAAGGAGAGTGTAAAATATTCATTAAAGAGAGTGTAAGATCAATATTTTATGGAGTGTCTTTAATGAGTGTAAGAGGAATATCCCATTCTTTGATGAGTGCATAAAATATAGTGTAATGTATTATTAAAAGAGAGAGAGTTACATAGAGGCATCAGAATCATCAAGGAGAGAGGTGTGAAGTGATTGAGGAGATATAATCCCCTTTTAGTAATAATATCATAGTCTCATAAAAGATACTAATAATATTAATAATACTGAGGATTAAGCTGAGATTGAAATATTACAATTGATTAATGATAAGTTACGTGATTTTCCTTCAAGTATACTTGATTACCCATTGATTGGAGGTGATTTAGTATTTTTGGAAAGTCATACTTGAGCTACTAGACATGACTTTATATTCTTAGAACGTCACTCCAAAATTGTTAGGAATGATATTTTATTAAGGAAATTCATCCCTGAGCTTCCCATGAGTGGTATTTTTCTTCTGGAGGATAGGGATTCCGCACTCGTATTGCATGCATCTTCGTGCCTTAGTAGATTGTGGAGTTTGCGCCTTGGTCTACTTTAAAGATCCAATATTCCACACCTTGATATTTTTAATTATTCAAGACTCTGTGCCATGAACATTTAATGTTAGATCCAAGACTCCACGTATTTATCTCTCATGGATTTAGGACTATGTGCCCTAATAATTTTATTATATCTAATACTCCACATACTTATATTTCATGGATGTAGGACTTCACCCCCTAATTTCCATGGCTTCTCATCTACTCTACTTTGAAACTTTGCACTTCGCATTAAGGTACTGATTGTGAGCTCATACCCCTCTAATGGTTCGTTGGTAAGCTCTTCTTCCAAAACCTGCACATATCACAATCTCATAGACCAAAGGAATCAAATGAATCTCATAATTCACTTATTCACATTTTACCAAGGATTGTGCATGACTTACATAGTCATTTTGGTTTTGGAGAAATGACTTCTGCAGTTATTTATAACTCAAGCATCCTTGTTGAAAATGACCAAGTCTCATGCAACATCATGCTTAGTACGATACTAAGCACATATAATCATACAAATCATGTATCATCCATAAATCACAATCAACCATGTGTTCCACATAACCATGATCATCCATGGATCTATGTGTCTCAATCCTGGATCACCATCCATGTCATACACCTATGTCCAAACAAGGATACCAAAAGAGAAAACATCGATAATATGCTCTTAACCAAAGTCAATTATTATACAAACAACCATATATATTATCATAAGCACATAGAAACCAGGTGACCCAAACTATATCTATAGCATATAATCATTTACATAAATTTTTCATGCATAACCTTATCTCATTACGTCAAAATCACCTTCTTTAAGTGTCACAAAACTAACCTTGCCAAGTTGGGACACTACATACTCCCCATCTTGCATTAAACTTGGCCCGAAGGTTTCTTATAGTTGTCTAATATATATATATTTCCAAAATCCAATGAGGTTGTCCATGAGGACAAACCTACCTTTCATTATTAATCAAGTACCACATATATTCATGCCATACTAGATAGATGTTGACATACACCACCATATATACTATATCAAAACAATCATCTAATTAATGGTATAACATATAAAAAATATATTCATATAAATGAAAATGATCTCACATTACACATGATTTTATTTTCCCTATCTAATGTGTTAATAATTCAGTAGTCTTTCATGTGTCATTCTCTTAGAAAATTGATCTTTCCAACTCACAAACTGATGAACTCGATCATTAGACATATTTGGAGGGGTTAATAGTCACCTTTTTGCCTTCTTAGATCTCTTTTTATTGCATTTTTATTATTATTTGGGTTTATGATGCTATTATAGGTGGTGATTAACGCTAACATACTCCGAGTGTCTAATATAAGGTTGAGTGCAGAAAATCATGATTTATTAAGCATTTTTATAAATATTTTATCATAATTTCTTGGAGGAGAAAACAAGGAGGAATTATAGGAGGATTGTCCACCCTCAAAGGCAGCCAAAGGATCCCAAATATTCTCTCCATCAATTCGTATTCCACAAGCATCCAAAGGATCCCTAAGGATTCTCTCCAGCAATTCAAATTCCAGAGGCAGTCGAGCAACTCAAAGAGGAGAGCACTCAATCTTGGTTTACTTGGAATCCAATGGACTCAATCACCATTTTCTAGAGAGTTGTTGGTAGCTTCTCTGTAGAATAAATAGAGCAGAGCTAGAGCTAGGAAGAGTTAGTCTATCCTAGTCTCGCTTTCATTCTGAATTATTGTTGTGAACTATTGAAGCTTTTTGTTTTATTCAGGGATTGAAAATTTCAGAGATGTATGCAGTTATTATTTTATGAAATGATCAGACTAATTTCATTTGATTGATTTAAGTTCATTGGTTTGGGCTCGTGGGTTAGGGCCCAATCCATGTGCCTCAGCTTCATTGCGGTTATTATCCTTTCCTTTCTGTCATTTAGCTATTTTTTCCTTTGTCATTTAAGTTAGATCTCCTTCTGCTAAGTTTCACTGCTATTTAGTTTCTGTGTTGTTGTAGTTTTAATTTCTTAAGCATAGTGAAAGAGAGGAAAAAATCAAAAACTGTGGTCAAGTCTCCCCCCTCTCATTTCTGTCAATAGAGTTCAAGTAGGGGCAGACCTTCCCACGGGCCAAAATTGCTTTCTGTTCGAGTTCGGGGAAGAATTTGTATTACCAAGTCCAAGCCTTTCCTTCACTATTTCATCCTGCATTTCTATCTCTTTCCCGTACATGAATCCGCAGGTGTGCTTCACTTCTGAGCATTGCTCTTACGCTTCCATTTCCCTCCTTTACTTCCCACCTTAGCGCTAAAATTACCTTCTTTCAAACACCCTTAAGCTCTTCAGCCTTACTTCTCTATTTTTCTCCGTTCACGACCGTCTTACCCTTTTTAAGAAAAACACGTGAAAAACCATATAGAACCACCGAAAACCCAACCTCCACCTTTTCTCCTCGAGACTCCCGCCACCGTACATCACACTTCGCAATCGCAACATTCAACGATTACCTTAACACGTATCACCTATTCTTTGCAATTGCAATATTGCAAAATTGAAAATCGCACTTTGCATTGGTTGCCTTCTACCGTTAACACTCACCGCTCATTCTTTATGATTGTGAAATCACAAATCACAACTCTTAGCTTTTTCCACCGCCACATCATCCCCATTGCACATCGCATCCCGTGGAACTTACCACATCGCAAATCGTATCCCGTAGAAATTACCACATCGCAAATCGCATCCCGTGGCACTTATCACATCGCCAATCGCTGCCCGCAACCCTTATCGCAACACAAATCGCATTTTGCAATTTGAGTTTATTCCTGTTAATCCTTACCGCTATCCTTGTAAACTTGCGATATTGCGATTCGCGACCCGCTACGTCACTCTTCGCACTTCACACTTCGCACTGCGCACCATTTAGTTTATCCCCGTTAATCCTTACCGCTACCCTTGTAAACTTGTGATATTGTGATTTGCGACCCACCACGTCACTCTTCTCACTTTGCATTGCGCACTATTTAGTTCATTCTGTTAATTCCTTACTGCCATCCATTTAAACTTGCAAAGTTACGATTGTGACGTCACATGTTGCAACTTCTACTATCCATCACATTCCGCCATCACATTTCTGAGTTCTTCTGACTCTGAAGTCATTTCTTGCGTTATAATAAGGTTCCCTAAGGTTTTAACCCCCTATGTTCGCTCCAAAGCCATTTCTCACGCTATCATAATTTTTTCTAAGGGTTTAACCCCCTCTTTCCGCTTCCAAACCTCATTTCATGTGTTTAACCACCCATTAGACCTCTTAGCCCTTTTTCTTCCCTCTAAGCTGCAAATTAATTCTTTTTAATTAAAATTAAGGTATGGATAGTTTAGTTGCATGGATAGGAGTATGGTAGATAGATCATAGGATAGGTAGAGTGAATTTAGACGTTTGGCCAAGTTAAGTGTGGTTTATAATTAATTTCCTTTATGCTATTTGTTTTCTAAAAATTAAATTAGTTTCATTTTTGGCATTCCCTTCCAGCAATTTAGTTCAGTTTCCTTTCTATCATTTCCTTCCAACAATTTACTTTCCAGTTGTGCTCATAATTTAATAAATAGCAACCTTTCGTGAAGTAGAAGAGGATGACATGAAAAGAATGAATCTGTTGTGTATATAGCACTGTCACCTCAAAGTTTGTACGAACCCCGGGTTGATAAGGTATCCCTTGGGAGTTGCAGCATTCTTGGTGCAATACCAAGTCTCACCACTATTTGGCGTCATTGCCGAGGAGGTGTCTAGTAGATATTTTGATTTTTTTAGCATTATTTTCTACTTTCCTTTATTTTCATGTCACTTCAGAAATATTGAAAAAGTACAAAAAATATCTAATTTTCATGCCTCGTAGGACTAGGAATACTCAAATAAAAACCTTACCTAAAACCCCCACATCACCTCCTAGCCACCCTTCACTCTTCTTCAGTGGCAGTGAGTCGATTGAACCCCCTATAGGAGAGCCTTCTGACTATTTTAAGGATCCTATTGGGGAAGAAGAAGAATACCTTGTTTCAATTGAGGGACCTGCTTCACCTATCTTAACCATGGCTGAGACCTAGAGAGCCTTTCCCCTAAGAGAGGCAGATGGGGACACTAAGATGAAAAACATTAGCCCCTTAGCTCTTCCACACTTCCATGTACTTACCTCTCAGGACCCTGACACATTCATGTTTGAATTTTTTGTTTTTTGTAGGACTTAGGACTACACCTCTGATGATCAGAGGTTGAAGCTATTCACATCCACCCTTAAATATGTAGCCTTGCATTGGTTCATGGGTCTGCCTGGGGATAAAATCACTACCTGGGCACAGATGGAAGATACCTTCAAAAACAAGTACAAAGACTATTGTAAGTCCAAGTATACTAAGGATGAGATATTTAGGATGAATCTAGGGCTTGATGAATCCCTAGAGGATTATGAAGAGAGGTTTCAATTGAACTATAAGATAGCCAACTATACTCTTGATCCTGACTCACTTAAACTTGTACTTCTTCGAGGGATCGGTGGAGAGATGATAGAAACCTTGAATATGTTATCAGGAGGAGATATCTACCAAAAACCCTATGAAACAATCAAAACTTTCTTCCAGAACCATTCTAGGGAATTTAGGAAGCAGGGCAGAGCTAGCCAAAGTACATCCAATATCCCTTCCTCTTCCACCTTCATAAAACATGAGATTATAAACATGCTAGAGGACTTCAAGAGTGACATGCTACACACCTTTGCTTTGAAAATGGACACAATGTAGGTCAAAAGGAAGCAAGAGGAAGCAAAGAGAGACCTCGCCATATTTTGTCATAGATGTACCAAGAAACACCCAAGAAATGAATGTCCACTGAATGGCATAGATATTTTCTTAGCCTGTGAAGAGAATCATGCCATAGACAATTTTCCCTCCTTACCTGGACTTAAAGTTGTATATCAAGGTGGGGAAATTTTTTTAGAGAAACTTTGTTTCATCAACCAGAGAAGGCCTCAGGTCCCTCGGCCATAGCAACAAGGTATGCAAGGTGCACCTCACTCTTACTATTACAACAATCAAAGTGCACCCATGCAACCTTGGTACACCCCCACTCCTCCATCCTGGTCTACACCTCCTACTTAGTCTTCCAACCCTTCATATCATCCTCAGCTAGTAAACCAACCATTTTAGCAGTATGTTCCACAACAACCTCAGTGGAACAATCCATCCCAAGGGTGGAGGCATCAACAAAATCAACTACCTTCTCTAATGCCTCCACCCCAACCTCAACCTCAGCTTACTCATGCTACTCCACCTAGGCTACCTATACTGCATAGCCCAATCCGAACCCAAACAATATACAAACATAGCAGGCTCCTAGTGGAGAAACATCCCATCCATCTTATGTTGTGGAGATATGTGAGGTTAATCTCAGGTCGGGAAGAGTACTCCCAGAAAACCATCCCCCATCTCCACCTGTAGAGGCTGAGGAGGAAAAGGAATAAGATAACAGTCAGATCCAACAACCTCCTTTTCTCGAGCGCTTCATCCACCCTAGTCAGCACACCCCAGAGGAGACTAAACTCTTGGGAGAATTGGAAAATTTGTGTGTAAAGATACCACTTCTCCAGGCCATTAAGGATATCCCTATCTACAATAGGCTCATCAAATAAAATTTCTTCAAGAAACCTAGAAGGAGGAAGAGAGATACCCCCATCATCAATGCAATAGGACAACTGTCTGACCTAATGCTAGGGAAGGTGATATTTCCAAAATACCTGGACCCTAGTAGTCCATTTTTTTATGTACATATAGATGGTGTCATAGTCCGCAATGCTCTGATTGATTTAGGGGCTGCCATCAATATCATGACCAAGGAAACTATGTTGAAACTTGATCTCCAAGGGACTTTGAGGAAAACCACAATAGTTCTGCAACTTGCAGATCGGTCCATAGTAACTCTGGAAGGAATTATTGAGGATGTTATGGTTACCATTGACTCTTGGGAGTATCCTACAGATTTCGACCTGGTCCTGCAGCCAAAAACCAAGTTTAATGGTTATCCTCTCATCTTAGGGAGACCTTGGTTAGCCATTGCATACGCTTATATTAGTTGTCGGGTCGGAAACATGACTATCAAAAATGGGCCTTTATCTAAACAGCTAGTGTTATATCCTCCAGCCCAGCCTTCCATTGATCATGATCTCCCTATACGGTTGGAGGATGAAGAAGATGATTTATATAACATTCCCCCTATGTGTACCATATATGCTATCCTTATAGGGGGGCATCTTGATGAAGATGAAATCATCGACCATGCCATTCAAAACTAGTCCTCCACTAACACTCCTCCAGAAACCCTAGTCAAAGATTCTGAAATCCAACCTTGGATGGAAGTGTAATCAGTTGATACAACCTCTGAAACCACCAAGGCTTTCAATTTTGGCCCATCCAGATCTCTGAAAATCAACCCAAACCTCTCAAATGAAGAAGAGAAGCAGTTATTCTAGCTTTTGAAAGAAAATCTTGAAGCATTTGCTTGTGATTACAAGGACATGAAAGGGGTGCATGCTTCAGTATGCAGACATCGCATTTACATCAAAGAATGATGCAAGCCTGTGAGACTACCCCAAAGAACAATGAACCTATCTCTAAAGGACATAGTCAAAGAAGAGATGTAGAAACTATTGGATGTGGAGTTCATATATCCTATATCCAACAGTGAGTGGGTATCTCCTCTTGTCCTATTCCCAAAGAAGAATGGGAAGTGGCAAATTTATGTTGATTATTGAGAACTTAATAAATCCACCAAGAAAGACCATCTCCCTTTGCCCTTTATAGACCAAGTCCTGGATGGACTTGTAGGGAAGAAGTTATTTTCCTTCTTAGATGGGTTCAGTGGGTATAATCAGATTCAAATCAGCCACGAAGGCCAGTATAAAACTACTTTCACCTACCCTTGGGGTACCTTTTCTTATAGGGTCCTATCCTTTGGGTAATGCAATGCCCCAACCACCTTCCAGAGAGCTGTCCTAAGCATCTTTTCTAAGTTAGTCCATGACTCTGTCGAAATTTACATGGATGATTTCACACCATATGGGGATGAATTCCAGGAAGCTCTCTCCAATTTGGGTAAAATACTAACAAGGTGTGTTGAGATGCATCTCTCCTTGAGCCCAGAAAAGTGTGAATTCATTAATAAAGTAGGGGTCGTATTAGGACACTCCATATCCCAAGCAGGAATACAGGTAGACCCGAAAAAAATCACTATCATCAAAAGGGTACTTTCTCCTCAAAAGAAGAAAGATGTCAAGATTTTCTTAGGCTTAGTCGGTTACAATAGAAGGTTCATCAAAGATTTCAGCAAGATGGCTTAGCCATTATTTGGGTTATTGGCCAAATATTCTGAGTTTATTTGGTTCAATCCTTGTCAAGAGGATTTTGAGCTCACTAAGAAGCAGTTGACTACTACCCCATCCTCCGAGGTCCAAATTGGACTATGCCTTTCCACATCCACACTGATGCATCTGACAAAGTTGTAGGGGAAGCATTAGGAAAATTAGGGGACAAAATCCCTTATGCCATTTATTTCATCAGCAAGAATTTGTCCAAAGACGAGCTGAATTATATTGTTACTGAGAAGGATATGTTGGCCATTTTCCATGCATTGAACGAATTCAGGCATTATGTCACTGGATATCAGACCTTTGTCCACACTAACCATGCAACCATCAAGTATTTAATAAAAAAACAGGATGTTCTCCCTGCAGGTCAAGAAGGAATGGTGGATGACCAGCTGCCAGATGAACACCTCATTTCCATATCATCACTCTCACCATGGTTTGCTGATATAGCCAACTACTTGGTTTCTGGAAGACTCATTCCTAATATTTCATTCAAGGAGAGGAGCAGAATCATCAGAAAAAGTGCCTCTTTCACATGGATTGGGTGGAATCTCTTTAAGCAAGGCCCTGATCAAATCCTAAGAAGATGTGTGAGGGAGGAAGAATTTTTTGATATCCTCTCTGAATTTCATGATAGCCCATGTGCTGGCCTCTTTACTGCAAAGAGAACTACTTAAAAAATTTTCAGGTGGGTTACTATTGGCCTACCCTTCACCAAGATTCCAAAAGATACACCAGCAGGTGTGACCAGTGCCAAAGGATAGGGAAACCCACACAAAGGGATGAAATTCCTTTACACACTCAGGTGTCTCTTGAGCCATTTGAAAAGTGGGGCATGGAATTTGTTGGACCCATCGATCCACCATCCGAACAGAAGAAGTATATCATATTCCGCAATGATTACCTGACAAAGTGGGCTCAAGCAAAAGTAGTGAAGGTAGCAATCGAAGAAAAAGTAGCAGAATTTTTGAGGGGTAATGTGTTTTAAAAATTTGGATATCCAAAAGAAATAGTCACTAATAAGTGATCACAGTTCACCTCTCACCTCATTGAGAATCTTTTGAGGAAGCACAAGATTAATCATATAACTTCTACTACCTATCACCCTTAAGCGAATGGCCAAGTATAAGTAACTAACAAAGCTTTAGAGAGCATCCTCACCAAGGTTGTGAGCAACAGCAGAAAATTTTGGGCAGATAGATTGGTAGAAGCTACCTGGGCCTACAACACCACTTGGAAGACAACAACAGGATACACTCCTTATGAACTATTCTATGGTAAGAAAGCTCTACTTTCAGTTGAGTTTGAATTCAATATTTTAATAATGGAAGCTGAATTAAATATATACCTAAAAAATTCCAAAAAAGAGAGGTTGTTGCAACTAAATGGATTGGATGAGTTCAGAATGCAAGCACTTCTTCACACAGAGGTAGTTCAGCTGTAAAGGAAAGTACGACATGACAAGAACATCAAAGAAAAGACCTTCCAAGAAGGATATTGGGCACAGTTGTATGATTCAAGGTTTAAATACTTCAAAGTAAAGCTGATGACAACATGGTTGGGGCCTTACATAGTGGTTAAATTCTTTGATAATGGCGCAGTTAAAATCAAGACCATAGATGAGGAAGGGATCCCATTGCTTGTTAATGGTCACAGACTTAAAATTTACAAGAAGCCTTTTTCAAGGGAATAATTCATCAATTCAATAAGTAGAGAGGTGTATGTGATGGGAAACTCCATATTTTCCCACACCTCTTGAAAGAAAGAGAAAAAAATAATAAGCTTGTGGGTTGAAAACCTCGACAAAGGCAGCTCACTTGGTCAAAAAAAAGAGCGGGGGGGGGAGAATAAAGATACATGGGTGAAAACCTCTTTTAAGGCACCAAGGAAATTTTGTGGGTTGAAAACCTCCATGGAGGGAGCCCACTTTATTTCGAAAATAAAATAAAAAAGAGAAAAACAACAAAACCAAAAAATTCATCTACATCACTGTGATTTTCTGTGTTTGTTGTTTTTCAGGTTGTTAATGGTTTCTGGAAAACATAGGGAAGAATTCATCTTATTTTCCCTTCTTCTATCTTGCCTTCCATCCCATCATTCACTCCATACATATTCATAACTTCCTAAATCACCTCCATACACCACACTCCTCCATTCTTGAGCACAATGTAGCAAGAGAAGTAGCACACAAACAGACTGCTACAAACATCAGGAAGTTCCTTCAAACACAAAGTTGTTCATGGACTGCCAAGAAGAAAAAAAAGGGAATTTGGCATAACATACTATAGGAGAATGAGAATGCCACCCATGGCATCTCAAGCACCCCATGCGACATCCACAACAGAGAGAAATAACAGACAAAGATTAGCAGCTCATTTAGGAAGTTTCTCCTTCAGCAAGTTTCTCACTCAGAAAATAGGAATATGGTGAAGAACGCAGCATCTAAAAAGGCTGGTCTCAAACCTCCAGCTCTTGCAACCACCTTGGAAACAATAGGTAAAATCATGTATAAGCTCTCACCCCTTGCTATGCATTCATAATAGCCAAAAATAATTAATTTGCAGACTTAGATTTTGAGGGGCATAAAGGTGCCCAGTTAACTCGGCCACCACCATGAGGTATCGCTGGAATAAAAATGGAAGTACACACCACCTGGGCATGCAAAAGAAAAATTTTAAATCAGTGGAGTAGAGGAGAACGAGGGGAGGAAAACGTGCAATCCATCCTAAATTAACAGGGAGGAGGAACCAATTGTCTATGATAGAACTGGAGCTGAGCAGAGTTATATTAGCACTCCAAATTTAGCTGCGTCATCTAATAAAAGGAGATGTCGTCTCATCCAAACTAGTGAATTGAAAATTTTTAGAGGGAGAGGACCAACAGAAGCATGCAGCGCTTGAAGAAGAAGAAGAAGAACTAGAAAGAAAAGAAGAAGAATAAGAAGAAACTCAGGGTAGAGCCAGAAGAAGAAGAGAGAGAGACAAAGGGCCAAAGAAAAATAGAAGAGATGGCCATAGAATTCATAGAGATAGCAGAAATTGGGCGAGACACAGACTCACAACCCATCGTCACATCCCCTCACTACAAAAAGATAACTGCCACCATGGCTCCTCTGAGCACAAAAAGAAAAAGGAAGACCTCTAGTTATTCTGGAGCTAACAAGAATCAGAGAAATCCATAAACTTCTCCCATAAGCCTGATCATCATTGAAGAATCACCAAGGGGGGAGGAAAGAATTGAAGAAATATTTCTGAAGGAGCAGTTGTAGAAGGCACAGGCAGAGAATGTAGCACTAAAGGAGAAATTGTAGCAAAAAGAGGAGAAAGTAGCCACCATGGCAGACTTATGCATAGAATCCCTTCAGCACAAATTCCCCTCTGACTCATATGTTGTATACCTCAAATGACAATGGCTTCTATTTCAAATCAACACTCTAGCCTCCCATGGGTCACTCCCTTTACAAGATTGTAGAAAATTCATGAAGTTCTACAAGCAAGCCAACATAGATGATCAGGCAAAGATGGCATAGTTTTATATGCATAACTTTGTGCTGAAAAATTTGGAGATTTGGGACCCCAATCCTACAATGGGGTATATGAAGTTAATGACTCTAGCATCTTGGATAGTGAATGAGGACAATAGAGCCAAAGAGATATGGAAGGTCATAGGAAGAAGAAATAGAGAACCCTTATATCTCAAACCAGAGGTGTTCAGCCCAAGAGGAGTCATCCTTAACCATCAAGAGATTGAAAAGGACCCTACACTGGTTGAAAGCTACCTTCAGACTCCAAACTAGGTGATAGGCCACTTTGATGATGTTTCTAGGAAGATAGAAGAGGAGCGCATTATGGTCAGCCAGAGGAGATGGAACAGCCTCCCACATAGCCTCAAAAATAGGGAGTAGCATACTCCAGAAATACTAAGGGGTGCATTGGAAAGGGCACCATTATACAAGAGGGCCATGGAGGCCAAAAAGATCCGATGGTTGGGACTAAAGCTTGACTGATAAAGAGGACATAGATGCACAAAATAGAGAATGGGAGAATGCAGAAAAGAATGATGGATTTTACCCCCTTGCGAAAACTCCCACTCTTCTTCCTTGGGATATCAGGGGGGTTGTCAAAGATTTGAAGGAAATGGAGGAGGAGGATCAGTTGCGTAGAGGATGAGCAACCATTCAGTAGGGGGGTGGTGATGAGCTCCATCATTAGACATATTTGGAGGGGTTAATAGTCACCTTTTTTCCTTCTTAGATCTCTTTGTCTTGCATTTTTATTATTATTTGGGTTTATGATGCTAGCATAGGTGGTGATTAAGGCTAACATACTCTGAGTGCCTAATATAAGGTTGAGTTCAAAAAATCATGATTTATTAAGAATTTTTATAAATATTTTATTACAAAGGCGTGGAGGAGACAGCAAGGAGGAATTATAGGATGATTTTCCACCCTCAAAGGCAGCTGAAGGATCCCAAAGATTCTCTCTAGCAATTTGAATTCCACAAGCAACCAAAGGATCCCTAAGGATTCTCTCTGGAAATTCAAATTCCAGAGGCAGCCGAGCAACTCAAAGAGGAGAGCACTCAATCTTGGTTTACTTGGAGTCCAGTGGACTCAAACACCATTTTCTAGGAAGCTGTTGGTAGCTGCCCTGTAGAATAAATAGAGCAGAGCTACAAATAGGAAGAGTTAGTCTATCCTAGTCTTGCTTCCATTCTGAATTATTGTTGTCAACTATTGAAGCTTTTTGTTTTATTCAGGGATCAAAAATTTCAGAGATGTATGCAGTTATTCTTTTATGAAATGAGCAGACTGATTTCATTTGATTGATTTAAGTTCAGAGGTTTGGGCTCATGGGTTAGGGAAAAATCCATATGCCTCAGCTTCTCTACTGTTAGTATATTTTCCTTTCTGTCATTTAGCTAGTTTTGCCTCTATCATTTAAGTTAGAACTGCTTCCCACAGGCCAAAATTGCTTTCTGTTCGATTTCGGGGAAGAATTTTTATTACCAAGTCCAAGCCTTTCCTTCACTATTTCAGCCTGCATTTATTTTTGTTCCCCGTACATGAATCCACAGGTGTGCTTCACTTCTGAGCACTGCTCTTACGCTTCCATTTCCCTCCTTTACTTCTCACCTTAGCGTTGCACTTACCTTCTTTTGAACACCCTTAAGCTCTTCAGCCTTACTTCTCTATTTTTCTCCGTTCACAGTTGCCTTACCCTTTTTAAGAAAAACACGTGAAAAACCATATAGAACCACTAAAAACCCAACATCCTCCTTTCCTACTCGAGACTCCTGCCACCGTACGTCGCACTTCGCAATTGCAACATTTAACGATTACCTTAAAACTTATTGACCATTCATTGCGATTAAGATATTGCAAAATCTCACTTCGTGTAGAAATTATATAACTTATGTGTTATATATCCAAGATTCTCCTAATCACACACTATTTTAACTTCATGCATAATATAGAATCTATTCCACCATTGATCATCACATGCGGAAATTAAATCAATTGCAATGCACACACATGAAACCATAAAAATTCACACACATTAACACGATTGTTTAACGGGAAAGCCTGAAGCTGAAAACCCCAACTATCTGTATATAATATATGTCATAGAGATCATGTAACAATCCTCATACAAAGCTGATCATATCAAGCTCTCAGTACAATACAATCGCTACACACTAATCAGCCATGATCTTGCAAATCCATGCACCGATCTTTGCCACCTGCTAGCCTACCTCTACTGTGCAATCCCTGCTGAATAATGGCTCTAAATGAACACGAAATTCTCCAGCCTTGCTCACACAATCCTCATAGGCATCTCCACTGAATTTGTGGTGCAAACAATGCAACACTATAGTCACAACTGATAGTCACACTTGCTCTTTCACCTATCTCTCCACTGGGTCTCCACTGAAACTTCCATGCACTGTAGTTAACTGATGTATTCTTCAGTTGATTTATGAGTTATTATTTAGTGAATTAATTAAATAATTAATTCACACCACACTCACTAGTGTATCATTCAGTTAGATTAGATACAACTAGCTCAACTGAGTTTAACTGAGTTAAACTAAATACAACTCCACCAACTACTTCTCCAACTCCACCAAACTCTACCACTTGAGTTCTAACTGAGTCCTCCATGCATTAGCTCCAATAAACCCTTGGGAATTGCATAATTCCCTCAGACCACTGATGTGCCAAATCTGTGCACTGAAATTAAGTGCTCCAAGAGAATAAGTTGTTGTTTAGAGTCTGATTATTATTAAGAGCTAATAATAATCGATATGCATCTATTTTTAGATCGACGATCTATAAATAGACTTCACCCAATATTCTAAAAATATAATTTCATCTATTTTTCCAACTTGAACAACCATCCAAAAATAGCATCCTGCAACTTCTGAAATATGATCATCATGTCTAAAAATAGACATACACCTAAAAATAGCCGTGTGGGCCCCACCTAGTTTAGGTGATTATTTTCCAACTAGGATCAAGGATGATGTTTCAGGATGCCTCCTTCATTGTTTCTTGTTGCAAACATCAACACTCCCTCTCAACAAGAAAGGCCTGTCTTTTCATGCGACATGCAACTCCATGCATTCACCCTGCAACCTTTGCAAGCGCCCTACAACTCCATGCATGTGCTCTGCAACTCTTGCTGCAACACTTCCGAAACTGAAAGGCTCCAAAAAACTCAATCAGTCTAATGCATCTATCATCAAAGTCTTCGACTTTTTCTTAGCTACTGCACATGTCTTCAGGAACCACTGCGTTGTTGAACTCTGCACCCATGCACTCTGCACTTGCTGTCAACTCTGAATCGCGCTCCAGCTTCCGACAATGTCACTTTGATCTACCTGCATCAATCCAACTGGTCATGCTATTGCTGCTCCGTGGGCACCTCGTAGCCAGGTTCAATTCATGAGATCCACACCATCTCAATGAATCCTGCCCAGAAATATCCTCTTAGGATTACTCATGCATGCCACCCCACCTCTCACCTGGTGGTATAGCTGCATGCACTCCCTCTGCCCATCTGGCATGAAATTTCTCTGCATGAGTGGTTTCTCCCACTCCATGATCCTCATCTTGTGGCTACTCCACATCCCGAGGTTCACTCTTACTTGCATGAAAATCCTGCTCCCTCTCAAGCTTCAATTGCATGGATTTCTTGCACTTCCCTACAGTAGGAAGCTTTGTGGAAATCCCATCTACTTCAAGTCTGTAGAGATTCTTCACTCGAATCCCAACCTTCTTGACTTTTCCTGTTGCTTTGTACCGAAGGAAAAATTTTCCTTCACTAAATACAACATCATACCCTTTATCCTCTAACATTGCGACTAAGATTAAATTCTTCTTTAAACCTGGAACATGCAACACATCTTGTAAAAGAATGAGTTTACCTAACTCCCTCTGAAAGGTAATGGTACCAATGTCGGTCACACTGCATCGTCCATTGTTTCCCAACTCAACATGCAACTGGAGATCTTTCTCCACCAAGTCACTGAAAAGATTCACATCTCCTGTCATGTGAAAGGAAGCACCACTATCAAAGTACCACCCTGATCCCAATGCACTACACACCATGCATGCGATCAATGAGAAGTCAAGCTCAAATTGCGAGGCAAGAGCCTCACCAGCTGCAACTCTAGCAACCATATTTTTCTTCTTCTTATGTGAACAATTAGTGGCGAAATTCCCATGTTCGTGACAATGAAAACACTTCACTTTGGACATGTCACGCTCTTTGCCATATTCACTGGCCTCAGATATAGAATGGAATTTATTACCCTTATTCTTCTTTGCCTTGGCAACCAAAGCACAATCCTCTTCATCATCATGCTTTGATGGAGAGCCATCCCTGGTACTTCACCTTATCTCCTCTTGCACAAGATCCGACCAAAGTCGCTCCCATCTTGGTAGTTTCTCCCATCCATTGACAGACTCTTCGTAGCTATGCCAACTCTTTGGAAGCCCAAGGAGAGCCAATATCACCAATTCTTATTCATCAACACTGACTCCTACACTCCCAAGCTCATCCCTGCAGTGGAAAAACTTTGTCAAGTATACCGGAATAGTGTCATTCTTCTCCATTTTTATTTTATGAGTTTGTCTTTAAGCGCCAACTTCCTCTGGTCACTTCTGCTTTGGAACAAGTCTGTCAAAGCCTTCCACATTAAGAATGGAGTGGCTTTACCATGAAGGCTGGACACAATGTGTTCCTTCACACCTTCCAACAGAATCCTTCGACACTTTTCTACCTTCTTTTGCCATGCGTCAAGTGTGGCTGCATCGCTAGAACCCGGCTTAGGAACATCGTTATCGATGAACTCCTTCAGCCCATTATCATCTAGCACCGCCTCCATCCTGTCCTTCCATGCAATATAATTCGAGCTCCCATCAAGGGCATACTCCAATCGTAATCGTTGAAAGGCATTTCAATGAATGCTCAACTTCGACACCAAGAAAACACTACAGCAAATTCGAATTCCACCAACACAAAACTCAATCGCTTCAATAATTGCAATCTTCAATCATCAATATTGCTCTGATACCATGTAGAAATTATATAAATTATGTGTTATATATCCAATATTCTCCTGATCACACACTATTTTAACTCATGCACAATACAAAATCTATTCCACCATTGATCATCACATGCAGAAATTAAATCAATTGCAATGCACACATGAAACAATAAAAATTAACACACATTAACACAGTTGTTTAACGGGAAAGCCTGAAGCTGAAAACCCAAACTATCTGTATATAATATATGTCATAGATATTATGTAACAATCCTCATAAAAATCTGATCATATCAAGCTCTTAGTACAATACAATCGCTACACACTAATCAGGCCTGATCTTGCAAATCCATGCACCAATCTTTGCCACCTGCTAGCCTACCTATACTGCGTAATCCCTGTTGAAGAATGGCTCTGAATGAACTCGAATTTCTCCAACCTTTCTCACACAATCCTCATAGGCATCTCCACTGAATTTGTGGTGCAAAAAATGCAACACTATAGTCACAATTGATAGTCACACTTGCTCTTTCACCTATCTCTCCACTGGGTATCCACTGAAACTTCCATGCACTGTAGTTAACTAATGTATTATTCAGTTGATTTATGAGTTATTATTTAGTGAATTAATTAAATAATTAATTCACACCACTCTCATTAGTGTATCATTCAGTTAGATTAGATACAACTAGCTCAACTGAGTCTAATTGAGTTAAACTAAATACAACTCCACCAACTACTTCTCCAACTCCACCAAACTCTGCCACTTGAGTTCTAACTGAGTCCTTCATGCATTAGCTCCAGTAAACCCTTGGGAATTACGTAATTCCCTCAGTCCACTGATGTGCCAAATATGTGCACTGAAATTAAGTGCTCCAAGAGAATAAGTTGTTGTTTAGAGTTCGATTATTATTAAGAGCTAATAATAATCGCCATGCATCTATTTTTAGATCGACGATCTATAAATAGACTTTGCCCAATATTATAATAACAGAATTTCATTTGTTTTTCCAACTTGATCAACCATCCACAAATAGCACCCTGCAACTTCTGAAATATGATCATCATGTCTAAAAATATACATACACCTAAAAATAGCCTGTGTGGGCCCCACCTAGCTGTTTAGGTGATTATTTTCCAACTAGGATCAAGGATGATGTTTCAGGATGCCTCCTTCACTGTTTCTTGTTGCAAACATCAACACTTCCCACCGGTTACCTTCTATCATTAACGCTCACCGCTCATTCTTTGCGACTGTGAAATCACAACCCTTAACTTTTTCCACCGCCACGTCATCCCCATCGTACATCGCATCCCGTGGAACTTACCATATCACAAATCGCATCCCGCATAACTTACCACATAGAAAATTGCATCCAGTGGAACTTATCACATTGCCAATCGCCGCCCGCAACCTTTACGGCAGCGCAAATCACATTTCGCATAGTTTAGTTTATTCTTGTTAATCCTTACCGTTATCCTTGTAAACTTGCGATATTGTGATTCGCGACCCTCCACATCACTCTTCGCACTTCGCATTGCACACCATTTAGTTTATTCCCGTTAATCCTTACCACTACCCTTGTAAACTTGCAATATTGTGATTCGCAACCCGCCACGTCACTCTTCACACCTCGCACTACATACCATTTAGTTCATTCTGTTAAGTCCTTACTGCCATCCATTTAAACTTGTGAAGTTTCGATTGCGATGTCACACATCACAACTTCTGTTGTCCATCGCATTCTTCCATTGCATTTTTGAGTTCTTCTCGCTCCGAAGTGATTTCTTGTGTTATAATAAGGTTTCCTAAGGGTTTAACCCCCTCTGTCCGCTCCAAATCCATTTCTCACGTATCATAAATTTTTATAAGGGTTTAACCCCCTCTTTCCACTTCCAAACCTCATTTCATGTGTTAAAACCCCCATTAGCCCCCTTAGCCCTTTTTCTTCCCTCTAAGATGCAAATTAATTCTTTTTAATTAAAATTAAGGCATGGATAGTTCAGTTGCATGGATAGGAGTATGTTAGATAGATCATAGGATAGGTAGAGTGCATTTAGCCATTTGGCCAAGTTAAGTGTGGTTTAGAATTAATTTTATTTCTACTATATGTTTTCTGCAAACTAAATTGGTTTCATTCTTGGCATTCCTTTCCAGCAATTTAGTTCAGTTTCCTTTCTGTCATTTCCTTAGAGAAATTTACTTTCCAGTTGTTCTCATAATTTAAGAATTAGCACCCTTTCGTGAAGCAGAAGAGGATGACATGAACATAATTCATATGTTGTGTATATAGCACTGTCACCTCAAATTTTGTATGAACCCCGGGTTGATAAAGTAAAGTAGGGTAGCCCCTAGGAGTTGCAGCACTTGGTGCAATACCGGGGCTCACCACAATAAACTCCCACATTAGTTGTGTAAACAACAATGATGGTCCACCCCATATCACAATCAAGTTTGTATATAAGAAGCATCAAATCATCCACATACAATTTCCAGTGCAACTATACAACAAAACATGCCATATATATAACCCACTCTTACATCCCACTTGATTTATGTCTTCTCAATCCAAGTTTTCCCCTTTTAAATTCATAAGACATACCTACATTAAAAATAATTTAGATATAGCTAAAGTTTGACTAAATGTTTACTCTTTAGGAAAAATCACAATTTGAGGTTCAAGACACCATTTATTATTATTATTATTATTGAATCTATCTTGATAATTGTAAGCCAGCTTGTTGTCCCATTATAAAATCACTCATGATTTCTATTCAATAATTAATCCATCCATTTGTTTTCATGTCTTATTCCTTACTATGAATACATATACTAAAAAAAAAAAAGCTATGAAAACCATACATTTCTCAAACTATGAATAATCTTGTTGATTTTAAATAATATTTAGACTATCATAAATGCATTCCTAGCCTAAAGATTTTAAAAAAATGTAACCTTTTTTAGGATTACTCATACAACTATACATCCAAACACAAAATTCCTAAACCCATCAATCTCTTCCATTCCACATATAATACAATCATCTTAGGCTTCTAAATCATTCAATAATTCCAATTCATCAAAATGTGTTCTCACTCTCCTTCGATTTCCCCCTCAAAAAAGATCACAAACACATATTCTTGTAAAATGAGAACTCAAATAAGCTTTTCATTAATCACATACCTCTTTATTTAAGTTCAATTAAAACAAAGCTCTCACCACATAAAATGTTTATCTTCTAAACATTTTATTCTCTTAACAATTTACAAGTTAATCAAATTTCAAGAAAGCGGTTCATCAAGTTCATAAACAATATGACTTTTTGACTGGATCGCCTAGCTAACAATAGTTTAGAGCAGTTCATGAGTTCAATTCTCATAATTTATCTAATTAATTTGGTTAAATATAATTCAACCAGTATTCAATTGGAAAAATAATTAAAGGGACTATTATGGCTTTCCTAGACCTAACTTGTCTTAAGCCAATAGAAAAAAAACATTTCATCAACTTATCACAATTATCTCTTTCTACATTTCAAGCGTTTGAAAATCATTTTAATTCTAACTAAATCCATCACATACAAAACAATTGCAATACTAGAGGATAGATACTTAGTTCACACTTGACTCCATATATCAAAATCCATTATTCCAAACATTATAAACCACCTAATGGTGTTTAGTATACCAATCTTAATATCTTCATTTGTAATACAAGTAAAATAATGGATTTACACCTCAAGAAAATTCATGTTTTGAATCTATATCCATTTAACTTTAATTACACATAATCAATCCTCCTTAATCATGTCTATGAGATTCCATCAAAATATTTTTGTTCATTCTAACTAGAAGAATTGCTTCCCCCATAGATATATGTTAGTATGGATTCCACACCCATACCTTACCTCATTACTTATCTCATATATATATGTTAGTATGGATTCCACACCCACACATTTTCTCATAAATATATGCTAGTATGGATTCCACACCCATACATTAGCTCATAGATATATGCTAGTATGGATTCCACACCCATACATAATCTCATAGATATATGCTAGTATGGATTCCACACCCATACATAACTTAAGGAAAATGTAAGCTTCAAGTGTTCCTTAAAATGGATTCCACAACCCTTCATGCACCAGTCATTTAAGTCTCTTGTTTATTAGGAAGGTCATACCTCAACCTAATATTTGAGTAATTTCAAGTTATTTGATGCATAATGTCGACCCAAACTACACAAAATCATGTCAAAGAAATCATAAGAACTCAATTCTTACTCATTAAGAATGTATTCCCAAATCATATTTCAACACATCAAATTAATGCACATACATCACTCTTGAATCTACATTCACAATTAAAAGTGACATCCTTCAAGGTAGATTTTATTAAGTTTCCATTACTCAATCATCATGTTAATTGAATCTTGGCTGTATACTTCTTACACATTCCCAATGCATACAAACCAAGGTCATCATACTATAGTTTAGATTAGGCCAATATTTTTCTTGGTGGATACAATTTGAGCTAGTAGTCCCATGTCACATTGAAAATGATGCATTAAACATATATGAAACCATGCATCCACTCCACGTATCTCACTCACCCATTGACAATCAAGCCATTCACATGCTTGGGTTTAACCCAAACTTCTCAAGCACATCCTTTCCCAACATGTCTTTAAGTCATTTATAATATTTATAATAATTTATCTAAACAAAAATATAAAGAAATATAAGAATACATTCTTTTTGTAAATGACATAATAATAATAATATCGTTTATGCAACCAATATGCTTCCAAGTCAACATACACAATAATTCAACATGCATGCAAAATCAACATTCATGCATCGACCTACAAGCAAGCATGTTGGCCCATTAGGCCCTAGTTTTTTAACCTAGCTCTGATACCATATGTAAGGTCCCACCTTACCAATCATCAGTATTATAGAGAAATATTGAACACTAAATTCAATATGCGATATTATTAAAAAAAAAGTGTTTCCAAATCCCAAGACAAGCCCAAAGAAAAAGTCTCACTCAAACCCCAAAGCCAAACTACCAAATGACAACCATCACTTGATCCTCAAGCTTAAAAGTCATATTTAAAAGGAAAATTATTTAGTGGGACAAATAAATATCAAACTTTACGAGCCACAATTTCCAACAAGGTAATTGTTACTTCTGTTGTGACTAATTTGATTTTATTTTAAATAAAAAGCTTATGAATTCTTTACCTAAAGGGAGAATTCAACTTCTATAGGAGTGGTATCCAATATTTTTAATTTCATATGCAATATGACACTACAACAATTCACTTACCCAAATTTGACTTTATCAACATGAATTTTAACTCAATGGGATTACCACACATATTCATTGAGACACACCATAAACATCTTGATTATAAATCCTAATTTCACTCAGGCATTGTTTTTTACAGAAAATTCATAAATGTAAATAGCTACAGCCATTCAATCATTATGACAAACATTTTCCAAGCATATAATATACAACCATTGAGTAATTTTGTCAAACAATTGGCGACCATCATCATTTAAGACAATTTTGACAACTGTTAACAACATGAATATATGATTCTTACCCAACCTATTTTCCTCATAAAATTCATAAATGTAAACTTAAATATTGGCATATTAAAACAAAAACTAAATATTCTTAATCCTTGACCAAAAACTCAAGAACGTACATCCATTGTTGGGAGCAGTAATATGCAAAATCGCCCAAATGTATGATTTGGGTTCTAAAACTATTTTTTTGGAATCAAATGCGGGGTTACAGGGCCATGAGGCTTGATGTTGGGCTGAATCACATTCAAAACTCCCAGGAATGAGATTCTTAAAACAACAAAAAAATAGATCCTTAATGTTCCATTTATGACTTTTGTCAAACACATGGAATGTAAACTTTCAAATACATCTCTACATGAGGAAAAACAACCCAGAATTATGCTACTAAGATATGCTCATTGAATTCACACATTTCTAAATCCACCATATGAGTTCTTGAAACACTTTACAACCCACATGATAATTCATTTGACATGATTTGACAAGCTTATTGCACCCATCGCTGCAATTTGACAAACACACGGTAACCATGAATGCTACAACCATTGAGGCTTTCTGTCAAAATTATGATAGTACTATTACAAAAACTCGAATAACAAAACATTGAATTATTGATAATAATATGAAACATAAACCATAACTAAAATTTACCTCAAACTTACCTCAAGCATCTGATCTTCCAAACCATATTTTAGTTTCCATTATTTTTTAATTTTCTTTTAAGGGTTGATTATGTAATTCCTCCAAGTATACTTTGGGTACATGTCCATTTTCTTACTTATGGTGTAAGTTGCAAGTTAGCACTTATTCATGCATAAATAAATTGATAGCATTACTCATTCAAGGATTTGTCAAACACTTTGCAAAATATCATGAAACCCTTTCTAAAACATGCATCTAATTACTTGAAACAAAACCATAACTCATGAAACACTTACCCAAGTCCTTTAGAATTTATTTATTGCATTTACCTTCAACAATATTTGACTTTCCTTTCTTAAATGCTACAATACCAAGGATAGTACCATACACTACACCAATAATAACTCCAATATTGAGATCTAAATATCCATACATATATATTGTTCT
The DNA here is from genome assembly GCA_034641835.2 of Pinus albicaulis. Classification (NCBI taxonomy): domain Eukaryota; kingdom Viridiplantae; phylum Streptophyta; class Pinopsida; order Pinales; family Pinaceae; genus Pinus; species Pinus albicaulis. The sequence goes on along the minus strand of CM076577.1, from coordinate 153,573,534 downwards.
AAGTCTTCATTTTTAACTAATCAATAATATTCTAGATAACATAAGCTTAAACAAAAATTATATGCTTACAAAAATTTAAATTTCTACTTTTTATTTTATGCTAAAGCTATACTATACTTTTAGGACAATGGAAAGTGTATGTGAAGACATATTCAGCTCCAATCATTGAGAATATGATCCACCTTTGATCCCTTAACCAACACATTTGAACCATCTGGTTTTCCACCCGACTATATCCTGGGAGAACTTCTCCCCCTTGAGCCCCCAAGTTGTAAGAGCTCAAAAATAGTACCAAAATATAGCAGTAAAAAGATATCCAAGAGAAGTTGAGGAAGATAGGTTTCAATTCCTCACAATACCACTCATGGTCATCTCCACCATGCATAGCTACTTAGTAATTTAGTTTAGAAATTTCAAATTCATTTCGAAATAAATTGGCTACTCTCCAAGTTTCTCCCTCTCATAATGTTTTTCAAATCTCTCCAACTCTTGGTATCACATTGCACCACCCCAAGTGAGAACACATGAGACACATATATAGGAGGAGCAACAAATTCTTGTCATAAAGGAGGAGTAATATTCATTCCTTGTATTACATTTAGAGGAGTGTAACTCATGCCATTAAGGAGAGTTATGCATGCCTTAGTTAAGGGGAGTGTAACATATGCATTAAAGAGAGTGTAAGAGGAATATTTTATGACATGTCTTTAATGAGTGTATGAATAATATACCATTCTTTGATGAGTGCATAAAATAGAGTGTAATGTATTATTAAAAGAGAGAAAGAGTTACAAAGAGCCATGAGAATCATCAAGGAGATAGGTGTGAAGTGATTGAGGATATATAATTCCCTTTTAATAATAATATCATAGTCTCATAAATGATAATATTAATATTAATAATATTAATAATATTGAGGATTAATTTGATATTGAACTATTACAATTGATTAATGATAAGTTAAGTGACTTTCCTTCAAGTATACTTGATTACCCATTGATTGGAGGTGATTTACTAATTTTGGAAAGTCATACTTGAGATGCTAGACATTACTTTCTATTTTTAGGAAGTCACTCCAAAATTGTTAGGAATGATATTTTATTAAGGAAATTCATCCCTGAGCTGCCCATGAGTGGTATTTTTCTTTCTGAGAATGGGGATTTCACACCCCTATTGCATGCATCTTCGTGCCTTAGTAGATTGAGGACTTTGCGCCCCGATCTACTCTAAAGATCCAAGATTCCACACCTTGTTATTTTTAATTATTCAGGATTATGTGCCCTAAAAATTTTATTTTAAATCCAATTCTCCACATCTTTCTCTCTCATGGATAATAAAAGTAAAATAATGTATTTAAACCTCAAGAAAATTCATGTTATGGATCTTTATCCATTTAACTTTAATTACACTAATCAATTCTCCTTAATCATTTCTATGAGATTCCATCAAAATATTTTTGTTCATTCTAACTATAAGAATTACTTACCTCATATATATATGTTAGTATGGATTCCACACCCATACCTTACCTCATTAATTGTCTCAAATATATATGTTAGTATTGATTCCACACCCATACATTTTCTCATAAATATATGCTAGTATGGATTCCACACCCATACATTAGCACATAGTTATATTCTAGTATGAATTACACACCCATACATAACTTAAGGAAAACACAACCTTCAAGTGTTACTTAAAATGGCTTCCACAACCCTTCATGCACCAGTCATTTAAGTCTCTTATTTAATAGGAAGTTCATACCTCAAACTAGTATTTGAGTAATTTCAAGTTATTTTATGCATAATGTCAACCCAAAATACACAAAATCATGTCAAAGAAATCATAAGAACTCAATTCTTACTCATTAATAATGTATTCCCAAATCATATTTCAAGACATAAAATTAATGCACATACATTACTCTTGAATCTACATTCACAATTAAAAGTGACATTCTTCAAGGTAGATTCTATTAAGTTTCCATTAGTGTAAGTCAAAAAATATTCAAAATTAACATGAAAAACTCAATCATCATGTTAATTGAATCTTGGCCTTATACTTGTTACACATTCCAAAAGCATACAAACCAAGGTCATCATACTATAGTTTAGATTAGGCCAATTTTTTCTTGGTAGATACAATTTCAGCTAGTAAAGATGGCTAGTAGGCTCATGCCACATTGATAATGATGCATTAAACATATATGAAACCATGCATCCACTCCACATATCTCACTCACCCATTGAAAATCAAACCATTCACATGCTTGGGTTTAATCCCAACTTCTCAAGCACATTCTTTCCCAACATGTATTTAAATCATTTATCATATTTTTAATAATTTATCTTAACAAAAATATATATGAATATAAGAATACATTCTTTTTCTAAATGACATCATAATAATAATATCGCCTATGCAGCCAACATGCTTCCAACTCAACGTTAACAATAATTCAACATGCATGCAAAGTCAATATTCATGCATCAACCTACAAGCAAGCATGTTGGCCCATTAGGCCCTAGTGTTTTAACCTGCCTCTAATACCACATGTAAGGTCCCACCTTACCAACCATCAATATTATACATAAATATTTTACACTAAATTAAAAATGTGATATTATTAATTTTTATTTTTATTTTCCAAATCCCAAGGCAAACCCAAAGCCAAAGTCTCACTCAAACCCCAAATCCAAACTACCAAACGAAAACCATCACTTGATCCTCAAGCTCAAAATTCATATTTAAAAGAAATATTATTTAGTGGGACGAATGAATATCAAACTTTACGAGCCACAATTTCCAACAAGCTAATTGTTACTTGTATTGTGACTAATTTGATTTTATTTTAAATAGCATGCTTACGGATTCTTTACCTAAAAGGAGAATTCAGCTTCTATAGGAGTGGTATCCAATATTTGCAATTTCATATGTAAGATGACACTACAACAATTCACTTACCCAAATTTGACTTTATCAACATGAATTTTAACTCAATGGGATTACCACACATATTCATTGAGACACACCATAAACATCTTGATTACAAATCCTAATTTCACTCAGGAAATTTTTTTACAAAAAAATCATAAATCTAAATAGCTACAGCCATTGAATCATTATGAAAAATATTTTGCAAGCATACAATATACATCCATTGAGGTATTTTTTCAAACACTTGGCAACCATAATCTCTCAAGTCAATTTTGACAACCATTAACAACATGAATATATGATTCTTACTCAACCTATTTGCCTCATAAATTCATAAATTTAAACTTCAATATTGGCATATTAAAACAAAAACTAAATATTCTTAATCATTGACCAAAAACTCAAGAACAGACACCTATAGTTGGCAACAGTAATGTACAAAATTGCCCAGATTTATGATCTGGGTTCTAAAAAGTATTTTTGTTGAATCAAATGGGGGGTTACAGGGCCTAATGGCACAAATACACCCTGATGTTGGGTCGAATCGCATTCAAAACACCCAGGAATGAAATTTTTAAAACAACAAAAATTAGATCCTTAATGTTCCATTTACTACTTGTATCAAACACGTGGAATGTAAACTTTCAAATACATCTCTACATGAGGAAAAATAACCCATATTTATGCTACTAAGATATGCTCATTGAATTCACACATTTCTAAATCCACCATATGAGTTCTTGAAACATTTTACAACCCACAAGCTAATTCATTTGACATGATTTGACAAGATTATGTCTCCCATTGCTGCAATTTGAAAAACACAGGGCAACCTTGAATGCTACAGCCATTAAGGATTTCTGTCAAAATTATGATAGTACTATTACAAAAACTTAAATAGAAAAACATTGAATTATTGACAAGAATATGAAAGATAAGCCATAACTAAAATTTACCTCAAACTTACCTCAAGCATTTGATCTTCTAAACCATATCTTAGTTGCCATTATTTTTTATTTTTCTTTTAAGGATTGATTCTGTAATTCCTCCAGGTATACTTTAGGTACATGTCCATTTTCTTACTTCTGGTTTAAGTTGCAAGTTAGCACTTATTCATGCATAAATAAATTGATAGCATTACTCAATCACGGATTTTGTCAAACACTTTGCAAAATATCCTAAAACCCTTTCTAAAACATGCATCTAATTACTTGAAACATAACCATAACTTATGAAACACTTACCCAAGTCCCTTGGATTTTATTTATTGCAATTACCTTCAACAATATTTGGATTTCCTTTCTCAAATGCTGCAATACCAAGGTTCATACCATAAACTACACCAATAATAACTCCAATATCTAGATCTAAACATCCATACATATAGACTGCTCTTAGTCTTCATTTTTAACTAATCAATAATATTCTAAATAACATAAGCTTAAATCAAAATTAGATGCTTACAACAATTTAAATTTCTATTTTTTATTTTAAGCTAAAGCTCTACTATAATTTTAGGACAATAGAACGTATACCTGAAGATATATTTAGCTCCAATCATTGAGAATATTATCCACCTTTGATCTCGTAACCAACTCATTTGAACCATCCGATTTTCCACCCAACCATATGCAGGGAGAACTTCTGCCCCTGGAACCCCCAAGTTGTAAGATCTCACAAATAGTACCAAAATATAGCAGTAGAGCGATATCCAAGGCAAATTGAGGAAGATAAGTTTCAATTCATCCCAATACCACTCATGGTCATCTCCACCATGTATATCTACTTAGTAATTTAGTTTAGGAATTTCAAATTCATTTCGAAAGAAATTGGCTACTCTCCAAGTCTCTCCCTCTCATAATCTTTTTCAAATCTCTCCAACTATTGGTATCACAATGCACCCCCCCAAGTGATAATACATGAGAAACATATATAGGAGGATTTAAAAAATATTTTCATAAAGGAGTAGTAATATTCACTCCTTGTATTCCATTTAGAGGAGTGTAACTCACGCCATTAAGGAGAGGTATGCATGCCTTAGTTAAGGAGAGTGTAACATATGCATTAAAGAGAGTGTAAGAGGAATATTTTATGACATGTATTCAATGAGTGTAAGAGGAATATGTAATTCTTTGATGAGTGCATAAAATAGTGTGTAATGTATTATTAAAAGAGAGAGATAGTTACATAGAGCCATGAGAATCATCAAGGAGAGAGGTGTGAAGTGATTGAGGAGATATAATTCCCTTTTAATAAATAATATCATAGTCTCATAAAAGATAATAATAATATTAATAATTTTAAATATTTAGGATTAAGTCGAGATTGAACTATTACTATTGATTAATGATAATTTAAGTGATTTTCCTTCAAGTATACTTGATTACCCATCGATTGGAGGTGATTTACTATTTTTTGAAAGTCATACTTGAGATGCTAGGCATGACTTTCTATTTTTAGAAAGTCACTCTGAAATTATTAGGAATGATATTTTATTAAGGAAATTGATCCTCGAGCTGCCCATGAGTGGTATTTTTCTTCCAGAGAATAGGGTTTCCGCACCCCTTTTGGCGAAGAAACAAGTCTCGCAGGTAAGACCTAGGTTCAGGGGTTGGGGCCAACAAGGGAATCTGTTGTAGTCTAGAACCACGCCGGCATTGTCACGCTACTCCGGAGAGCAGAGAGTCTTACCCGAGGCGTGCCGCAATGACATGCAGAAGGGGAATAGATAAATATTAGTGAAAGGATCCACAACCCATGATTAACAGTGAATTGATTGCATAAACATCGTTATATACGCAAGAACATTCAGAGAGAGTACAGGTATTAAGCAAATAAAATTTTAAGTCATCACAACCATCATGCATGCATGTGAATCACATAATAAGACAGCAACCTGCAAGTATATTGATATCTTCGGCCAAACCCATAGTTACATAGCTTCCGCAAGGAGAGCTTACAAGTCTGATACAGACGCCTTATAGAACAGAAAGGTAGATAAGAGAAACCTAGGAACTACAGAGATATCATGCCCAGTCTGTGTTCCCTCTGCAACATCCGCTCAATCTCCTTCAGTCGCTCTGCGTTCGTCCCTTCTTTTGCTCGGGTGACGGCTATTTGTTCACCTGCTATCGCAACTGTTAGTTCCTCTTGCGTTCTTCTTCAGCTGCTTCCGGCTTCTCTCTTGTTGTCTGTGTGTTCTACTCTCTATCTTCTGTTGTATATTCTCTTCGTCTATACTCATGCATCTACTTTCTTCAGCTATCTACCTGTTCCCTCGCAACTTCGATAGCTCCGCTACTCACCGTAGTTGTGACTCGATTGCGGCTGAAATGTGTCATTCTGCAACCTGCAAAAATCCATTCTTTATTCAAAATTCAAAATATTCAAAACAAGTATTCAAAACAAGGGCCCCAACAGGCCCCGACCATAGTTCCTTGACTCGTCCCGAGTCAATCGCAAATCACAGTCTCTATCTCCATCGCCCCGCTAGAACCCGTGGCCTGTTCTTGCTATACTCCTTCCGTCTGTTGTCCAAACAAGGGCCCCAACTCCGGGACTCTGCAGAACGCTATAGCTTTAAGCTCAGTGAAGTTCGACACAGCTTGCTACCACCCCTGTAGTAGTAAAATTGTTTCTTCGGCAATCTTGGTGACAACGGCCTCCTCTATGTGCACCAGTATAGCCCCGAACACCGTGCTAATCTGGGTTTCGGCCTCAGCGGCTAGCTGTTGCATTGTCCTGGCGCAAAGTTGGAGGGGCAGGCGAAGCTGACGAATTACCCATTTGGCCATTGCTGAGCTGGCCTCTGTTTGCTGGATCTGCACTTCGAGATAATTTTCCTGGGCATATAACTGGTCCAACCGCGCGGGGTCCGTGGCCTCTTGGATTTCCCTCGATATCTGCTATAGTTGTGCTAAAAGTGGCTGCGTTTTGACTGTAAGGGCCATTGAGCACTCCTGAAGACCCTTCAGGAGGTTGTGAGCCTTGCACACCACAGAGTTGAGAGTTTCCTGAATTTGAGTGGCCTGGCCTTGCTTTGCTGCAACCTGTGCTGAATAAACAACCTCTGGATCAGGCAATGCTAGCCGTGCGGCTAACGCTGCTTGAAGCGCCTCATTTTCCCTGTGGAGGCCATTGAATTCAATCCGAAGGTGGAAGGCCTATGCTACGACACTCGTCTCTGAGACATCGGCAGGCAGCTGAGTATAATGAGCCCCGACAGTTGGCCATAGCTCTGAAAACACCTGGGTGACGTCGTTTATCTGACCTTTCAGTTGTTCTTGTGCTGTTATGAGTTGTTCGCGCTGTTCAGTAAGCGTTGCAATCTGTTGTTGTTGCTCGTCGCACCTCTGTTGTAGCTCAGAATGAAGCCTTTCGGTTTGCTGGGCCTTCCTCTGGATAAATAAGTACAGCTGAGCTGTACCCCATTTTTCTAAATTGGCGATCCCCGAAGTGCCCTGCTCCAGCCTCCTTTCTTGCAAGGTTTGCCCACTGGAAACTGATCGATTAGAATGCTCTGGAGGGGATGGCGGCGGGGTCTGTTGGTGTGCTGAGTCAGCCATATTCAAGTCCGGCCATTCCTGTTGATCTGTATGGCCATTTTATGGAGGGACAGTAGGCTCAGGCTGAGCCTCAGCTGAGTCGGAAACAATGTGTGCCCTCTGGGTAAATATATCAGACAGAGAAACTTGGCATTCTCCCATGGGGTCGACCAGTGGTACTACTGCTGCAGTACTGGAGTCAACTTCGGCCCCGTGGTCCCCACCAAGGAGTTCCTGGATGATTGGGTCGGACACGGTAGGAGATGAATTGGATGGAGCGGATGAAGTGGTAGGTGGAGGTGGAACAGTGCGTGGATGTGGAAGGCGAATATTGATAAACTATGAGGGGTCAATGAGGGGTTCTTCCTGTATCAACACCCTTGTACTCAGTGGCAGTGGTGGATCATCCCCAGTGAGGTCCACCACCAGATTTTCTTTGGTGGTGTGGGCCCGCTTGGCTTAAGGAGCTTCTAATTGATCTGTAGTCTTGCTCTTCTCACCCATCGAGGTTATGATTGGGTTTTCCGAAGTAAATAGAACAATAGGGATGGGGGAGGTGAGAGGAGTTGTATGGGGGTGCGAGGTAGAGCGAGAAAGATGGAACTCAGAAAGTAAAGGGAAAGGAGCGGTACTGCTGAAAATGACCTGAGTGTTCAAGTGGCGGACGATGGGGACGAGCGGCTCAAGGAGTTCCTGTGGTGTAACCTTCGCATCCGTTTCGGCAGGCTATTGTTGCGGTAACATCCAATCAAAGTTTTACTTGGGTACCTCGTCGCGGATTTCCATCGCAACCCCCGACCACGAATAGACCTCATTGTGGAAGGTGGTATCTTCAAGCTGGAATTTTAGCAGCTTCATGCGAAAGGTGTCCTCCGGCACGCAAGTAGGTCGGAGGTAAGTATGCCTGTGACTGACCCCGAACCACACTTGCTCGCTGTACTCATCTAACATGTTCCTGGGCACCCTTTGCTGGCTGGTTACCACGTCCGTCATTAAGCCATACCAGGACCGAAATGCCTCTGCATTCACTTGTTTGGTGCTAGGATCAGCTAACACCTTCCACGGAACGAACTTCATCGTTAGAGGCTGGCCCTCTAGAATTTCCACTGGGAACCTGACAAGGCGAGTGTGTCATTTCCACATGGCAAAGGCAACGATCAAATATCCATACATGAAGCTTGTTGCGCGCTTGTAGTTTTCCTCGCACGCGTCAAAAAGTTCCTTCAACAGGAAGGAGCACCAGTTCAGCGTGGCGTCCTAAACACAGTGCTCTGAAATGGAGATAGTGTCCAGAGTGCATTCGCCCTTTGTGTAGTGCCTCATTGTCTTGTTGGTGATGAGGTAGCATGAAAATTTGATCTCGGGCTTATTGATAAGCTCCATCTTGGCTCCCTTCTCGCCCCGTCGGGTGCCATATTTGACATACAAGTCTGCATCTCCCGACTTCCACGCTCGCTTGGAGGTGGTCTGACATGCAGTAGAGTCATCCGCACCATTCTGGGAAAGCCCTGTAAGATGATGGATATCCTTAGCATGAATGGGAATTTCCTTATTCAGCCACAAGGACCCATTATGGACGCGGCTGAGTAGGAACCTAGTGCACTGCATAGTTGGTCTTGTGGTCCCGAAGATTGAAATATTTCATAAGTTCAGAAGAGAAGATTGCTGAAGGCCCCGGAACTTTCGTAAAATTCCGTTCGATGAGTGCCCAGCTGTTGTGAGGTAATGTTCCATATACACCTGCTAGTTGAGTGCCAGGAATTCGAAAGAGTCTGAAAAGTTAGCATCTATAGGGTCGCATTGTCGTATTTCCCTACAAGGGACTCTGTCTTGTGAATTCTGTTGTCAAGCTCTGGTTCTAGGACGGTTGGGAGGGCTTTTGGTATTTTTGCTCGGTGCTGATACACCTGCAGAATTCGTCTCGGCGTCCTCTCTTGGTGCTGTGCGTCGGGATACTTCTGCTACTCTGGCTCTGCGTCAATTGTTAATTCTAACTGCTCCAACATTCTCGTGCTTTTTTTTTTCCATGCAAGTTATGTAATTACCTGGCACGAGTGGAGTTGATGAGACCCCATAACGAGTTAATTCCTGCTAGCATTCTTCTTTGCGATAATCGTGCGATCAATCGCATGCCAATGTGTATTCTGACAGTTTTTGACGGTGGCATGGGGAAATGGGCGGAAGCGATGGCTGAGGTTACTGTGGATTATGGAAAAATGATTATTGCGACGTTACTTCCAATTATGGTAATTTATGGTGCAAATCTAGACGATCCTACGGACTGACACAAGTACTGACTAAAATGACCTGGACTGACCTTGACACATTTATTGATCCTACGGGGATGACACGCTAGACACGCCCCTCCCTGACCACAGTCGGTTGCGGTGCGATCCCGCAACAGAGCGGTTATTGACAAGCTATGCATGAAAAAAAAAAAAAAACACTACCTATGCTCATCCTGGTTGTGGGAGAGTTATTCAACTACGCTACTCTACGGGTGCTCTCGGTTGCGAGAGTTATTGATGAAGAGTGAAATAAACTTACTCCTGGTAGGGTTTCAGGCGTGCGCCATTCAGCCACCCCGGTAAAACAGTATTGTCCAGCTGAGCCAACCGAACGGCTCCGGACTCTCTAATCTCGACGACAAAGTAATTTCCCAACCAATGCATCTGCAGTTTCCCTGGAAACTTCTGAAACTTGATGTCATATAAGAGGACCTTTCCACCAACTTGGAATGTTTTGTTCTTGATGTGGCGGTCGTGCCACGCCTTCTACCTATCCTTCTAAACCTTTTGGTGAGAATCGGCCAAGAACCGGGCCTCGTCTAGTTCTTGTAATTCATGTAGGCACTCCTGGAGCGATGCTTCTTCCGAGAACTTGAGGGATGTGGCAATTAAAAGACTTGGTATAGTGAACTCGGCGGGAATCACAGCTTCCCAACCATACACCAACTGGAATGGTGTCCGATTGGTCAAGCGCTTCATCGTAGTCCGGTAGGCCCATAGTGCAGCTGGTAGCTGCTCATCCCAGTCATCCCGCTGGGCGTTTCAGATCTTTGTTAACCCCTTTTCAAGAATTTTATTAAATGCTTCAATAGTACAATTGGCCTGCAGGTGGTACGGGTTGATTTTGTGATGTTGAATCATAAATGTGTCCAGCAGCGACTTGACCATGTCATTAATGAAATGCGTACCCTGATCATTGGTTAAACTTCACGGGCAGCCAAACCTGCTAATGATGTGTTCAAAGATGAACCATACTGTTGTATCCGCCGTGAAGTCTCGTACCACCACTACCTCGACCCACCTGGTGAGGTAGTCAGTTTCGGTAATGATGTAGCGGGCCTTGGAGTGCTTGGCGACTGGGGCTATGGGGCCTATGAAGTTGATATCCCACTTCTCGAATGGCCGCAACACATGTACTGGGTGTAGCGGAAGCTTGTCCCTGTGAGAGGGTCGCCCCGTCCACTGACAGACATCGCATCTCTTAACAAAGCTCTTACAATCGGCATGGACCATCGGCCACCACAGTCCAGCTTGGAGCACCTTCCTCACGGTAGGTTTCACTCCCACATGCCCTCTCGCAACACCGTTGTGGCATTCCCACATCACATATTCGCGTTCGTGGTCAAGTACACATCTGCACAGAACCTCATCAAGGCCCATTTTGTATAGCTTCCTCGCAATCAATTGGTATTCGGCGGCGCAGATGACCAAGTGTCGTTTCTGGAGTGGGGTGTAGTGCTGAGGGAACTGCCCTGTGGTCAGATATGTGGCAATATCGGCCAAGTCATCAGGTACCGCTTCGACTCGGAAAAGGTCAGCATCCGGAAGCTGATCATCAAGAGAGCCATCGCTCTCCCCTGTCTCCAACCCAGATAATTGATCGGACCCGACGTTCAACCTCCCAGGCTTGACGATCACCTCAAACGTGAATTCTTGGAAGAGTAAAAGCCAACGACAGATATGTCCTTCCAAGATAGGCTTATTGACCAGGTAATTCAATGTAGAGTGATCCGTAAAGAACTTGAATTTTCCCCCTAGAAGATAGTGGCAGAACTTTTGGAACGAGTACACCATTGCCAGGGCCTCCCTCTCGGTAGTGGTGTAATTATTCTCTGCATTAGACAATTTGAGGCTAGCGAAGTAGACTGGGTGGTCAATTTTCATCTCCCCAAGTTGCGCCAAGACAACCCCAAGTGCAACACTAGAAGCGTCAATATGCACATGGAACTGCTTATCCCAGTCTAGGTGAACAAGAATAGGCGTCATTGCCAGCTTTTCCTTCAGAGTGTCAAGGGCCATCCGACACTCCTCTGTCCACTGGAATACTTTGGACTTCCAGAACATATTTTCTAAAGGAGTAGTAATCTTCGCGTAATTTCAGATAAACCACCTGTAATATCCTGTGTGCCCGAGCAGTACCCGCAACTGCTTCACCGTTTCAGGGACTTCCATGTGGACAATCACTGCTACCTTGGTGGGGTCGACACAGACCCCTTGCTTGCACACCACGTGTCCTAACAGCGTGTCGAAAGGAACTGCAAAAATGCATTTCTTCAAGTTCAAGGAAATCTGTAACTGGCGACACCGATCGAACATGATACGCAACAGGGTGGCGTTTTTCTTTAGCAAACTGTAGATGGTCCAATCGTCCATGTAGACTTCCAGGATATATTCTCGAAAAGCAACGATGACAATCCGGGAAAACACGGCTGGGGCGTTCTTTAATTCGAATGGCATCACGTGGTATGCGAACGATCCCCACTCAGTGGTGAACATCATCTTCGTTTTGTCCTCTTTCGCAATGCGCACCTGAGGATAGCCCGAAAAGCCATCAGTGAAGGAGTAAGCTTCATTTCCCACAACATGATCCAGTACTTCGTCGCTAAATGGAGTGGGAAACGGATCATGGATGCAGGCGTTGTTCAGACTCCGGTAGTCGACACAGACGCGTATCTCTGACTTGTCCTTCTTATTCTGAATGACGATAGGACTCACCCACTCTACTTCTTCCATCGGAAAGATGAGACCTGCAGACAGCATATTTTCAATCTCCATCTTGACCTTTTCTTTGATCCGTGGGTTCAACCGATAGGGTCGATGCTTTACGGGCCTGGCGTATGGTTTCAGCACAATACGCATTTCTCCGAGGTCACCCTTGATGCCCTTCAAATCTGTAACCGATGAAGGGAATAATTATTTGTATTCCTGGAGGAGGCTAAAAATTTCCCTTGTCGTCTCCTCGTCCCAGTAGTCCCCAACTATAGCCAGTTTGGGTTTTTCCGTCGTACCGATTTTCAACTTCTTTGTCTTCAGCGGGCGTAAATGGACGCCTTCGGTGGTTGGTTCTTCATTGATATTCCGCTCGCCTTCCTTCTCTTCGAAATATATGTGCCTTAGGTCCTCCATACTGTCATCGTCTAGATCACCGTCAATCCGTTGGCAAGCCAACTCTCGCATGGCCTCAGGAAGTGATGCAAAGGTGCTCCCGTCAGTCTCTGGGTCGCAGAGAAACAGTACCCCCTTGATAGCTTGTAATGCTCAAAACACCAGCTCTGTCTCTCCTTCGAACGAGAAGCATCGAAAAAATTTGTTCGTGACTTCCTGCCAGGAGTTGGTTCCTCGTTTCCGCTCTTCTGCTAAGTACCAGGCCTGGGCGATGGTATCTAAGGAGTGGATGAACCGATGTACCCACAGCTCTTGCGGTTATCCTAGACTTTTCCACTACTCCTCACAGGTCCTCAGGTGGTCCCGTAGATCGGAAGTCCCTTAGTACCTGTGCCTGCTTCGAGGGCCTTCGTCTTCTTTGAACCACGCCCTCAAAGCCTCCGTCACACAGCTCCACCGCGATAGGGTGTTGCGGTGATTTTTCCACCACCTGGCTTATGTGGACTGTAGTGCGACGTCCAAAAGTGGTATCCTGCTTCCTTCTGGTACCATGTCCTCGACCTTTGTAATAAAGGTAGTGACAGCTTGCATGTTCGACAAGGTGGGGTATTCTCTGAACTCAGCACCAATCCAACGAACTCGAGCAATGGCAGCACATCTCCGCGTGCTGGTCTCGTACCCCCCTGCTGCCAGTCTTCCCAGGCGAGTTCTGATCCCAGCTCTGAGCTCTGGACACTACGCCAGCTGACGGAGCTGGTTGTGGTCAGGTTGATATAGTCCTCCCGCTTCCCTGCAATCATCTGATAAAGGTGGTCCATCATCTGAGCATCCTCCCGGTTTTCGACAGTTTCGGTATATCGCGGGCCTTGACACGGGTCGAGGGGCTGAGTAACCTGGACCTCTCCATCTTCGAAGATCATCAGCTCCTTTTTGAGGTCGATGATGGCGTAATTCTGAAAAGCCCAATCAAAGCCTAGCAGGGCAGGGTAAGGATCCTTGTCTCCCATAATATCAATAACCTCAAAATCCGTGTAAGTCTTTACCCCCACAATGTCGACCTCGACGCCTTCGAGTCGACCGATCGGCACAATGCAGTACTAGTTCGCCATTCTGAGTTGGATTGGTGAGTAGGTCAGCCGTGGCCATCCAAGAGCCTCCCACGTCTTACGCAGTAGGATGTTGACGTCAGACCCTAAATCAAGCATGGTATCGCTGATTTGGAATCCTGCAACCTGCGTGTTAAGCTGGAACTCTTTTCCCGTTCATCGCTTGTTCCACTTGACTCGCTGCATATACTAGGGTGTTGTGTCCACAGGTTCCCTCGGGCCCGTCTTCCCCTGCAGTGCGTCCTCCAGGGTACGCTTGAGTTGGTCCCACATCGAAGCATTATCAACAATATTGAGGAACAGTTGAAGCCATTCCTCAATAAAGGTCCCCGTAGCGTTCTGTTCTCTGGAGCCAGTCGTTGGGGGTACCTCGATGCCTCTGGCTCCCCCCAGCTGAGCAAAATCCTCCACCGCCTCCTGGAAGTACCTCTTCTGCGCGTCCGGCCAGATCAGTTGTTTCGGGGAGGTGGGCCGGATAGCCCGGACCGGCTCCTTTCCATGAGCGTCCTCTCCCGTCTTCTTGCCACCGCGCATGGCAATCGCTACATTCTGCATCGCCGGAGTCGCGGTTCCTCGTAGCTCGGAGTTTACCAAATATGTACCCCTCTGTCGTGCCCATTCCTCCCACTTCTTGATGAGTTCTGGACAGTCCTCTATTGCATGGGCGTTCACGCGGCACTGGGAACACCAAGGACGTCGGGGAAGGGGACATTCCCGAGCCACGTGAACCTCCTAGTCACAGTTGTAGCATTTCACCGGACCTCGTCCTCCTATACGGCCTCTGCGCATACTGCCTCTTCTTCCCTTGGAAGCCTCATTCACCCTATAGGAGGGTTGGTACAACCTGTCCGCGAGTGCATCGAGAGCCCTACACTGCTCAGTGTTGTATTAATTCTGTAGTATAGGGCACATCCGAGGTTGATGACCCATCGTCCAACAAATCTCACAATATTTCGTGGCCGTTGGGTTTGGTGGAGATGGGAACCTCGCATAAGGTTGTTGCGGCTGGTATACCCCCTGCTGATTCATCACCGCACCATCCCCCATGGGTGGACCCCCCTGGATTATTGCAACAGAGGGTCCCACACTCATGCCACGCAGCCGAGGACACTCAGTTGCGACGTGGCCTTCGACCATGCAGTGAGTGCACCAAACGTTTGGCCTGGCTGGTCTTATAGGCTACATCTCCTTGAGCTTTTCAATCAGACTAGTGATTTGATGCTGCAATCCCACCAAGGAAGGATCTTTCGGGGCCACACTCCCCGATATTCCTGAGGGTAGACCACCATGGCCTCTATCTTCATGGCCTGTTCCAAAGAATCCTGCAAGTTGTAAATCTTTTGCTGGGTGAGAGGGGTTCATGTCAAGGGAAGCAGAGTCTTGATGAACCAGTCCCTCTGATGGTTTGGATCGATAGGGTAGCTGAGTTTCCCGATCCCGTCATTGAATCGACACATCAGCTCCCATGCAGTCTCTCCTTCTTTCTGCTTAATCTCCCAGAGCTCGGACAGACCCTGCTGGTCCGTCTGGGGAAGTTTAAATTCCCGGACAAAATCTCGCTTAACATCTACGATTACTGGATTAGGATGGGCCTCGAACCACTTGATAAACAATCGCAGAGCCCTCTCTCTGAGCATGGTTTGTAACTCTATTAGCTTCCCTGCGTCTGGCGTCTGCCGAGCCCTCCATATGGCTTCACAGAGATACCAGTGTTGCTCTATGTCATCGTTGCCTCGGCCAGAGAATTCTGGATACCGGGTGAATGACCTAGCCATATTTACTTGTGGAGGGTTGACCAGGATAAATCCTTCGGGTCCCGGTTGCGTGACTGTTCCACTGGGGAATGAAATACTACTAGTGACACTGCTATTAATGTGTGTCACTTTTGACAATGAACTGTTGTGCAATTGACTCAATGCTTGTAACTTAATGAAAATATTACTTAAAGGTCGATAGAGTACCAGGGGAAGGTAGGGATCCTTTCCGTGAAAATTTTTGGAAGTAGGGCTGCTTGGAGAGATGAATGTCATCCGCTCTTGAAACAACCTCTACATCACAACGTACCATTCGCCATTGGAACTTTCTTCAGGTTGCACACCTGCATCTTCTTCATCAGTCGTCGTCTCCCTTTCCCTCTTAGTTGGGCTCCCATGCACCCGCCGCACTCCCACAATGGTCCCTTCCCTTTCCAGGGTATCCGCCTGAGTTTCCATAATTCCTATCCTCTGAGGCGCCTCCTCTTGATTCTTCCTATCGTTTCCCCATCGTCTTAGCTCCCGCATCACCCTTTCTCGCCACCTGTCGGCGATCTGCGCTAGCTGATGTGCACGTCACTCCCTCAATCTCCTTACAGCCTTAGCATCCATCCCCCACTCCCCGCTTCACACTTCACATAGCATCTGTCCCTTCGGCCCTTCCCCCAGCACTGGAGGTTTACGCTTCCATGCTCGACTTTTGGAATTCCATCAGCCCTTCGTCCACCATCAGGGCCTTAATCCATAGCAGAATCTCCTTAAGCAGCTTCCCTCTTATCCCGGAACAGAAGATAGCTTCAACCTTCGAGAAGGATTGGTAGCACTCTGCAGCAAACTCCACAATATATCCGTCCAAAGTGGTCTCTACCCAAAAATCCACCACGCGGGTCAACTCAATTTCCAACCGATGCAGAGCCACCAGATCCCCGTGCACCCACTTGCGGTTTATCTTCCGCGAGCTATCCCTAAGCACCTTCGTCTGTAACCTCCGCAACCAATTATAGAGGTCGCTAGATAATTTTCCCCAGAGGATCTCGTAGGTATCACTGGTGGAATCTGAGAAAAGGACGAGATCCTTAAGCACCCTTTCCTTTTGATTCGTCAACTCCGCTTGCTAAGCAACGAACTGGTCCAGATGGTTATCCCACCATCTTCGTATTTCTCCTTCGAAGATCCTTGATACCATGATCTAGTTCCCCTCATAACATGCAGGTCCCGGCAACGGAACCATTTGTTGGCGAAGAAACAGGTCTCGCAGGCAAGACCCAGGTTCAGAGGTTGGGGCCAACAAGGGAATCCATTGTAGTCTAGAACCATGCAAGCATTGTCACACTACTCCGGAGAGCAAATAGTCTCACCTGAGGCGTGCTGCAACCACATGCAGAAGAATAGATCGATAGTATTGAAAGGATCTGCAACCCATGATTAACAGTGAATTGATTGCATAATCATCGTTATATACGCAAGAACATTCAGAGAGAGTACAGGTATTAAGCAAATAAAATTTTAAGTCATCACAACCATCATGCATGCATGTGAATCACATAATAAGACAACAACCTGTAAGTATATTGATATCTTCGGCCAAACCCATAGTTACATAGCTTCCGCAAGGAGAGCTTACAAGTCTGATACAGACACCTTATAGAACAGAAAGGTAGATAAGAGAAACCTAGGAACTACAGAGATATCATGCCCGGTCTGTGTTCCCTCTGCAGCATCCGCTCAATCTCCTTCAGTCGCTCTGCGTTCCTCCCTTCTTTCGCCCGGGTGACGGCTATTTATTCACCCGCTATCGCAACTATTAGTTCCTCTTGCGTTCTTATTCAGCTGCTTCTGGCTTCTCTCTTATTGTCTGTGTGTTCTGTTCTCTGTGTTCTGCTCTATATTCTCTTCGTCTATACTCATGCATCTGCTTTCTTCAGCTATCTACTTGTTCCCTCGCAACTTCGATAGCTCCGCTACTCACCGTAGTTGTGACTCGATTGCGGCTGGCATGTGTCATTCCGCAACCTCCAAAAATCCATTCTTTATTCAAAATTCAAAATATTCAAAACAAGGGCCCCAACAACCCCTATTGCATGCATCTCTGTGTGTTAGTA